>JAWKAJ010000049.1:0-169428 GCA_033816785.1 Picus viridis | reverse complement strand
CTGGGGGGCACGGGGGCGGGGGGACAGCCCTCAGGCACCGGCCCCGGCTCAGCCCTCCCGACCCGGCACCGGCCCCGGCCCCGGCTCAGCCCTCCCGACCCGGCACCGGCCCCGGCGCCCTCCCGCCCCGGCTCAGCCCTCCCGACCCGGCACCGGCCCCGGCCCCGGCTCAGCCCTCCCGACCCGGCACCGGCCCCGGCTCAGCCCTCGGGCACCGGCCCCAGCCCAGCCCTCCCGACCCGGCACCGGCCCCGGCGCAGCCCTCCCGACCCGGCACCGGCCCCGGCTCAGCCCTCGGGCACCGGCCCCGGCTCAGCCCTCCCGACCCGGCACCGAACCCGGCTCAGCCCTCGGGCACCGGCCCCGGCTCAGCCCTCCCGACCCGGCACCGGCCCCGGCTCAGCCCTCCCGACCCGGCACCGAACCCGGCTCAGCCCTCCCGACCCGGCACCGAACCCGGCTCAGCCCTCGGGCACCGGCCCCAGCCCAGCCCTCCCGACCCGGCACCGGCCCCAGCCCAGCCCTCCCGACCCGGCACCGGCCCCGGCTCAGCCCTCCCGACCCGGCACCGGCCCCGGCCCAGCCCTCCCGACCCGGCACCGGCCCCGGCCCAGCCCTCCCGACCCGGCACCGGCACCGGCCCCGGCTCAGCCCTCCCGACCCGGCACCGGCCCCGGCGCAGCCCTCAGGCACCGGCCCCGGCTCAGCCCTCCCGACCCGGCACCGGCCCCGGCGCAGCCCTCCCGACCCGGCACCGGCCCCGGCTCAGCCCTCGGGCCCCGGCCCCGGCCCAGCCCTCCCGACCCGGCACCGGCCCCAGCCCAGCCCTCCCGACCCGGCACCGGCCCCGGCTCAGCCCTCCCGACCCGGCACCGGCCCCGGCTCAGCCCTCCCGACCCGGCACCGGCCCCGGCGCAGCCCTCAGGCACCGGCCCCGGCGCAGCCCTCAGGCACCGGCCCCGGCTCAGCCCTCCCGACCCGGCACCGGCCCCGGCTCAGCCCTCGGGCACCGGCCCCAGGCTCCAGCCCTCCCGACCCGGCACCGGCCCCGGCTCAGCCCTCCCGACCCGGCACCGGCCCCGGCTCAGCCCTCCCGACCCGGCACCGGCCCCGGCGCAGCCCGGCCCGACCCCGGCCCCCCGCCCCACCGGCCCAGCCCTCCCGACCCGGCACCGGCACCGGCCCTCGGCTCAGCCCTCCCGACCCGGCACCGGCCCCGGCGCAGCCCTCAGGCACCGGCCCCGGCTCAGCCCTCCCGACCCGGCAGCGGCCCCGGCTCAGCCCTCCCGACCCGGCACCGGCCCCGGCTCAGCCCTCGGGTACCGGCCCCAGCCCAGCCCTCCCGACCCGGCACCGGCCCCGGCCCAGCCCTCCCGACCCGGCACCGGCCCCGGCTCAGCCCTCCCGACCCGGCACCGGCCCCGGCTCAGCCCTCCCGACCCGGCACCGGCCCCGGAGCAGCCCTCAGGCACCGGCCCCGGCTCAGCCCTCCCGACCCGGCACCGGCCCCGGCTCAGCCCTCCCGACCCGGCACCGGCCCCGGCTCAGCCCTCGGGCACCGGCCCCAGCCCAGCCCTCCCGACCCGGCACCGGCCCCGGCTCAGCCCTCCCGACCCGGCACCGGCCCCGGCTCAGCCCTCCCGACCCGGCACCGGCCCCGGCGCAGCCCTCGGGCACCGGCCCCGGCTCAGCCCTCCCGACCCGGCACCGGCCCCGGCTCAGCCCTCCCGACCCGGCACCGGCCCCGGCGCAGCCCTCCCCTGACCCGGCACCGGCCCCGCAGCTCGGGCACCGGCCCCAGCCCAGCCCTCCCGACCCGGCACCGGCCCCGGCGCAGCCCTCCCGACCCGGCACCGGCCCCGGCGCAGCCCTCCCGACCCGGCACCGGCCCCGGCTCAGCCCTCGGGCACCGGCCCCAGCCCAGCCCTCCCGACCCGGCACCGAACCCGGCTCAGCCCTCCCGACCCGGCACCGGCCCCGGCTCAGCCCTCCCGACCCGGCACCGAACCCGGCTCAGCCCTCCCGACCCGGCACCAAACCCGGCTCAGCCCTCGGGCACCGGCCCCAGCCCAGCCCTCCCGACCCGGCACCGGCCCCAGCCCAGCCCTCCCGACCCGGCACCGGCCCCGGCTCAGCCCTCCCGACCCGGCACCGGCCCCGGCGCAGCCCTCGGGCACCGGCCCCGGCTCAGCCCTCCCGACCCGGCACCGGCCCCGGCTCAGCCCTCGGGCACCGGCCCCAGCCCAGCCCTCCCGACCCGGCACCGGCCCCGGCTCCCAGCCCTCCCGACCCGGCACCGGCCCCGGCGCAGCCCTCCCGACCCGGCACCGGCCCCGGCGCAGCCCTCAGCCCTCCCCGACCCGGCACCGGCCCCGGCGCAGCCCTCCCGACCCGGCACCGGCCCCGGCGCAGCCCTCCCGACCCGGCACCGGCCCCCTCCCGACCCGCTCAGCCCTTCAGACCCTTCTGCATCCACCCCAGCCGCAGCCTCCTGGGGGTGCTGGAGAGCCTCAGCCTCAAGGAGCAGCCCTCTAAGAGCTCCTGAGCTCCTGGTGGCCCTAAAGGAGCTCCTGGTGGCCCTTGGTGGCTCTAAGGGAGCTCCTGGTGGCCCTAAAGGAGCTCCTGGTGGCCCTAAAGGAGCTCCTGGTGGCCCTCTCTTGGTGGCTCTAAGGGAGCTCCTGGTGGCCCTAAAGGAGCTCCTGGTGGCCCTAAAGGAGCTCCTGGTGGCTCTAAGGGAGCTCCTGGTGGCCCTAAAGGAGCTCTTGGTGGCCCTAAAGGAGCTCTTGGTGGCTCTAAGGGAGCTCCTGGTGGCCCTAAAGGAGCTCCTGGTGGCCCTAAAGGAGCTCTTGGTGGCTCTAAGGGAGCTCCTGGTGGCCCTAAAGGAGCTCCTGGTGGCCCTAAAGGAGCTCCTGGTGGCTCTAAGGGAGCTCCTGGTGGCCCTAAAGGAGCTCTTGGTGGCCCTAAAGGAGCTCTTGGTGGCTCTAAGGGAGCTCCTGGTGGCCCTAAAGGAGCTCCTGGTGGCCCTAAAGGAGCTCTTGGTGGCTCTAAGGGAGCTCCTGGTGGCCCTAAAGGAGCTCCTGGTGGCCCTAAAGGAGCTCTTGGTGGCTCTAAGGGAGCTCCTGGTGGCCCTAAAGGAGCTCCTGGTGGCCCTAAAGGAGCTCCTGGTGGCCCTAAAGGAGCTCCTGGTGGCCCTAAAGGAGCTCAATAGCTCCAGAGGAGCTCTTGGGGGTGCTAAAGGAGCTCCTGGTGAGCCTCCAGCAGGAAGCCCCTGGCCAGCAGCCGCCAGAAGATGTCCTGGGCGATTCTGGGGGGGCACGGGGAGGGGAGAGCCCTCAGGCACCGGCCCGAGCTCAGCCCTTGGGCACCGGCCCGAGCTCAGCCCTCCTCATCCCAGCCGCGGCCTCCTGGGGGCGCTGGAGAGCCTCAGGAGCTCCCAGAGGAGCCCCCGGTGGCCCTAAAGGACCTGTATAGCCCCAGAGGTGCTCTTGATAGCTCTAAAGGAACTCTTGGTGGCCCTAAAGGAGCCCCTGGTGGCCCTAAAGGAGATCCTGGCAGCCCTACAGAGCCTCCTGGCAGGCCTAAAGCACCTCTTGGTAGCCATAAAGGAGCTCCTGGTGGCCCTAAAGGGAGCTGAATAGCCCCAGAGGAGCTCTTGATAGCTCTAAAGGAGCTCTTGGTGGCCCTAAAGGAGCCCCTGGTGGCCCTAAAGGAGTTCCTGGCGGCCCTACAGAGCCTCCTGGCAGGCCTAAAGCACCTCTTGGTAGCCATAAAGGAGCTCCTGGTGGCCCTAAAGGAGCTGAATAGCCCTAAAGGAGCTCTTGATAGCTCTAAAGGAGCTCTTGGTGGCCCTAAAGGAGCCCCTGGTGGCCCTAAAGGAGTTCCTGGCGGCCCTACAGAGCCTCCTGGCAGGCCTAAAGCACCTCTTGGTAGCCATAAAGGAGCTCCTGGTGGCCCTAAAGGAGGAGCTCTTGATAGCTCTAAAGGAGCTCTTGGTGGCTCTAAAGGAGTTCCTGCTGGCCCTAAAGGAGCTCTTAGTGGCCCTCAAGAGCTTCTTGGTGGCCCTAAAGGAGCTGAATAGCCCCAGAGGAGCTCCTGGTGGCCCTAAAGAGCCTCTTGGCAGGCCTAAAGCAGCTCTTGGTAGCTCTAAAGGAGCCCCCTGGTGGCCCTACAGAGCCTCTTGGCAGGCCTAAAACAGCTCTTGGTAGCTCTAAAGGAGCTCTTGGTACCCCTCAAAAGCCTCTTGGTGGCCCTAAAGGAGCTCAATAGCCCTGGAGGAGTTCCTGGTGGCCCTCAAGAGCCTCTTGGCAGCCCTCAAGAGCCTCTTGGCAGGCCTAAAGCAGCTCTTGGTAGCTCTAAAGGAGCTCCTGATGGCCCTAAAGGAGCTCTTGGTGGCCCTAAAGGAGCTCAATAGCCCCAGAGGAGCTCCTGGTGGCACTAAAGGAGCTGAGTAGCCCCATAGGAGCTCTTGGTAGCTCTAAAGGAGCTCCTGGTGACTCTGAAGGAGCTCTTAGTGGCCCTCAAGAGCCTCTTGCTGGCCAAAGGAGCTAAAGGAGCTAAAGGAGCTCCTGGTGACCCTGAAGGAGCTCTTAGTGGCCCTCAGAGCCTCTTGCTGGCCATAAAGGAGCTAAGTAGCCTCAGAAGAGCTCTTGGTAGCTCTAAAGGAGCTCCTGGTGGCCCTAGCTCTTGGTGGCGCTAAAGGAGTTCCTGCTGGCCCTAAAGGAGCCCTGAAGGGCCTCTTGGTGGCCCTAAAGGAGCTGAATAGCCCCAGAGGAGCTCTTGGTAGCTCTAAAGGCTCTTGGTACCCCTCAAAAGCCTCTTGGTGGCCCTAAAGGAGCCAATAGCCCTGGAGGAGTTCCTGGTGGCCCTCAAGAGCCTCTTGGCATAAAGCCTCTTGGCAGGCCTAAAGCAGCTCTTGGTAGCTCTAAAGGAGCTCCTGATGGCCCTAAAGGAGCTCTTGGTGGCCCTAAAGGAGCTCAAAGCCCCAGAGGAGCTCCTGGTGGCACCTGAGTAGCCCCATAGGAGCTCTTGGTAGCTCTAAAGAGCTCTGGTGACTCTGAAGGAGCTCTTAGTGGCCCTCAAGAGCCTCTTGCTGGCCATAAAGGAGCTAAGTAGCCTCAGAGGAGCTCTTGGTGGCTCTAAAGAGCTCCTGGTGACCCTGAAGGAGCTCTTAGTGGCCCTCAAGAGCCTCTTGCTGGCCATAAAGGAGCTAAGTAGCCTCAGAAGAGCTCTTGGTAGCTCTAAAGGAGCTCCTGGTGGCCCTAAGGTAGCTCTTGGTGGCGCTAAAGGAGTTCCTGCTGGCCCTAAAGGAGCTCTTAGTGGCCCTCAAGGGCCTCTTGGTGGCCCTAAAGGAGCTGAATAGCCCCAGAGGAGCTCTTGGTAGCTCTAAAGGAGCTCCTGGAGACCCCGAAGGAGCTCTTGGTAGCCCTCAAGACCCTCTTGGTGGCCCTCAAGAGCCTCTTGGTGGCCCTAAAGGAGCTGAATAGCCCCAGAGGAGCTCCTGGTGGCCCTCAAGAGCCTCTTGGTGGCCCTCAAGAGCCTCTTGGTGGCCCTCAATAGGAGGAGCTGGTGGCCCTCAAGAGCCTAAAGGAGCCCCCAGAGGAGCTCCTGGTGGCCCTCAAGAGCCTCTTGGTGGCCCTAAAGGAGCTGAATAGCCCCAGAGGAGCTCCTGGTGGCCCTCAAGAGCCTCTTGGTGGCCCTAAAGGAGCTGAATAGCCCCAGAGGAGCTCCTGGTGGCCCTCAAGAGCCTCTTGGTGGCCCTAAAGGAGCTGAATAGCCCCAGAGGAGCTCCTGGTGGCCCTCAAGAGCCTCTTGGTGGCCCTAAAGGAGCTGAATAGCCCCAGAGGAGCTCCTGGTAGCCCTCAAGAGCCTCTTGGTGGCCCTAAAGGAGCTGAATAGCCCTAGAGGAGCTCTTGGTAGCTCTAAAGGAGCTATAAAAGGAGCTCTTGATAGCCCTCAAGACCCTCTCAGTGGCCCTCAAGAGCCTCTGGCTGGTTCCAGAGGACCCCAAGTCCGGACCTGCCCCTGCGGTCATGCCCTGGGTGGGTGCTGGGGGCTGGGGGGTGGGGGTCGGGGCTCACTGCGTCTGCTGGGGGGGTGGTGGTGCGGCCAAAGTGGTCGAAGGAGATGTGGAACCAGCTGTAGATGTCGGCGTGCAGGCGGTGGTACTTGTCGCAGAGCTGCCGCGGGCTGAGCCCCTCCTGCAGAGCCCTGCTCTCGGTGGCCGTGCCGTACTCGTCCGTGCCGCACACGAACAGCGTGTTCCAGCCGCGCAGCCGGCAGTACCTGCGGCGGCCGCCAGGGGGAGCGCCGGCTACGGCGGCCGCACAGCCGCCGCCGCGGCGCCCGCCCGGACCGCGCTGGGGGCAGGGGGAGGGAGGGGGAAAAAGGAGGGAAGGGAGGGGGGGGAAAAGGGAGGGAGGGGGAAAAGGGAGGGAGGGGGGAAAAAGGAGGGAGGGGGGAAAAAGGAGGGAGGGGGGAAAAGGAGGGAGGGGGAAAAAGGAGGGAGGGGGGAAAAAGGAGGGAGGGGGGAAAAAGGAGGGAGGGGGGAAAAAGGAGGGAGGGGGGGAGGGAGGGGGAAAAAGGAGGGGGAAGGGGGAAGAAAAGGGAGGGAAGGGAGGGAGAGAAGGGAGGGAGAGAGGGAGGGAGAGAAGGGAGGGAGGAAGGAGGGAGAGAAGGGAGGGAGAGAAGGGAGGGAGAGAAGGGAGGGAGAGAAGGGAGGGAGAGAAGGGAGGGGGAGAGAAGGGAGGGAGGGAGGGAGAGGGGAGGAGGGAGGAGAGAAGGGAGGGAGAGGAGGGAGAGGAGGGAGGAGAGGAGGGAGGGGAGAGGAGGGAGGGAGAGGAGGGAGGGAGAGGAGGGAGGGAGAGGAGGGAGGGAGAGGAGGGAGGGAGAGGAGGGAGGGAGGGAGAAGGGAGGGAGGGAGAGAAGGGAGGGAGGGAGAGAAGGGAGGGAGGGAGGAAGGGAGGGAGGGAGAGAAGGGAGGGAGGGAGAGAAGGGAGGGAGGGAGAGAAGGGAGGGAGGGAGAGAAGGGAGGGAGGGAGAGAAGGGAGGGAGGGAGAGAAGGGAGGGAGGGAGAGAAGGGAGGGAGGGAGAGAAGGGAGGGAGAGAAGGGAGGGAGGGGAACACAGCCCACCCACCCCCCCTCCCCACGCACCCCCATTCCGAGGAGGAGGGGGATCCTCACCGGACCAAGGTACACGCACCAAGGTGGGGGGGGGGGGAACGACACGACACGTGAGGGGGTGTGTGGGGAGGGGGTTGGGCCACGGGGTGGCGCCAGAGGGCACCAGGAGGGGAAGGAGGCCGCTGGGGGGCAGGCGGGGGAGGGGGACACACACACACACACACAAGGCGCCGGGGGGTGGGGGTCTCCCCCCCGGGGGTACCTGGCGAAGGCGTCGGCGCTGAGCACGCAGCCGATGAGGTTGCCCAGGTGCGGCACGTTGCTGACGTAGGGCAGGGCGCTGGTCACCAGCACGTTCCGCCGGCCCGCCACCGGCAGCCTGCCGCGGGGGGGGGGCGTCGGGGGGGGGGCACGGAGCAGCACAGAGAGAGCACAACCGGGCGGGGGGGAGAGGGGGAAACGGGGGGGACAAGAGGGAAGGCGACGAGGTGTGGTGGGAGGAGGGAAAGAGAAGGGGAGGAGGATAAAGGGGGGGAGGCGAGGGGGGGGAGGGGGAGGCAAGGGGGGGGGAGGGGGAGGCAAGGGGGGAGAGGGGGGAGGCAAGGGGGGGGAGGGGGAGGCAAGGGGGGGAGGGGGAGGCAAGGGGGGGGGAGGGGGAGGCAAGGGGGGAGGGGGGGCAAGGGGGGGGGGGGGGGAGGCAAGGGGGAGGGGGCCCCACAAGGTGGGGAGGGGGAGGGAGGGAGGGGCCCCACAAGGTGGGAAGGGGGAGGGAGGGAGGAGGGGCCCCACAAGGTGGGAAGGGGGAGGGAGGGAGGAGGGGCTCCCACAAGGTGGGAAAGGGGGAGGGAGGGAGGAGGGGCCCCCACAAGGTGGGAAGGGGGGAGGGAGGGAGGAGGGGCCCCACAAGGTGGGGGAGGGGGAGGGAGGGAGGAGGGGCCCCACAAGGTGGGGAGGGGGAGGGAGGGGAGGAGGGGCCCCACAAGGAGGAAGACCACAAGGTGGAGGGGGGGCAGGAAGGGGGCCAAAAAGGGGAAGGGGCAGGGGGGAAGGGGAGGGGCCACAAGGGGGAAGGCCACAATGGGGGAGAGGAGGAAACGACAAGGGTGGGGGAGACCACAATGGGGAGGGGGAAGCCTCAAGGGGGAAGGCCACAAGACAGAGGGAGGGGGACACAGCAAGGCCACCCCAGCCCCCCCAGCCCCGTGGCAGCAGGCTGGGGGTCCCTGGCAGGGGGCTGGGGCCGGGTGGGCACTCACACGGGCTTGGGAGGGTCCCAGGGCTGGGGCAGAGCCTCGGGGCCCTGGTTCCAGGCCTCCACTGCCGCTGCAATCTCCTCCTCGCTCAGGGCTCGCTCTGCACCTCCTCCTCCTCCTCCCCTCCACCTCCTGCGGGGGAGACTCAGCCCAGTCAGGGGCCCTGAGGCCAGCAGCAGCGTGGGGACAGCTCCACAGCACGGGAGAGGGAGGGAGGCTGCTGGGGGGCCAGGGAGAGGGAGGAAGGAGGAGGAGAAGGAGCTGGGGGGAGGGAGGGGGAGGAGGAGAAGGAGCGGGGGGGGAGGGATGGAGGAGGAGAAGGAGCGGGGGGGGGGGGATGGATGGAGGGAGAAGGAGCGGGGGGGAGGCAGGAGGGAGAGGGAGGAGGAGCCGGGGGGGAGGCAGGAGGGAGAGGGAGGAGGAGCCGGGGGAGGCAGGAGGGAGAGGGAGGAGGAGCGGGGGGAGGCAGGAGGGAGAGGGAGGAGGAGCCGGGGGGGGAGGCAGGAGGGAGAGGGAGGAGGAGCCGGGGGAGGCAGGAGGGAGAGGGAGGAGGGGGAGGAGGAGCTGGGGGGCACAGGGATGCAGCAGGAGGAGCCGGGGGGGAGGGATGGAGCAGGAGGAGCCGGGGGGAGGACAAAGGGGTAGCGGCAGCACGGGGGGGGCAGGGAGGGGCGGCAGCACGGGGGGGGCAGGGAGGGGGCGGCAGCACGGGGGGGGGGGGCAGGGGGGCCCGGGGGCTGCACCTCAGGCTGGCTGCCGGCGGCCCCCGCGGCAGGGCAGGGCGCAGGCTGCCTCTGCAGGCAGGACCGCAGCTCCTGCAGCCCCCGGGCTCCAGCGCCGAGGCCGCGGCCCTGCGGCAGGCCTCCGACGCAGACATGCTCTGGAACCAGCTCCTCAGGGCCTGCAGCTCCCCTGAGAGAGAGAGAGAGCAGCACAGGGTGACCCCCGGGGCGGGGGGGCACCAGCAGCAGCATTCACCCTGCCGGGGTCCCCCCCGCCGCCCCCACCCCCCCCCCCCTCACCTGGCAGGCTGCCTTCCTCCTGGAGCAGCAGGAACAGGGAGCCCCAGACCACCACATCAGCCACAGAGCTGCGCTCCTGGGGCACAGAAGCAAAGCCAGGTCCTGAGCCAGGCCCAGGGCTCCCTGGGAGGCTCAGCCCCACAGAGAGCAGCTCCCCAGCCCCCTCCAGGGCTCCCTGGGAGGCTCAGCCCCACAGAGAGCAGCTCCCCAGCCCCTCCAGGGCTCCCTGGGAGGCTCAGCCCCACAGAGAGCAGCTCCCCAGCCCCTCCAGGGCTCCCTGGGAGCCTCAGCCCCACAGAGAGCAGCTCCCCAGCCCCTCCAGGGCTCCCTGGGAGGCTCAGCCCCACAGAGAGCAGCTCCCCAGCCCCCTCCAGGGCTCCCTGGGAGGTTCAGCCCCACAGAGAGCAGCTCCCCAGCCCCCTCCAGGGCTCCCTGGGAGGCCTCAGCCCCACAGAGAGCAGCTCCCCAGTCCCCTCCAGGGCTCCCTGGGAGGCTCAGCCCCACAGAGAGCAGCTCCCAGCCCCTCCAGGGCTCCCTGGGAGGCTCAGCCCCACAGAGAGCAGCTCCCCAGCCCCCTCCAGGGCTCCCTGGGAGCCTCAGCCCCACAGAGAGCAGCTCCCCAGCCCCCTCCAGGGCTCCCTGGGAGGCTCAGCCCCACAGAGAGCAGCTCCCCAGCCCCCCTCCAGGGCTCCCTGGGAGGTTCAGCCCCACAGAGAGCAGCTCCCCAGCCCCTCCAGGGCTCCCTGGGAGCCTCAGCCCCACAGAGAGCAGCTCCCCAGCCCCTCCAGGGCTCCCTGGGAGGCTCAGCCCCACAGAGAGCAGCTCCCCAGCCTCCTCCAGGCCTCAGCCCCACGGGCAGCAGCCCCCCAGCCCCACCCAGGGCTCCCTGGGAGGCTCAGCCCCACAGAGAGCAGCTCCCCAGCCCCTCCAGGGCTCCCTGGGAGGCTCAGCCCCACAGAGAGCAGCTCCCCAGCCCCCTCCAGGCCTCAGCCCCACGGGCAGCAGCCCCCAGCCCCACCCAGGGCTCCCTGGGAGGCTCAGCCCCACAGAGAGCAGCTCCCCAGCCCCACCCAGGGCTCCCTGGGAGGCTCAGCCCCACAGAGAGCAGCTCCCCAGCCCCTCCAGGGCTCCCTGGGAGCCTCAGCCCCACAGAGAGCAGCTCCCCAGCCCCTCCAGGGCTCCCTGGGAGCCTCAGCCCCACAGAGAGCAGCTCCCCAGCCCCCTCCAGGGCTCCCTGGGAGCCTCAGCCCCACAGAGAGCAGCTCCCCAGCCCCCTCCAGGGCGCCCTGGGAGGCTCAGCCCCGCACGGAGCAGCTCCCCAGCCCCCTCCAGGGCTCTCTGGGAGGCTCAGCCCTGCAGGGAGCAGCTCCCCAGCCCCCTCCAGGGCTCCCTGGGAGGCTCAGCCCCACAGAGAGCAGCTCCCCAGCCTCCTCCAGGCCTCAGCCCCACGGGCAGCAGCCCCCCAGCCCCACCCAGGGCTCCCTGGGAGGCTCAGCCCCACAGAGAGCAGCTCCCCAGCCCCTCCAGGGCTCCCTGGGAGGCTCAGCCCCACAGAGAGCAGCTCCCCAGCCCCACCCAGGGCTCCCTGGGAGGCTCAGCCCCACAGAGAGCAGCTCCCCAGCCCCCTCCAGGGCTCCCTGGGAGGCTCAGCCCCACAGAGAGCAGCTCCCCAGCCCCTCCAGGGCTCTCAGGGAGGCTCAGCCCCATGGGGAGCAGCTCCCCAGCCCCCCTCCAGGGCTCCCTGGGAGGCTCAGCCCCACAGAGAGCAGCTCCCCAGTCCCCTCCAGGGCTCCCCTGGGAGGCTCAGCCCCATGGGGAGCAGCTCCCCAGTCCCCTCCAGGGCTCCCTGGGAGGCTCAGCCCCACAGAGAGCAGCTCCCCAGCCCCCTCCAGGGCTCCCTGGGAGGCTCAGCCCCACGGGGAGCAGCTCCCCAGCCCCCTCCAGGGCTCCCTGGGAGGCTCAGCCCCACAGAGAGTAGCTCCCCAGCCCCCTCCAGGGCTCCCTGGGAGAGCTCAGCCCCACAGAGAGCAGCTCCCCAGTCCCCTCCAGGGCTCCCTGGGAGGCTCAGCCCCATGGGGAGCAGCTCCCCAGTCCCCTCCAGGGCTCCCTGGGAGGCTCAGCCCCACAGAGAGCAGCTCCCCAGCCCCCTCCAGGGCTCCCTGGGAGCCTCAGCCCCACAGAGAGCAGCTCCCCAGCCTCCTCCAGGCCTCAGCCCCACGGGCAGCAGCCCCCAGCCCCACCCAGGGCTCCCTGGGAGGCTCAGCCCCACAGAGAGCAGCTCCCCAGCCCCTCCAGGGCTCCCTGGGAGGCTCAGCCCCACAGAGAGCAGCTCCCCAGCCCCCTCCAGGGCTCCCTGGGAGCCTCAGCCCCACAGAGAGCAGTTCCCCAGCCCCCTCCAGGGCTCCCTGGGAGGCTCAGCCCCACGGGGAGCAGCTCCCCAGCCCCCTCCAGGGCTCCCTGGGAGGCTCAGCCCCACAGAGAGCAGCTCCCCAGCCCCCTCCAGGGCTCCCTGGGAGGCTCAGCCCCACGGGGAGCAGCTCCCCAGCCCCCTCCAGGGCTCCCTGGGAGGCTCAGCCCCACAGAGAGCAGCTCCCCAGCCTCCTCCAGGGCTCCCTGGGAGGCTCAGCCCCACAGAGAGCAGCTCCCCACCTGCCTCCAGGGCTCCCTGGGAGGTTCAGCCCCATGGGGAGCAGCTCCCCAGCCCCCTCCAGGGCTCTCTGGGAGGTTCAGCCCCACAGAGAGCAGCTCCCCAGCCCCCTCCAGGGCTCCCTGGGAGGCTCAGCCCCACAGAGAGCAGCTCCCCAGTCCCCTCCAGGGCTCCCTGGGAGGCTCAGCCCCACGGGGAGCAGCTCCCCAGCCCCTCCAGGGCTCCCTGGGAGGCTCAGCCCCACAGAGAGCAGCTCCCCAGTCCCCTTCCAGGGCTCTCTGGGAGGCTCAGCCCCATGGGGAGCAGCTCCCCAGCCCCCTCCAGGACTCCCTGGGAGGCTCAGCCCCACAGAGAGCAGCTCCCCAGCCCCTTCCAGGGCTCTCTGGGAGGCTCAGCCCCATGGGGGAGCAGCTCCCCAGCCCCCTCCAGGGCTCCCTGGGAGGCTCAGCCCCACAGAGAGCAGCTCCCCAGCCCCCTCCAGGGCTCCCTGGGAGCCTCAGCCCCACAGAGAGCAGCTCCCCAGCCCCCTCCAGGGCTCCCTGGGAGCCTCAGCCCTGCAGGGGGAGCAGCTCCCCAGTCCCCTCCAGGGCTCCCTGGGAGGCTCAGCCCCATGGGGAGCAGCTCCCCAGCCCCTCCAGGGCTCCCTGGGAGGCTCAGCCCCACAGAGAGCAGCTCCCCAGTCCCCTTCCAGGGCTCTCTGGGAGGCTCAGCCCCATGGGGAGCAGCTCCCCAGCCCCCTCCAGGACTCCCTGGGAGGCTCAGCCCCACAGAGAGCAGCTCCCCAGCCCCTTCCAGGGCTCTCTGGGAGAGCTCAGCCCCATGGGGAGCAGCTCCCCAGCCCCCTCCAGGGCTCCCTGGGAGGCTCAGCCCCATGGGGAGCAGCTCCCCAGCCCCCTCCAGGGCTCAGCCCCGCAGGCTGCAGCCCCCCAGCCCCCTGCCCCCCTGCTCTGGCCGCACTCACCCCGGCGAGGTAGGCAGTTCCCCTCCTGGCCAGGCTGCGCTCCAGGTGCTCCAGCAGCTTGCCCAGGGCCCCGGCCGCCTCCAGCCCCTTCCTGCCGCACACCAGCTGCGCGTAGAGGGCGGCCGAGGCCGCCGGCTGCGGCGGAAGGGCTGCGGTGAGGAGGCTGCCGCCCAGCCGCGGAGCCCGGTGCCCCCGGAGCCCGCCCCCCCCCCCGGGGCGCCCACCTGCAGCTCGGTGGCCTCCCACTCCAGCCACTGGTTGCTGAGGTCGGTCGGTTCCTCCCCGCGGGCCAGGAAGAAGAACCTCGGGGGAAGGGGAAAGGGGTGAGGGGGAGTGGTGAGAGGCACCGGGGGGAGCAACCGGCGGGTCCCGGAGCCAGGCTCGGTACTCACTGGCAGATGGCGTTGGGGGAGAAGAGAACGGCGCCGCTGTCCAGCTCCAGGGTGGGAGCCCACGGGGGGATCGCCGGGGCCGGCGGCCGCTCTGCGGGGCAGGGGGCAAGGAAAGGAGGAGCCTCAGGCCCCGGGGTGACACCGAGAGCGGTGTGCGGGGGAGTCACCGGGGACAAAGGAGGAGGAGTGTCACCGGGGGCAGAGGAGAGGGGAGTCACCGGGGGCAGAGGAGAGGGGAGTCACCGGGGGCAGAGGAGAGGGGAGTCACCGGGGGCAGAGGAGAGGGGAGTCACCGGGGGCAGAGGAGAGGGGAGTCACCGGGGGCAGAGGAGAGGGGAGTCACCGGGGGCAGAGGAGAGGGGAGTCACCGGGGGCAGAGGAGAGGGGAGTCACCGGGGGCAGAGGAGAGGGGAGTCACCGGGGGCAGAGGAGGGGAGTCACCGGGGGCAGAGTCACCGGGGGCAGAGGAGAGGGGAGTCACCGGGGGCAGGGGAGAGGGGAGTCACCGGGGGCAGGGGAGAGGGGAGTCACCGGGGGCAGGGGAGAGGGGAGTCACCGGGGGCAGAGGAGGAGGAGTGTCACCGGGGGCAGAGGAGGAGGAGTGTCACCGGGGGCAGAGGAGAGGGGAGTCACCGGGGGCAGAGGAGAGGGGAGTCACCGGGGGCAGAGGAGAGGGGAGTCACCGGGGGCAGAGGAGAGGGGAGTCACCGGGGGCAGAGGAGGAGGAGTGTCACCGGGGGCAGAGGAGAGGGGAGTCACCGGGGGCAGAGGAGGAGGAGTGTCACCGGGGGCAGAGGAGAGGGGAGTCACCGGGGGCAGAGGAGGAGGGGTGTCACCGGGGGCAGAGGAGAGGGGGAGTCACCGGGGGCAGAGGAGAGGGGAGTCACCGGGGGCAGAGGAGAGGGGAGTCACCGGGGGCAGAGGAGAGGGGAGTCACCGGGGGCAGAGGAGAGGGGAGTCACCGGGAGTCACCGGGGGCAGAGGAGGAGGAGTGTCACCGGGGGCAGAGGAGAGGGGAGTCACCGGGGGCAGAGGAGAGGGGAGTCACCGGGGGCAGAGGAGAGGGGGGAGTCACCGGGGGCAGAGGAGAGGGGAGTCACCGGGGGCAGAGGAGAGGGGAGTCACCGGGGGCAGAGGAGAGGGGGCAGTCAGGGGCAGGGGCAGGGGATGTCACCGGGGGCTGGGGGGAGAGCCACCGGGGGCGGGGGGAGTAACTGGGGGCAGGGGGAGCGTCACCGGGGGCAGGGCGGGGGGGGGGTCACCGGGGCTGGGTCACAGGGGGCTGGGAAGAGAGCAACCCGGGGCGGGGGGAGAGTCACCGGGGGCAGAGGAGAGGGGGGATCACCGGGGGCTGTGTCACATGGGGCTGGGAAGAGAGCAACCCGGGGCGGGGGGGAGGAACCTAACGGGGGGGGACGGACGGACGGACGGACGCGCGGAGCTCCGGCCGCCAGCGGCGACCTCACCTGAGAGGCCTCCCCATTCGACCTGCACCGGGGCGGAGGCAGCTCCGGCAGCCGCCAGCACCTTGAGGGCCGCGGGCCCGGCCACCGCCAACCGCAGCCGCATCGCCGAGCGCCTGATGCAAGAGAGCCACACGTGGGGCGCAGCGGAACCGGCCCCGGCCTCGGCCCCGGCCCACAATGCGCAGCGCGGCCCCGCCCACGACGCGCAGCCCTGGCTCCGCCCACAACGCCTTGCGCGGGGCCCTGGCTCCGCCCACGACGCGCAGCCCTGGCTCCGCCCACAACGCCTTGCGCGGGGCCCTGGCTCCGCCCACGACGCCCCGCGCGGCAGCGGCGGCCGGGCCCCTCCCCCCCCCCTTCCCCGGCTCTCGCGTGGCCGTGGCGCCGTGGGCGTGGCCCCGGCGTGGTTGCCATGGCCACGGGGCGGGGCCTCGGGGCCTCCTCCCGCCCCGGCCCGCAGCATCCTCCGCGCTCACGCCGGGGCCGGGGCCGCGGGGAGCCACGACGCCCCCAACGCCGACCCCCCCCCCCCCCCGTGTCCTGCTTTGCCCTTCCCTTGGCCCCCCCCCCCCACTCGGGGTGCGGCCCCGGCGCTTGCAGAGCGCCTCCCGCCCGCGGGACGCCGGTGGGTGGGGGCAGCGGGGAGCGGCCCCCACGCCTCCCCGCCCCCCCCAAAGCCCCTTCCCGTCCTCCACCCCACGGGGACGCAGGAATCGGCGTGGGGCGGATAGGGAGAAGGGAAACGGGAGAGGCTGTGGGCAGCTGGGTGGGACAGGCCCAGCCCGGTGGGTGCTTGTCCCCGGGGTGCTCATCATCGTGGGTGCCCAGCCCCCTGGGTGTCCAGCCCGGTGGGTGCTTGTCCCCGGGGGTGCTCATCACCGTGGGTGCCCAGCCCCCTGGGTGTCCAGCCCGGTGGGTGCTTGTCCCCGGGGGTGCTCATCACCGTGGGTGCCCAGCCCCCTGGGTGTCCAGCCCGGTGGGTGCTTGTCCCCGGGGGTGCTCAGCCCCTGGGGTGCTCAGCCCTGTAGGTTCTCCTCCCCCGGGGTGCCCAGCCCCGGGGGTGTTCCTCCCCGTGGGTGCTCATCCCGGTGGGTGCCCAGCCCCGGGGGTGTTCCTCCCCGTGGGTGCCGAGCCCCGGGGGTGCCCAGCCCCCTGGGTACCCAGCCCCGTGGGTGCTCATCACCGTGGGTGCCCAGCCCCCTGGGTACCCAGCCCGGTGTGTGCTTATCCCTGGGGGTGCTTAGCCCCTGGGGTGCTCATCCCTGTAGGTTCTCCTCCCCGGGGGTGCCCAGCCCCGGGGGTGTTCCTCCCCGTGGGTGCTCATCCCAGTGGGTGCTCAGCCCCATGGGTGCCCAGCCCCGGGGGTGCTGCAGGGGTCAGTAAAGGTCTGCAGGGGATCAGGAGAGGGCTGGAGGGGTCAGGAGAAGTCTGCAGGAGGTCTGTAGGGGTCTAGAGAAACCTGTAGGGATCTGGAAGGGTCTGCAGGGGGCAGTAAAGGGCTGCAGGAGGGCTGCAGGGGTCTAAGAGGTCTGCAGGAGTCAAGAGGGCTGCAGGGGTCTGGAAGGGCTGCAGGAGGTCTGCAGGGCTCTAGAGAAATCTGTAGGGAGGGCTGCAGGGGGGGTCAGTAGAGGGCTGCAGGGGTCAGTAGAGGGCTGCAGGAGGTCTGCAGGGGTCTAAGGGGTCTGCAGGGGTCAGCAGAGGGCTGCAGGAGGTCTGCAGGGCTCTAGAGAAATCTGTAGGGATCTGGAAGGGTCTGCAGGGGGCAGTAAAGGGCTGCAGGAGGTCTGCAGGGGTCTAAGGGGTCTGCTGGGGTCTAGGAGCCCTTCCCCAGCTCCCTCAGCTGCTCCCTCAGCTGCTCCTTCCCTTCCCTCTCCCCCAGCCCCTTCCCCCAGCTCCATTGCCCCTTCCCCAGCTCCATTGCCCTTCCTCAGCTCCCTCAGCTGCTCCTTCCTTTCCCTCTCCTCCAGCCCCTTCCCCCAGCTCCATTGCCCCTTCCCCAGCTCCATTGCCCTTCCTCAGCTGCTCCTTCCCTTCCCTCTCCTCCAGCCCCTTCCCCCAGCTCCATTGCCCCTTCCCCTCCATTGCCCCTTCCCCAGCTCCATTGCCCTTCCTCAGCTCCCTCAGCTGCTCCTTCCCTTCCCTCTCCCCCAGCCCCTTCCCCCCAGCTTCCAGCTCCATTGCCCCTTCCTCACCTCCCTCAGCTGCTCCTTCCCTTCCCTCTCCCCAGCCCCTTCCCCCAGCTCCATTGCCCCTTCCCCCAGCTCCATTGCCCCTTCCCCAGCTCCATTGCCCCTTCCCCAGCTCCATTGCCCTCCTCACCCTCCAGCTGCTCCTTCCCCCTCCAGCCCCTTCCCCCAGCTCCATTGCCCTTCCTCAGCTGCTCCTTCCCTTCCTCTCCTCCAGCCCCTTCCCCATTGCCCCTTCCCCAGCTCCATTGCCCTTCCTCACCTCCCTCAGCTGCTCCTTCCTTTCCCTCTCCTCCAGCCCCTTCCCCAGCTCCATTGCCCTTCCTCAGCTGCTCCTTCCCTTCCCTCTCCTCCAGCCCCTTCCCCAGCTCCATTGCCCCTTCCCCAGCTCCATTGCCCTTCCTCAGCTCCCTCAGCTGCTCCTTCCTTTCCCTCTCCTCCAGCCCCTTCCCCCAGCTCCATTGCCCCTTCCCCAGCTCCATTGCCCTTCCTCAGCTCCCTCAGCTGCTCCTTCCCTTCCCTCTCCTCCAGCCCCTTCCCCCAGCTCCATTGCCCCTTCCCCAGCTCCATTGCCCCTTCCCCAGCTCCATTGCCCTTCCTCAGCTCCCTCAGCTGCTCCTTCCCTTCCCTCTCCTCCAGCCCCTTCCCCCAGCTCCATTGCCCCTTCCCCCAGCTCCCTTGCCCTTCCTCAGCCACCCTCTGGCCTTCCTCCCAGCCCTGGCTGTGAGCAGAGGTCCCTCCCAGCTCTTCCTCGCCGCAGAAAGTCCTCTCCCGGGGACCTCCTTTGCTTGTTTGCCGTGGCTGGGAGCCCATCAGCCGTGGCTGATGAAAGGCTGCTGGGTGCCAGGAATCAAAGCTCCCCTGCACCACTTAATCCCTGGGTGTGGAGGAGCAATTAGATGACAAGTTGTGCCTGCAGAGAGCTGTGTTGGCTCAGCCAGGGGCTGCCCTGCAGCCTGCCCTGCGGACCTGCCCCCGGGGATGCCGAGTGAGGCGCTCCGGGGAGCCGTGCCCGGCTGCAGCACCCACAACCCTTTGGCCTCAGCTCCCCCAGGTGGAGGTTGGACCTTTGCCCCTGCCCCCACTGGGGGTTGCCCAGCTGGGGTTGTTCGAGCTCGAGGGGTGGTGCAGGATTTGTCCTTGCAGGGCTCAGTCGCAGCAGCCCAGCCGGGAAGGGGCTGGGAAGGGACCTCTGGAGCTCCCCCAGCCCCAACTGCTCCCCCCGCCCCCAGCCCCAGCAGGGCAGCCCCAGCAGCTTGCCCGGGGTGGGGGTTGGAAGCTTTCCACCCCAGGAGACTCCCTGGGCACCCCTGAGCAGAGCCTGGCCCCAGCCTCTTGCCCCCCACCTTCAGACCTTTCTCAGCGTTGCTCAGATCTCCTCTCAGCCTTCTCAGAGGAGATCCTGAACCGGAGATTTGAGTTCAGGATTGCAGATCCCAGAGCCCCACCATGGAGGGGCTGGAAGGGACCTGTGGACCCCCCCCCCCCCGCCCCAGCAGGGCAGCCCCAGCAGCTTGCCGAGGGGCACAGTGCCCAGGGGGGGGTTGGAAGCTCTCCACAACCTCTCTGGGCAGCTCCAGGCCTCCAGCAGCCTCACCCCAAACTCCTTTCTCCTCCTGCCCTCCACTCTCTGCCCCTTGGCCTGGCCCTGGGCACCGCTCAGCAGATGCCAGCCCCAGCCCCTTGCCCCCCCCCCAGCTCTTTCAGCTCTTGCTGAGCATTGCTCAGAGCCCCTCTGGGGCTACTCTGCTCCAGGCTCTCAGCCTCTGCTCCTCCCAGAGCTGCTCCAGGCCCCTCAGCAGCTTCCCAGCCCTTCACTGCACTCCTCCTGCATCCTGCAGAGATTGGGTGGGACAGAGGTTGGGTGGGGCAGAGGTTGGGTGGGGCAGAGGTTGGGTGGAGGCAGAGGATGGTGGAGGTGTTGGAGGTTGCAGAGGTTGGATGGTGCAGAGGTTGGATGGTGCAGAGGTTGGATGGTGCAGAGGTTGATGCAGAGGTTGGTGCAGAGGTTGGATGGTGCAGAGGTTGGATGGTGCAGAGGTTGGATGGTGCAGAGGTTGGATGGTGCAGAGGTTGGATGGTGCAGAGGTTGGATGGTGCAGAGGTTGGATGGTGCAGAGGTGGGTGCAGGGGTTGGATGGTGCAGAGGTTGGATGGTGCAGAGGTGGGTGCAGGGGTTGGATGGTGCAGAGGTTGGATGGTGCAGGGGTTGATGCAGAGGTTGGATGGTGCAGAGGTTGGATGGTGCAGAGGTTGGATGGTGCAGAGGTTGGACGGTGCAGAGGTTGGATGGTGCAGAGGTTGGACGGTGCAGAGGTTGGATGGTGCAGAGGTTGGATGGTGCAGAGGTTGGACGGTGCAGAGGTTGGTGCAGAGGTTGGTGCAGAGGTTGGATGGTGCAGAGGTTGGACGGTGCAGAGGTTGGATGGTGCAGAGGTTGGTGCAGAGGTTGGATGGTGCAGAGGTTGGTGCAGAGGTTGGATGGTGCAGAGGTTGGATGGTGCAGAGGTTGGATGGTGCAGAGGTTGGATGGTGCAGAGGTTGGATGGTGCAGAGGTTGGATGGTGCAGAGGTTGGATGGTGCAGAGGTTGGATGGTGCAGAGGTTGGATGGTTCAGAGGTTGGTGCAGAGGTTGGATGGTGCAGAGGTTGGATGGTGCAGAGGTTGGTGCAGAGGTTGGATGGTGCAGAGGTTGGATGGTGCAGAGGTTGGATGGTGCAGAGGTTGGTGCAGAGGTTGGATGGTGCAGAGGTTGGTGCAGAGGTTGGTGCAGAGGTTGGATGGTGCAGAGGTTGGTGCAGAGGTTGGATGGTGCAGAGGTTGGATGGTGCAGAGGTTGGATGGTGCAGAGGTTGGTGCAGAGGTTGGATGGTGCAGAGGTTGGTGCAGAGGTTGGATGGTGCAGAGGTTGGATGCAGAGGTTGGATGGTGCAGAGGTTGGTGCAGAGGTTGGATGGTGCAGAGGTTGGACGGTGCAGAGGTTGGTGCAGAGGTTGGACGGTGCAGAGGTTGGTGCAGAGGTTGGTGCAGAGGTTGGATGGTGCAGAGGTTGGATGGTGCAGAGGTTGGATGGTGAGGTTGGTTGGTGCAGAGGTTGGTGCAGAGGTTGGATGGTGCAGAGGTTGGATGGTGCAGAGGTTGGTGCAGAGGTTGGATGGTGCAGAGGTTGGATGGTGCAGAGGTTGGTTGGAGAGGTTGGATGGTGCAGAGGTTGGATTGGTGCAGAGGTTGGTGGTGCAGAGGTTGGATGGTGCAGAGGTTGGATGGTGCAGAGGTTGGTGCAGAGGTTGGATGGTGCAGAGGTTGGATGGTGCAGAGGTTGGATGGTGCAGAGGTTGGTGCAGAGGTTGGATGGTGCAGAGGTTGGATGGTGCA
Organism: Picus viridis; assembly: GCA_033816785.1. NCBI lineage: Eukaryota > Metazoa > Chordata > Aves > Piciformes > Picidae > Picus > Picus viridis. The sequence goes on along the minus strand of JAWKAJ010000049.1, from coordinate 149,005 downwards.
GAGGTTGGATGGTGCAGAGGTTGGTGGTGCAGAGGTTGGATGGTGCAGAGGTTGGATGGTGCAGAGGTTGGATGGTGCAGAGGTTGGTGCAGAGGTTGGATGGTGCAGAGGTTGGACGTGCAGAGGTTGGATGGTGCAGAGGTTGGATGGTGCAGAGGTTGGATGGTGCAGAGGTTGGTGCAGAGGTTGGATGGTGCAGAGGTTGGATGGTGCAGAGGTTGGATGGTGCAGAGGTTGGATGGTGCAGAGGTTGGATGGTGCAGAGGTTGGTGCAGAGGTTGGATGGTGCAGAGGTTGGATGGTGCAGAGGTTGGATGGTGCAGAGGTTGGATGGTGCAGAGGTTGGTGCAGAGGTTGGATGGTGCAGAGGTTGGATGGTGCAGAGGTTGGATGGTGCAGAGGTTGGATGGTGCAGAGGTTGGATGGTGCAGAGGTTGGATGGTGCAGAGGTTGGATGGTGCAGAGGTTGGATGGTGCAGAGGTTGGATGGTGCAGAGGTTGGATGGTGCAGAGGTTGGATGGTGCAGAGGTTGGATGGTGCAGAGGTTGGATGGTGCAGAGGTTGGATGGTGCAGAGGTTGGTGCAGAGGTTGGTGCAGAGGTTGGATGGTGCAGAGGTTGGATGGTGCAGAGGTTGGATGGTGCAGAGGTTGGATGGTGCAGAGGTTGGATGGTGCAGAGGTTGGATGGTGCAGAGGTTGGTGCAGAGGTTGGATGGTGCAGAGGTGCAGAGGTTGGATGGTGCAGAGGTTGGATGGTGCAGAGGTTGGATGGTGCAGAGGTTGGATGGTGCAGAGGTTGGATGGTGCAGAGGTTGGTGCAGAGGTTGGATGGTGCAGAGGTTGGATGGTGCAGAGGTTGGATGGTGCAGAGGTTGGATGGTGCAGAGGTTGGTGCAGAGGTTGGATGGTGCAGAGGTTGGATGGTGCAGAGGTTGGTGCAGAGGTTGGATGGTGCAGAGGTTGGATGGTGCAGAGGTTGGTGCAGAGGTTGGATGGTGCAGAGGTTGGATGGTGCAGAGGTTGGATGGTGCAGAGGTTGGATGGTGCAGAGGTTGGATGGTGCAGAGGTTGGATTGGTGCAGAGGTTGGATGGTGCAGAGGTTGGATGGTGCAGAGGTTGGATGGTGCAGAGGTTGGATGGTGCAGAGGTTGGATGGTTCAGAGGTTGGTGCAGAGGTTGGATGGTGCAGAGGTTGGATGGTGCAGAGGTTGGATGGTGCAGAGGTTGGATGGTGCAGAGGTTGGATGGTGCAGAGGTTGGATGGTGCAGAGGTTGGATGGTGCAGAGGTTGGATGGTGCAGAGGTTGGTGGTGCAGAGGTTGGATGGTGCAGAGGTTGGATGGTGCAGAGGTTGGATGGTTCAGAGGTTGGTGCAGAGGTTGGATGGTGCAGAGGTTGGATGGTGCAGAGGTTGGATGGTGCAGAGGTTGGATGGTGCAGAGGTTGGATGGTGCAGAGGTTGGATGGTGCAGAGGTTGGTGCAGAGGTTGGATGGTGCAGAGGGTGCAGAGGTTGGTGCAGAGGTTGGATGGTGCAGAGGTTGGTGGTGCAGAGGTTGGATGGTGCAGAGGTTGGATGGTGCAGAGGTTGGTGCAGAGGTTGGATGGTGCAGAGGTTGGATGGTGCAGAGGTTGGACGTTGGAGAGGGATGGTGCAGAGGTTGGATGCAGAGGTTGGATGGTGCAGAGGTTGGATGGTGCAGAGGTTGGTGCAGAGGTTGGATGGTGCAGAGGTTGGATGGTGCAGAGGTTGGATGGTGCAGAGGTTGGATGGTGCAGAGGTTGGATGGTGCAGAGGTTGGATGGTGCAGAGGTTGGATGGTGCAGAGGTTGGTTGCAGAGGTTGGATGGTGCAGAGGTTGGATGGTGCAGAGGTTGGAGGTGGATGGTGCAGAGGTTGGATGCAGAGGTTGGATGGTTGGATGGTGCAGAGGTTGGATGGTGCAGAGGTTGGATGGTGCAGAGGTTGGATGGTGCAGAGGTTGGATGGTGCAGAGGTTGGTGCAGAGGTTGGATGGTGCAGAGGTTGGATGGTGCAGAGGTTGGATGGTGCAGAGGTTGGATGGTGCAGAGGTTGGATGGTGCAGAGGTTGGATGGTGAGGTTGGATGGTGCAGAGGTTGGATGCAGAGGTTGGATGGTGCAGAGGTTGGATGGTGCAGAGGTTGGATGGTGCAGAGGTTGGATGGTGCAGAGGTTGGATGGTGCAGAGGTTGGATGGTGCAGAGGTTGGATGGTGCAGAGGTTGGATTGGATGGTGCAGAGGTTGGATGGTGCAGAGGTTGGATGGTGCAGAGGTTGGATGCAGAGGTTGGATGGTGCAGAGGTTGGATGGTGCAGAGGTTGGATGGTGCAGAGGTTGGATGGTGCAGAGGTTGGATGGTGCAGAGGTTGGATGGTGCAGAGGTTGGATGGTGCAGAGGTTGGATGGTGCAGAGGTTGGATGGTGCAGAGGTTGGATGGTGCAGAGGTTGGTGCAGAGGTTGGATGGTGCAGAGGTTGGATGGTGCAGAGGTTGGACAGAGGTTGGATGGTGCAGAGGTTGGATGGTGGTGCAGAGGTTGGATGGTGCAGAGGTTGGATGGTGCAGAGGTTGGATGGTGCAGAGGTTGGATGGTGCAGAGGTTGGATGGTGCAGAGGTTGGATGGTGCAGAGGTTGGATGGTGCAGAGGTTGGATGGTGCAGAGGTTGGATGGTGCAGAGGTTGGAGGTTGGTGCAGAGGTGCAGAGGTTGGATGGTGCAGAGGTTGGATGGTGCAGAGGTTGGATGGTGCAGAGGTTGGATGGTGCAGAGGTTGGATGGTTGCAGAGGTTGGTGCAGAGGTTGGTGCAGAGGTTGGTGCAGAGGTTGGAGAGGTGGTGCAGAGGTTGGATGGTGCAGAGGTTGGTGCAGAGGTTGGATGCAGAGGTTGGATGGTGCAGAGGTTGGATGGTGCAGAGGTTGGATGCAGAGGTTGGATGGTGCAGAGGTTGGATGCAGAGGTTGGACGGTGCAGAGGTTGGTGCAGAGGTTGGATGGTGCAGAGGTTGGATGGTGCAGAGGTTGGTGCAGAGGTTGGATGGTGCAGAGGTTGGTGCAGAGGTTGGATGGTGCAGAGGTTGGATGGTGGAGGTTGGTGCAGAGGTTGGTGGTGCAGAGGTTGGATGGTGCAGAGGTTGGATGCAGAGGTTGGATGGTGCAGAGGTTGGATGGTGCAGAGGTTGGATGGTTGAGGTTGGATGGTGCAGAGGTTGGATGGTGCAGAGGTTGGATTGGTGCAGAGGTTTGGATGGTGCAGAGGTTGGTGCAGAGGTTGGTGCAGAGGTTGGATGGTGCAGAGGTTGGTGCAGATGGTGCAGAGGTTGGATGGTGCAGAGGTTGGATGGTGCAGAGGTTGGTGCAGAGGTTGGATGGTGCAGAGGTTGGATGGTGCAGAGGTTGGATGGTGCAGAGGTTGGATGGTGCAGAGGTTGGTGCAGAGGTTGGATGGTGCAGAGGTTGGAGAGGTGGTGCAGAGGTGGTGCAGAGGTTGGATGGTGCAGAGGTTGGATGGTGCAGAGGTTGGATGGTGCAGAGGTTGGATGGTGCAGAGGTTGGTGGTGCAGAGGTTGGTGCAGAGGTTGGATGGTGCAGAGGTTGGATGGTGCAGAGGTTGGATGCAGAGGTTGGATGGTGCAGAGGTTGGTGCAGAGGTTGGATGGTGCAGAGAGGTTGGATGGTGCAGAGGTTGGATGGTGCAGAGGTTGGATGGTGCAGAGGTTGGATGGTGCAGAGGTTGGATGGTGCAGAGGTTGGATGGTGCAGAGGTTGGATGGTGCAGAGGTTGGATGGTGCAGAGGTTGGATGGTGCAGAGGTTGGTGGATGCAGAGGTTGGATGGTGCAGAGGTTGGAGAGGTGGTGCAGAGGTTGGATGGTGCAGAGGTTGGATGGTGCAGAGGTTGGTGCAGAGGTTGGATGGTGCAGAGGTTGGATGGTGCAGAGGTTGGATGAGGTTGGAGGTGGATGGTGCAGAGGTTGGATGGTGCAGAGGTTGGTGCAGAGGTTGGAGAGGTTGGTGCAGAGGTTGGATGGTGCAGAGGTTGGATGGTGCAGAGGTTGGAGAGGTTGGTTGGTTGGTGCAGAGGTTGGATGGTGCAGAGGTTGGATGGTGCAGAGGTTGGGTGCAGAGGTTGGATGGTGCAGAGGTTGGCAGAGGTTGCAGAGGTTGGATGGTGCAGAGGTTGGATGGTGCAGGTTGGATGGTGCAGAGGTTGGTGCAGAGGTTGGATGGTGCAGAGGTTGGATGGTGCAGAGGTTGGATGCAGAGGTTGAGAGTTGGATGGTGCAGAGGTTGGATGGTGCAGAGGTTGGATGGTGCAGAGGTTGGATGGTGCAGAGGTTGGATGGTGCAGAGGTTGGTGCAGAGGTTGGATGGTGCAGAGGTTGGATGGTGCAGAGGTTGGTGCAGAGGTTGGATGGTGCAGAGGTTGGTGGTGCAGAGGTTGGTGGCAGAGGTTGGATGGTGCAGAGGTTGGTGCAGAGGTGGTGAGAGGTTGGTGCAGAGGTTGGATGGTGCAGAGGTTGGATGGTGCAGAGGTTGGATGGTGCAGAGGTTGGATGGTGCAGAGGTTGGATGGTGCAGAGGTTGGATGGTGCAGAGGTTGGATGGTGCAGAGGTTGGATGGTGCAGAGGTTGGATGCAGAGGTTGGATGGTGCAGAGGTTGGATGGTGCAGAGGTTGGATGGTGCAGAGGTTGGTGCAGAGGTTGGATGGTGCAGAGGTTGGATGGTGCAGAGGTTGGTGCAGAGGTTGGATGGTGCAGAGGTTGGATGGTGCAGAGGTTGGTGCAGAGGTTGGATGGTGCAGAGGTTGGATGGTGCAGAGGTTGGTGCAGAGGTTGGATGGTGCAGAGGTTGGATGGTGCAGAGGTTGGATGGTGCAGAGGTTGGATTGGTGCAGAGGTTGGTTGCAGAGGTTGGTGCAGAGGTTGGATGGTGCAGAGGTTGGATGGTGCAGAGGTTGGATGGTGCAGAGGTTGGATGGTGCAGAGGTTGGATGGTGCAGAGGTTGGATGGTGCAGAGGTTGGTGCAGAGGTTGGACGGTGCAGAGGTTGGATGGTGCAGAGGTTGGATGGTGCAGAGGTTGGATGGTGCAGAGGTTGGTGCAGAGGTTGGATGGTGCAGAGGTTGGACGGTGCAGAGGTTGATGCAGAGGTTGGACGGTGCAGAGGTTGGATGGTGCAGAGGTTGGATGGTGCAGAGGTTGGGTGCTGCAGCTGTTGGCAGCTGCCCCTCCAGCCCCTCTCCCCCTCCTGCCGAGGAGCTGCCTGCAGAGAGGCCAAGCTGAGCTCTGCTGCTTCCTGACCTGCAGCTGCTCCATCCCCGGGGCCAAAGCTCAGCCCCAGGAAGGTGGCAAAGCTCCAGGGGAAGGAGGCTGAGCTGAAAGCCTCTTTTGATGTCCCCAGAGCTGGCAGGTGCAGGTCACACCCTCCAGGGCTGATCCTGCACCTGGAGGACCTCTTTGTGGAGCCCTCAGACGTTTCCTTATCTCCTGGGAACCGAAGCTGCTGCTGGTTTCTGTCCCCGGTGGTGATAAGAGCTCTCCTGGTGCCATGGACTCTGCTCCCTCAGCTCCCAGGGCCCAAGCTGTTGGCTCTCTGGTGGAGCAGCTTCAGGAAGAAGGGAGCTGGGGCAAGAGTGGAGAAAAGGCTCCTGGCCTGCAGCTGGGCAGGGGAACAGCCCCTGGGGAACCTTCTCCCAAGGGTCAGGTGGTGGAACAAGAGTGGAGTTGGGAAGCGGAGACTCAGGTTGGAGGAGAGCTTCAGGACCATCAAGGCCAAGCACTGATCCTACTCTGACAAAGCCATGGCCACAAGCACCACAGCCACACAGCTCCTGAGCACTTCACATCCTGGAGCTCTTTGGAGCTGAGCTCTTGGAGCTCTTGGAGTTCTTTCCCAGCCTGAGCTCTTGGAGCTCTTTGGAGCTGAGCTCTTGGAGCTCTTGGAGCTCTTTCCCAGCATGAGCTCTTGGAGCTCTTTGGAGCTGAGCTCTTGGAGCTCTTGGAGCTCTTTCCCAGCATGAGCTCTTGGAGCTCTTTGGAGCTGAGCTCTTGGAGCTCATTGGAGCTGAGCTCTTTGGAGCTGAGCTCTTGGAGCTCTTTGGAGCTGAGCTCTTGGAGCTCTTTCCCAGTCTGAGCTCTTGGAGCTCATTCCCAGCCTGAGGTCTTGGAGCTCTTTGGAGCTGAGGTCTTGGAGCTCTTTGGAGCTGAGCTCTTGGAGCTCTTTGGAGCTGAGGTCGTGGAGCTCTTTGGAGCTGAGGTCTTGGAGCTCTTTGGAGCTGAGGTCTTGGAGCTCTTTGGAGCTGAGGTCTTGGAGCTCTTTGGAGCTGAGCTCTTTGGAGCTGAGGTCTTGGGGCTCTTTGGAGCTGAGCTCTTTGGAGCTGAGCTCTTGGAGCTCTTTGGAGCTGAGGTCTTGGAGCTCTTTGGAGCTGAGCTCTTTGGAGCTGAGGTCGTGGAGCTCTTTGGAGCTGAGCTCTTTGGAGCTGAGGTCTTGGGGCTCTTTGGAGCTGAGCTCTTGGAGATCTTTGGAGCTGAGCTCTTGGAGCTCATTGGAGCTGAGGTCTTGGAGCTCATTGGAGCTGAGCTCTTTGGAGCTGAGGTCTTGGAGCTCATTGGAGCTGAGCTCTTTGGAGCTGAGGTCTTGGAGCTCTTTGGAGCTGAGCTCTTGGAGCTCTTTCCCAGTCTGAGCTCTTGGAGCTCATTCCCAGTCTGAGCTCTTGGAGCTCTTTGGAGCTGAGCTCTTGGAGCTCTTTGGAGCTGAGCTCTTTGGAGCTGAGGTCTTGGAGCTCTTTGGAGCTGAGGTCTTGGAGCTCTTTGGAGCTGAGCTCTTGGAGCTCTTTCCCAGCCTGAGCTCTTGGAGCTCATTCCCAGCCTGAGCTCTTGGAGCTCTTTGGAGCTGAGCTCGTTGGAGCTGAGGTCTTGGAGCTCTTTGGAGCTGAGGTCTTGGAGCTCTTTGGAGCTGAGCTCTTTGGAGCTGAGGTCTTGGAGCTCTTTGGAGCTGAGCTCTTGGAGCTCTTTCCCAGCCTGAGCTCTTGGAGCTCTTTCCCAGTCTGAGCTCTTGGAGCTCTTTGGAGCTGAGCTCTTGGAGCTCTTTGGAGCTGAGCTCTTTGGAGCTGAGGTCTTGGAGCTCTTTGGAGCTGAGCTCTTTGGAGCTGAGGTCTTGGAGCTCTTTGGAGCTGAGCTCTTGGAGCTCTTTGGAGCTGAGCTCTTTGGAGCTGAGGTCTTGGAGCTCTTTGGAGCTGAGGTCTTGGAGCTCTTTGGAGCTGAGCTCTTTGGAGCTGAGGTCTTGGAGCTCTTTGGAGCTGAGGTCTTGGAGCTCTTTGGAGCTGAGGTCTTGGAGCTCTTTGGAGCTGAGCTCTTGGAGCTCTTTCCCAGCCTGAGCTCTTGGAGCTCTTTGGATCTGAGCTCTTGGGACTCTTTGGAGCTGAGGTCTTGGAGCTCTTTGGAGCTGAGGTCTTGGAGCTCTTTGGAGCTGAGCTCTTGGAGCTCTTTGGAGCTGAGCTCTTGGAGCTGTTTCCCAGTCTCAGCTCTTTGAGCTCATTCCCAGCCTGAGCTCTTGGAGCTCTTTGGAGCTGAGCTCTTGGAGCTCTTTGGAGCTGAGGTCTTGGAGCTCTTTGGAGCTGAGGTCTTGGAGCTCTTTGGAGCTGAGCTCTTGGAGCTCTTTCCCAGCCTGAGCTCTTGGAGCTCATTCCCAGCCTGAGCTCTTGGAGCTCTTTGGAGCTGAGGTCTTTGGAGCTGAGCTCTTGGGACTCTGGAGCTGAGGTCTTGGAGCTCTTTGGAGCTGAGCTCTTTGGAGCTGAGGTCTTGGAGCTCTTTGGAGCTGAGCTCTTGGAGCTCTTTGGAGCTGAGGTCTTGGAGCTCTTTGGAGCTGAGGTCTTGGAGCTCTTTGGAGCTGAGCTCTTTGGAGCTGAGGTCTTGGAGCTCTTTTGAGCTGAGCTTGGAGCTGAGCTCTTGGAGCTCTTTGGAGCTGAGCTCTTGGAGCTCTTTGGAGCTGAGCTCTTGGAGCTCTTTGGAGCTTGAGCTCTGAGCTCTTGAGCTGAGGTCTTGGAGCTCTTTGGAGCTGAGGTCTTGGAGCTCTTTGGAGCTGAGCTCTTGGAGCTGAGGTCTTGGAGCTCTTTGGAGCTGAGCTCTTGGAGCTCTTTGGAGCTGAGCTGAGGTCTTGGGGCTCTTTGGAGCTGAGCTCTTGGAGCTCTTTGGAGCTGAGCTCTTGGAGCTCTTTCCCAGCCTGAGCTCTTGGAGCTCATTCCCAGCCTGAGCTCTTGGAGCTCTTTGGAGCTGAGCTCTTGGAGCTCTTTCCCAGCCTGAGCTCTTGGAGCTCATTCCCAGCCTGAGCTCTTGGAGCTCTTTGGAGCTGAGGTCTTTGGAGCTGAGCTCTTGGGACTCTTTGGAGCTGAGGTCTTGGAGCTCTTTGGAGCTGAGCTCTTTGGAGCTGAGGTCTTGGAGCTCTTTGGAGCTGAGCTCTTGGAGCTCTTTGGAGCTGAGGTCTTGGAGCTCTTTGGAGCTGAGGTCTTGGAGCTCTTTGGAGCTGAGCTCTTTGGAGCTGAGGTCTTGGAGCTCTTTGGAGCTGAGCTCTTGGAGCTCTTTGGAGCTGAGCTCTTGGAGCTCTTTGGAGCTGAGCTCTTGGAGCTCTTTCCCAGTCTGAGCTCTTGGAGCTCTTTGGAGCTGAGCTTGTTGGAGCTGAGGTCTTGGAGCTCTTTGGAGCTGAGGTCTTGGAGCTCTTTGGAGCTGAGCTCTTTGGAGCTGAGCTCTTGGAGCTCTTTCCCAGCCTGAGCTCTTGGAGCTCTTTCCCAGTCTGAGCTCTTGGAGCTCTTTGGAGCTGAGCTCTTGGAGCTGAGGTCTTGGAGCTCTTTGGAGCTGAGCTCTTTGGAGCTGAGGTCTTGGAGCTCTTTGGAGCTGAGCTCTTGGAGCTCTTTGGAGCTGAGCTCTTTGGAGCTGAGGTCTTGGAGCTCTTTGGAGCTGAGGTCTTGGAGCTCTTTGGAGCTGAGCTCTTTGGAGCTGAGGTCTTGGAGCTCTTTGGAGCTGAGGTCTTGGAGCTCTTTGGAGCTGAGCTCTTGGAGCTCTTTCCCAGCCTGAGCTCTTGGAGCTCTTTGGATCTGAGCTCTTGGGACTTGGGCTTTTGGAGCTGAGGTCTTGGAGCTCTTTGGAGCTGAGCTCTTGGAGCTCTCTTGGAGCTGGAGCTCTGAGCTCTTGGAGCTCTTTGGAGCTGAGCTCTTGGAGCTCTCTTTGGAGCTGAGGTCTTGAGCTGAGCTCTTGGAGCTCTTTCCCAGCCTGAGCTGAGCTCTTGGAGCTCATTCCCAGCCTGAGCTCTTTGGAGCTGAGCTGGCTGAGGTCTTGGAGCTCTTTGGAGCTCTTGGAGCTCTTTGGAGCTGAGCTCTTGGAGCTCTTTGGAGCTGAGGTCTTGGAGCTCTTTGGAGCTGAGCTCTTTGGAGCTGAGGTCTTGGAGCTCTTTGGAGCTGAGCTTGAGATCTTTGGAGCTGAGCTCTTGGAGCTCTTTGGAGCTGAGCTCTTGGAGCTCTTTGGAGCTGAGCTCTTGGAGCTCTTTGGAGCTGAGCTCTTTGGAGCTGAGGTCTTGGAGCTCTTTGGAGCTGAGGTCTTGGAGCTCTTTGGAGCTGAGCTCTTGGAGCTGTGGTCTTGGAGCTCTTTGGAGCTGAGCTCTTGGAGCTCTTTGGAGCTGAGGTCTTGGAGCTCTTTGGAGCTGAGGTCTCTTGGAGCTGAGCTCTTGGAGCTCTTTCCCAGCCTGAGCTGAGCTCTTGGAGCTCTTTGGGCTCTTTCCCAGCCTGAGCTCTTGGAGCTCATTCCCAGCCTGAGCTCTTGGAGCTCTTTGGAGCTGAGCTCTTTGGAGCTGAGCTCTTGGGACTCTTTGGAGCTGAGGTCTTGGAGCTCTTTGGAGCTGAGCTCTTTGGAGCTGAGGTCTTGGAGCTCTTTGGAGCTGAGCTCTTGGAGCTCTTTGGAGCTGAGCTCTTGGAGCTCTTTGGAGCTGAGGTCTTGGAGCTCTTTGGAGCTGAGCTCTTTGGAGCTGAGGTCTTGGAGCTCTTTGGAGCTGAGCTCTTGGAGCTCTTTGGAGCTGAGCTCTTGGAGCTCTTTCCCAGCTCTGAGCTCTTGGAGCTCTTTCATTCCCAGCCTGAGCTCTTGGAGCTCTCTTGGGAGCTGAGGTCTTGGAGCTCTTTGGAGCTCTCTTGGAGCTCTTTGGAGCTTGGAGCTCTTTCCCAGGAGCTGAGGTCTTGGAGCTCTTTGGAGCTGAGCTCTTGGAGCTCTTGGAGCTCTTTGAGCTGAGTCTTGGAGCTCTTTGGAGCTGGAGCTCTTGGAGCTCTTTGGAGCTGAGGTCTTGGAGCTCTTTTGGAGCTGAGGTCTTGGAGCTCTTTGGAGCTGAGCTCTTGGAGCTGAGGTCTTGGAGCTCCCTGAGCTCTTGAGCTCTTTGGAGCTGAGGTCTTGGGGCTCTTTGGAGCTCTCTTGGAGCTCTTTGGAGCTGAGCTCTTGGAGCTCTTTCCCAGCCTGAGCTCTTGGAGCTCATTCCCAGCCTGAGCTCTTGGAGCTCTTTGGAGCTGAGCTCTTGGAGCTCTTTCCCAGCCTGAGCTCTTGGAGCTCTTTCCCAGTCTGAGCTCTTGGAGCTCTTTGGAGCTGAGCTCTTGGAGCTGAGGTCTTGGAGCTCTTTGGAGCTGAGGTCTTGGAGCTCTTTGGAGCTGAGCTCTTGGAGCTCTTTGGAGCTGAGCTCTTGGAGCTGAGGTCTTGGAGCTCTTTGGAGCTGAGGTCTTGGAGCTCTTTGGAGCTGAGCTCTTGGAGCTGAGGTCTTGGAGCTCTTTGGAGCTGAGCTCTTGGAGCTCTTTGGAGCTGAGGTCTTGGGGCTCTTTGGAGCTGAGCTCTTGGAGCTCTTTGGAGCTGAGCTCTTGGAGCTCTTTCCCAGCCTGAGCTCTTGGAGCTCATTCCCAGCCTGAGCTCTTGGAGCTCTTTGGAGCTGAGCTCTTGGAGCTCTTTGGAGCTGAGCTCTTGGAGCTCTTTGGAGCTGAGCTCTTGGAGCTCTTTCCCAGCCTGAGCTCTTGGAGCTCATTCCCAGCCTGAGCTCTTGGAGCTCTTTGGAGCTGAGGTCTTTGGAGCTGAGCTCTTGGGACTCTTTGGAGCTGAGGTCTTGGAGCTCTTTGGAGCTGAGCTCTTTGGAGCTGAGGTCTTGGAGCTCTTTGGAGCTGAGCTCTTGGAGCTCTTTGGAGCTGAGCTCTTGGAGCTCTTTGGAGCTGAGGTCTTGGAGCTCTTTGGAGCTGAGCTCTTTGGAACTGAGGTCTTGGAGCTCTTTGGAGCTGAGGTCTTGGAGCTCTTTGGAGCTGAGCTCTTGGAGCTCTTTCCCAGTCTGAGCTCTTGGAGCTCATTCCCTCTTTGGAGCTGAGCTCTTGGAGCTCTTTGGAGCTGAGCTCGTTGGAGCTGAGGTCTTGGAGCTCTTTGGAGCTGAGCTCGTCTTGGAGCTCTTTGGAGCTGAGGTCTTGCTCTTTGGAGCTGAGGTCTTGGAGCTCTTTGGAGCTGAGCTCTTGGAGCTCTTTCCCAGCCTGAGCTCTTGGAGCTCTTTCCCAGTCTGAGCTCTTGGAGCTCTTTGGAGCTGAGCTCTTTGGAGCTGAGCTCTTGGAGCTCTTTGGAGCTGGAGCTCTTGGAGCTGAGGTCTTGGCTGAGGTCTTGGAGCTTTGGAGCTGAGGTCTTGGAGCTCTTTGGAGCTGAGCTCTTGGAGCTGAGCTCTTGGGACTCTTTGGAGCTGAGGTCTTGGGGCTCTTTGGAGCTGAGCTCTTGGAGCTCTTTGGAGCTGAGCTCTTGGAGCTCTTTCCCAGCCTGAGCTCTTGGAGCTCATTCCCAGCCTGAGCTCTTGGAGCTCTTTGGAGCTGAGCTCTTGGAGCTCTTTGGAGCTGAGCTCTTGGAGCTCTTTCCCAGCCTGAGCTCTTGGAGCTCATTCCCAGCTTGAGCTCTTGGAGCTCTTTGGAGCTGAGCTCTTGGAGCTCTTTGGAGCTGAGCTCTTGGAGCTCTTTCCCAGCCTGAGCTCTTGGAGCTCATTCCCAGCCTGAGCTCTTGGAGCTCTTTGGAGCTGAGGTCTTGGAGCTCTTTGGAGCTGAGGTCTTGGAGCTCTTTCCCAGCCTGAGCTCTTGGAGCTCATTCCCAGCCTGAGCTCTTGGAGCTCTTTGGAGCTGAGCTCTTGGAGCTCATTCCCAGCCTGAGCTCTTGGAGCTCTTTGGAGCTGAGCTCTTGGAGCTCATTCCCAGCCTGAGCTCTTGGAGCTCTTTGGAGCTGAGGTCTTGGAGCTCTTTCCCAGCCTGGATGATTCTATGATTGTATGAACCGGCCTGCACCAGGGGAGGTTTAGGTTGGACATTGGGGTAGGACAGAGTAGGGCTTGACCTGCTGGGAAGCAGCTCCATGGAGAAGGACCTTGGAGCCCTGGTGGGCAATGACCTCTCCACGGGACAGCAACCTGCCCTGGTGGCCAAGGAGGCCCCAAGGGGGTCCTGGGGGCTGCCAGAGGAGTGTGGCCAGCAGGGCAAGGGAGGTGCTGCTGCCCCTCTGCTCTGCCCTGGGCAGTCCACAGCTGGAGGAGGCCTGGGGCCAGCCCTGGGGCTGCCCAGCTGTGGAGGGCCAGGGGGCTGGAGAGAGGCCAGGGGGGCTGGGAAGCTGCTGAGGGGCCTGGAGCAGCTCAGGCTGAGAGCCCTGGGGCTGGGAGCCTGCAGCAGAGCAGCCCCAGAGGGGCTCTGAGCAATGCTCAGCAAGAGCTGAAGGAGCTGGGGGGGGCAAGGGGCTGGGGCTGGCATCTGCTGAGCGGTGCCCAGGGCCAGGCCAAGGGGCAGAGAGTGGAGGGCAGGAGGAGAAAGGACTTTGGGGTGAGGCTGCTGCAGGCCTGGAGCTGCCCAGAGAGGTTGTGGAGAGCTTCTAACCCCCCCCCGGGGCACTGTGCCCCTGGGCAAGCTGCTGGGGCTGCCCTGCTGGGGCTGGGGGAGCTCCAGAGGTCCCTTCCCACCTCAGCATTCTGCTGGGGCTGCCCTGCTGGGGCTGGGGGAGCTCCAGAGGTCCCTTCCCACCTCAGCATTCTGCTGGGGCTGCCCTGCTGGGGCTGGGGGAGCTCCAGAGGTCCCTTCCCACCTCAGCATTCTGCTGGGGCTGCCCTGCTGGGGCTGGGGGAGCTCCAGAGGTCCCTTCCCACCTCAGCATTCTGCTGGGGCTGCCCTGCTGGGGCTGGGGGAGCTCCAGAGGTCCCTTCCCACCTCAGCATTCTGCTGGGGCTGCCCTGCTGGGGCTGGGGGAGCTCCAGAGGTCCCTTCCCACCTCAGCATTCTCTGATGAGGAGCAATTTCTGCCCTGCAGGAGTGGTCAGGGCCTGGCCCAGGCTGCCCAGGGCGGGTGCTGGTGGAGTCCCCCATGCCTGGAGGTGTGGAAGGGACCTGTGGCCCCTGGCCTGGTGGCCATGGCGGGGTTGGGTTGCTGCTTGGACTCCATCCTCCTGAAGGTCTTCTCCCACCTACCCAAGGCTCCAAATAAAGGGAGAGCTCCTGGGGATGGGGGGATGGGGGGTGGGGAGATCCCAGCTGGGGGCAGCTGAAGGAGCTTTTGGGGGGCAGGCCCTGGAGCTTTCCTTCTCTGGGGCCCTCCTGAGTCAGGGCCAAGCTGTGGAGGACATCTGAAGCCCTCCCAGGCTGCACAGGAGAGCTTTGGCTGAACCTGCAGCTGCACCTTGCCTGGGGGCCAAAGGAGCTCCTGGTGGCTTGCCAGGCAGGATTGATGTCAAGCTGGCAGCAGAGGGCCCCTGGATCCTGGAGGCTTCCTGCCAGGGGATTTGGGTTTGTTTGGTTGGCTTCTGCTTTGTTTTCTCAGGGCTTGTTCCTGAGCTTGAACCAATTCCCTGCTCCCCTGCCCAGCCCCTGCGGGTTTGGTCCTGGAGGACTTCATGGAGCGGCTGGGGAGGCTCCAGGGGAGGCTCCCAAGAGGAGCAGAGGCTGCAGAACCTCCCCTTGTGGAGGGCTGGGGGCTTGCAAAGGCCACCTCTGAATGTGTGTGTCCCCCCCCCCCCCCAGGGGAGGCCTTAAGGAAGGAGGCAAAGGATGGAGGGGAAAACCAACTCCAGCATCCTGAGGGAGCTGGGGGTGGGCAGGCTGGGGAAGAGGAGGCTGCAGGGAAAGCTCAGAGCAGCTGCCAGCAGCTGCAGAGGCTCCCGGGGGGCTGGGGAGGGCCCTGGGACGAGGGCTGGGAGGAGCAGGGTGAGGGGAGATGGATTGTGAGATGGCTGGGAGAGGAGAGATTGAGAGTGGAGAGGAGGAAGTGAGGCTGGGGAGAGCCTGGCCCAGGCTGCCCAGGTGGAAGCCTCAGCCCTGGAGGTGCTCAGGGCCAGGCTGGAGGTGGCTGTGAGCAACCTGCTCCCCTGTGGGGCCAGGCTGGGAGGCTTGGGGCTGGAGAAGGCTGCAGGGAGAGCTCAGAGCAGCTGCCAGCAGCTGCAGAGGCTCCAGGAGGGGCTGGGGAGGGACCTGGGACGAGGGCTGGGGGGTGGGAGGGTGAGGGGAGATGGATTGGAGCTGGGAGGGGAGAGATTGAGAGTGGGAGAGGAAGAAGTGAGGCTGGGGAGAGCCTGGCCCAGGCTGCCCAGGGAGGCTGCGGCTGAGCCCTCCCTGGAGGTGCTCAGGGCCAGGCTGGATGAGGCCCTGAGCAGCCTGGGGGTGGGGGGAGGTGTCCCTGGGCAGGGCAGGGGCTTGGAGCTGGCTGAGCTCTGAGCTGCCTTCCAACCTGCTGGACCCAGGGACTCCTCTCAACCCTCCTCAGATGCCAGCAGGCTCCTCAGGAGCCCTCCCTGCTGAGGCTGAGGGGCTGCAGAAGGAACTTCCCCAAGGCTGAGAGTGGAGAGGAGGCAGAAATCCTTGAGGGCGAGGCTGGGGAGAGCAGGCTGAGCCCAGGGGGGCTGCGGCTGCCCCCTCCCTGGAAGCATTCCGGCTCAGCCTTGCTGCGGCCCCGGGCAGCCTGCCCTGGTTGGAGCTGTCCCCGCTGGCTGCGGGGGTTGGCTGAGACGCCCTCGGAAGGTCCCTTCCCATTCTGGGAGCCTGTGGCTTGTCCTCCCCTGCTCCTTTGCACCCATCCTGCTGCTGGGTGGAGAGGATGAGCTGAGGACCTCTCGGCTTGTGGAGTGAAGCAGCCCGGAGCGGCTCAGCTTGGGAGGGAGCTCAGAGCTCACCTCCGACCTCCCGCCACGGGCAGGGACAGCTCTCAAGCCAGGCTCGGCTGCTCAGGGCCTCATCCAGCCCGGCCCTCAGCACCCCCAGGCAGGAGAGTGCTCAGCCGCCTGCCCAGACGTGGAGTCTCCAGCCCTGGAGGTCTGGATGAGGAGCCTGGGGCCATGGCCTGAGGGTTGTGTGCAGGCAGGTCTGGGAGCCACGGAAGGGGTTGGGCTGGAAGGCAGCTCAGAGCTCAGCTCCTCCAACCTCCCAGGGACCCCTCTCCGGCAGCCCAGCTTGCTCAGGGCCTCATCCAGCCCTCCCAGGGCTCAGAAACCACAGCTCAGAGGTTCCTGGCACGGCTCAGGCCGGAAGGGAGCTCAGAGCTCAGCCAGCCCCAACCTCCCCACCCTGCCCAGGGACTCCTCTCAGCCAGGCTCGGCTGCCCGGGGCCTCATCCAGCCTGGCCCTCAGCACCCCCAGGCAGGAGGCAGCCACAGCCTCCCTGGGCAGCCTGGGCCAGGCTCTCAGCAGCCTCTTGATGAAGAGCTTCTCCCTCAGCTCCCCTCCAGCCCTGCTCTGCCTCAGCTCCCCTCCAGCCCTGCTCTGCCTCAGCTCCCCTCCAGCCCTGCTCTGCCTCAGCTCCCCTCCAGCCCTGCTCTGCCTCAGCCCCACTCCAGCCCTGCTCCTCAGCTCCCCTCCAGCCCTGCTCTGCCTCAGCCCTCCAGCCCTGCTCTGCCTCAGCTCCCCTCCAGCCCTGCTCTGCCTCAGCTCCCCTCCAGCCCTGCTCTGCCTCAGCTCCCCTCCAGCCCTGCTCTGCCTCAGCCCCACTCCAGCCCTGCTCTGCCTCAGCTCCCCTCCAGCCCTCTCTGCCTCAGCTCCCCTCCAGCCCTGCTCTGCCTCAGCTCAGCCCTCCCCTCCTCAGCCTCCAGCCCTGCTCTGCCTCAGCTCCCAGCCCTGCTCTGCCTCAGCCCCTGCTCTGCCTCAGCCCCACTCCAGCCCTCCTGCCTCAGCCCTGCCCTGCTCTGCCTCAGCTCCCCTCCAGCCCTGCTCTGCCTCAGCTCCCCTCCAGCCCTGCTCCCTCAGCTCCCCTCCAGCCCTGCTCTGCCTCAGCTCCCTCCAGCCCTGCTCTGCCTCAGCTCCACTCCAGCCCTGCTCTGCCTCAGCTCCCCTCCAGCCCTCTCTGCCTCAGCTCCCCTCCAGCCCTGCTCTGCCTCAGCTCCAAACCCTTCCCCCTTGACCCTCCCCAAGGCTTCAGCCTTCCTGCAGGATCCCTGGCAGCCCTGAGGTGCCCCTGGAGCCTTCTCCCCTGCAGGCTGCACAGCCCCAGCTGCCTCCAGCTGTTGGAAGCAGCTTTAAGGTCCCCCCTGGGCTCTTGAGCTCTCCTGGGTGGGAGCTTGGGCAGCTCAGAGCCTTCTGCTGGGCTGGGCTGGCCCAAAGCCACCTCTGAGCCCTTCCTTCCTCTCCCAATCCCTCTCATCCTCTTTGCTCCTGGCTCTGGGCTTGACCTTTCCCCACAAAGCTGCTTTTGTCTGCAGGACCTCAGGGCTCTGGGGCTTGTTGATTCTTTGCCTTCTTTACCTGTTGCTCTTTTCTTTCCACCATCCCCCCTCCCCTCCTCTCTAATCCCTGGCACCAGCCAGCAGCAGCACAAGGAACCATTCTCTGAGCTGCTGCTGCTGCTGCTGCTGCTGCTGCTGGACTTTGCTTGTTTGCAGGAGGCTGCTGGAGAACAAAGGGGCAGCAGCTGCCTCCCTGGAGGCCAAACGGAGGAGCAGGAGGAAACTTGGCAGCAGAAGAGCAGCCCAGGTCCAACCAGGTCCAGCCTGAGCTCCCAGAGCAGCCCAGGGCCAGCCTGAGCTCCCAGAGCAGCCCAGGTCCAACCAGGTCCAGCCTGAGGTCCCAGAGCAGCTCAGGTCCAGCCTGAGGTCCCAGAGCAGCCCAGGGCCAGCCTGAGGTCCCAGAGCAGCCCAAGTCCAGCCTGAGCTCCCAGAGCAGCCCAGGTCCTACCAGGTCCAGCCTGAGGTCCCAGAGCAGCCCAGGGCCAGCCTGAGCTCCCAGAGCAGCCCAGGTCCAGCCTGAGCTCCCAGAGCAGCTCAGGTCCAGCCTGAGGTCCCAGAGCAGCCCAGGGCCAGCCTGAGCTCCCAGAGCAGCCCAGGGCCAGCCTGAGCTCCCAGAGGAGGGGAAGGGCCAGCCTGAGCTCCCAGAGCAGCCCAGGTCCAGCCTGAGGTCCCAGAGCAGCCCAGGTCCAGCCTGAGGTCCCAGAGCAGCCCAGGTCCAGCCTGAGGTCCCAGAGCAGCCCAGGTCCAACCAGGTCCAGCCTGAGCTCCCAGAGCAGCCCAAGTCCAGCCTGAGCTCCCAGAGCAGCCCAGGTCCAACCAGGTCCAGCCTGAGGTCCCAGAGCAGCCCAGGTCCAACCAGGTCCAGCCTGAGGTCCCAGAGCAGCCCAGGTCCAGCCTGAGCTCCCAGAGCAGCCCAAGTCCAGCCTGAGCTCCCAGAGCAGCCCAGGTCCAGCCTGAGGTCCCAGAGCAGCCCAGGTCCAGCCTGAGCTCCCAGAGCAGCCCAAGTCCAGCCTGAGCTCCCAGAGCAGCCCAGGTCCAGCCTGAGCTCCCAGAGCAGCCCAGGGCCAGCCTGAGGTCCCAGAGCAGCCCAGGTCCAGCCTGAGCTCCCAGAGCAGCCCAAGTCCAGCCTGAGCTCCCAGAGCAGCCCAGGGCCAGCCTGAGCTCCCAGAGCAGCCCAGGGCCAGCCTGAGCTCCCAGAGCAGCCCAGGTCCAACCAGGTCCAGCCTGAGCTCCCAGAGCAGCCCAGGGCCAGCCTGAGCTCCCAGAGCAGCCCAGGTCCAACCAGGTCCAGCCTGAGCTCCCAGAGCAGCCCAGGGCCAGCCTGAGGTCCCAGAGCAGCCCAGGGCCAGCCTGAGGTCCCAGAGCAGCCCAGGTCCAACCAGGTCCAGCCTGAGCTCCCAGAGCAGCCCAGGGCCAGCCTGAGCTCCCAGAGCAGCCCAGGGCCAGCCTGAGCTCCCAGAGGAGGGGAAGGGGCAGCAGGGAGCTGGGTGGGGAAGGGGCAGCAGGGCTCAGGCAGAGCCCCAGAGCCTCCTGCTGCTGCCTCCTCCTCCAGCTGGGCTCCAGCCTGCCCCTCCCCTGCGGGCCAGGGGCTGCCCCTGGCCTGGGTGCTGAGGAAGGGGCTTCGGGGCTTGGGCCTCCTCCCCCACTGCCCCCCAGCTCTCAGCCCTCGTCCCAAGTCCCTCCTTGGCTCTCAGCCCTCGTCCCAAGTCCTTCCCCAGCTCTCAGCCCTCGTCCCAAGTCCTTCCTTGGCTCTCAGCCCTCGTCCCAAGTGCTTCCTTGGCTCTCAGCCCTCGTCCCAAGTCCTTCCTCAGCTCTCAGCCCTCGTCCCAAGTCCTTCCTTGGCTCTCAGCCCTCGTCCCAAGTCCTTCCTTGGCTCTCAGCCCTCGTCCCAAGTCCTTCCTCAGCTCTCAGCCCTCGTCCCAAGTCCTTCCCCAGCTCTCAGCCCTCGTCCCAAGTCCTTCCCCAGCTCTCAGCCCTCGTCCCAAGTCCTTCCCAGCTCTCAGCCCTCGTCCCAAGTCCTTCCTCAGCTCTCAGCCCTCGTCCCAAGTCCTTCCCCAGCTCTCAGCCCTCGTCCCAAGTCCTTCCTTGGCTCTCAGCCCTCGTCCCAAGTGCTTCCTTGGCTCTCAGCCCTCGTCCCAAGTCCTTCCTCAGCTCTCAGCCCTCGTCCCAAGTCCTTCCTTGGCTCTCAGCCCTCGTCCCAAGTCCTTCCTTGGCTCTCAGCCCTCGTCCCAAGTCCTTCCTCAGCTCTCAGCCCTCGTCCCAAGTCCTTCCCCAGCTCTCAGCCCTCGTCCCAAGTCCTTCCCCAGCTCTCAGCCCTCGTCCCAAGTCCTTCCTTGGCTCTCAGCCCTCGTCCCAAGTCCTTCCCCAGCCCTCAGCCCTTGTCTCTTCCCACTGGAAGTGGGGAGACTCAGATTGGCTGTGAGGAAGAAGCTCTTCCCCAGGAGGGTGCTGAGAGCCTGGCCCAGGCTGCCCAGGTGGAAGCCTCAGCCCTGGAGGTGCTCAGGGCCAGGCTGGAGGTGGCTGTGAGCAGCCTGCTCCCCTGTGGGGCCAGGCTGGGAGGCTTGGGGCTGGAGAAGGCTGCAGGGAGAGCTCAGAGCAGCTGCCAGCAGCTGCAGAGGCTCCCGGGGGGCTGGGGAGGGCCCTGGGACGAGGGCTGGGAGGGGCAGGGTGAGGGGAGATGGATTGGAGCTGGGAGAGGAGAGGCTGAGAGTGGGAGAGGAGGAAGTGAGGCTGGGGAGAGCCTGGCCCAGGCTGCCCAGGGAGGCTGCGGCTGAGCCCTCCCTGGGGCTGCTCATGGCCAGGCTGGATGAGGCCCTGAGCAGCCTGGGGGTGGGGGGAGGTGTCCCTGGGGGCAGGGCAGGGGCTTGGAGCTGGCTGAGCTCTGAGCTGCCTTCCAGCCCCTGTGGCTCCCTGGCCAAGGCTGTGCTGCTCCCCGGGGCTCCCGCAGCGCCCCGGCTGCGCTCGGGCAGGCCGGGGAGCGAGGTGCTGCTGCCCGTGCTGCCCTGCGGGGCACTGCCCAGCTGGCACAGCCCGGCTGGCAGGGCTTGAGCTGCAGCCCGGCACCGAGGAAGCCCCCAGCTGGGCCCTCGGGGCGGGGGAATCCCGCGCCGGGCAGGACCCCTTCAGCAGCGCAGGAGGGAGAGGAGGGGAGGGGCTGCCCGGGGTGCTGCACGGGGCTGGATTTAGGGAGGGAAGGGAGGGAAGGAGGCAGGGAGGGAGGGAGGGAAGGGAGGGAAGGAGGCAGGGAGGGAGGGAAGGGAGGGCAGGAGGGAAGAAGGGGGGTGGCAAGGGCAGGGTGGCAGCACCCGGCGTGTCCCCACGGCCGGGTTGGGAAGGAGCTGCTTTGGCAGAGGGCGGCGGCAGAACTGGAAGAGCAGGGCTGGAGCAGAAGGTCGAGGCGAAGGTGTGGGCTGGGCAGGCTGGGGGAGGGCAGGGCAGGGGGCTGGGGGAGGGTTGTGGGTCACTGTTTGAGGGCACCAGCGGCAGCCGCGCTGGGAGCTGGGAGAACTGGTATGGCAGAGAGCTCAGCCTGAGTCAAGCAGGGGGAAGGTGCTGAAGGATTGCTGCTGGCTCCTCCCTGCTCCGTGCCGGCCCCGGGAGATGTGGGCTTCAAAGAGCCCAGCAGCAGGCACCCTCCTGCTCCCCCTCCCCCTCCTTCCCCTTCTACCCAAGCCCCTCTGCCCGTTTCTCCTTCCTGGGGTCAGTGGCCAGCAGCTGCTCAGGGATTTGGGGGGCACAGAGTCCCTGCAAGGTGCTGGGCTTGGGAGGGAGCTGTGGAGAGCAGCCAGGCCAAGCCCCCTGGCACAGCAGGGGCACCCAGGGCAGCCTGCACAGCTTGGCATCCAGGTGGCTCCGGGAAGCCTCCGGAGATGGAGACTCCACCACCTCCCCGGGCAGCCTGCTCCAGGCCCCCACCACCCTTGAGTTCCTCCTCAGCTTCAGGTGCGACCTCCTGGCTCCCACTTGGTGCCCCTGGCCCTGGGCACCACTGAGCACAGCCTGGCCCCAGCCCCTGCCCCCAGCCCTGCACCATTGATCGGCATCGATCAGATCCCCCTCAGGCTGCTCTCCTGCAGGCTGCAAAGCCCCAAGCCCCTCAAGCTTTCCTCCGAGGAGAGACCCCAGAGCCCCAGCTTGCATCAGCTTGGAGGGGACCCTCCGAGCCCCTCTTGCCCACCCCTCTGCAGGCACAGGGACACCTCCAGCCGGATGGGGCTGCTCAAAGCCTCATCAGGTTTGGTGCTGAGAGCTCCCAGGCCCCTCGGCACCTCCCCAGCCCAGGCTCCCTGCTGCTGCCATGGCCGGGCAAAGCATCTCCCAAGCCCTGCCCTGCTCCTGCCACCACAGCGAGTGCCCAGCCAGCTGCCAGCCAGCCCTGCAGCCAGCTGCAAGCCTCCTGTGGCCTGCACTGGAGCTGCCTGGAGAGCCTGGGAGCAGCTCCAGGGGCTCAGCTTTGCTTTTCGGCTTCAGCTCCTCCTGAAAGCTGCACACAGAGGAAGTCCGGTCCGGGATCAGCTCCCGCAGCCCTGCCCGGGAACAGCTCCCGCAGCCCTGCCCGGGATCGGCTCCCCCAGCCCTGCCCGGGATCGGCTCCCCCAGCCCTGCCCGGGATCAGCTCCCCCAGCCCTGCCCGGGAACAGCTCCCGCAGCCCTGCCCGGGATCGGCTCCCGCAGCCCTGCCCGGGATCGGCTCCCGCAGCCCTGCCCGGGATCGGCTCCCGCAGCCCTGCCCGGGATCGGCTCCCCAGCCCTGCCCGGGATCAGCTCCCGCAGCCCTGCCCGGGATCGGCTCCCGCAGCCCTGCCCGGGATCGGCTCCCGCAGCCCTGCCCGGGATCGGCTCCCGCAGCCCTGCCCGGGATCGGCTCCCGCAGCCCTGCCCGGGATCGGCTCCCGCAGCCCTGCCCGGGATCGGCTCCCCCAGCCCTGCCCGGGATCGGCTCCCGCAGCCCTGCCCGGGATCGGCTCCCCCAGCCCTGCCCGGGATCGGCTCCCGCAGCCCACACCAAGACCTTTCAAGTGCTGGTGCGGCTGCACCTCTGCTCCCTGAGCCCTGATGCGGCTGCACCTCTGCTCCCGGAGCCCTGGTGCGGCTGCACCTCTGCTCCCGGAGCCCTGGTGCGGCTGCACCTCTGCTCCCTGAGCCCTGATGCGGCTGCACCTCTGCTCCCGGAGCCCTGGTGCGGCTGCACCTCTGCCCCCTGAGCCCTGGTGCGGCTGCACCTCTGCTCCCTGAGCCCTGGTGCGGCTGCACCTCTGCTCCCGGAGCCCTGGTGCGGCTGCACCTCTGCTCCCGGAGCCCTGGTGCGGCTGCACCTCTGCTCCCTGAGCCCTGATGCGGCTGCACCTCTGCTCCCGGAGCCCTGGTGCGGCTGCACCTCTGCTCCCGGAGCCCTGGTGCGGCTGCACCTCTGCTCCCTGAGCCCTGATGCGGCTGCACCTCTGCTCCCGGAGCCCTGATGCGGCTGCACCTCTGCTCCCTGAGCCCTGATGCGGCTGCACCTCTGCTCCCTGAGCCCTGATGCGGCTGCACCTCTGCTCCCGGAGCCCTGATGCGGCTGCACCTCTGCTCCCTGAGCCCTGGTGCGGCTGCACCTCTGCTCCCTGAGCCCTGGTGCAGCTGCCCCTCTGCTCCCCCAGCTCCCCACCCCCAGGTTTGGTGTTGAGGGGGTTCCAACCCCTTAGAACTGTCAGGGTTGGAAGGGGCCTCAGGGGTCAGCTCTTGGCTTTGGCTCTTGGGGTTGGCGTTTGCAGCCAGCTCAGCCCCTTGGGCTTTGGTGGTTGGGGTGTTTCGTGCCCCTCCAAGTCCCCTCCTGCCCCTCCCCCAACTCCCAGGCCTTGGTCTTTCTCTAAAACTCCCTTTTATTCACAATAAATAAGAAGCTATCTTACAAAGATCTCCACACAACCTCCCCAAAGCAGCTTCCTCCTGCAGCCCCCGACCTCCGGGGCTCCCCCCAGCTCCACCTAACCTCTGCCAGGAATCCTCTCTGAGCAGCCTGGGCCCCATGCTGGGGGGAGAAAGGGAAAGGTTCTGCTGTGTCCCCCCCCAACCCTCCCCCCTCATCCCCTGCCCCAAGTGGTCATTCCTCCTCCCTGGTGGCATCTGGATGGGATCCCATCCGACACAGAGGGCAAAGCCCCCTGAGCATCAGGCAAAACTCACACCTAGGAGGGCAGGGGGAGCTGGGTGGCTGCACAGCTCCAGCTGAGAGAGCTTGGCCTGGGCTGAGAGCCCTTGGCCTCGATTCAGAGCCCTTGGCCTGGATTCAGAGCCCTTGGCTTGGGCTGGGAGCCCTTGGCTTGGGTTGGGAGCCCATGGCTTGGGTTGGGAGCCCATGGCTTGGGTTGGGAGCCCATGGCTTGGGTTGGGAGCCCATGGCTTGGGTTGGGAGCCCATGGCTTGGGCTGGGAGCCCTTGGCCTGGGCTGGGAGCCCTTGGCCTGGGCTGGGAGCCCTTGGCCTGGGCTGGGAGCCCTTGGGCTTGGGCTGGGAGCCCTTGGCTTGGGCTGGGAGCCCTTGGGCTGGGTTGGGAGCCCTTGGCCTGGATTCAGAGCCCTTGGCTTGGGCTGGGAGCCCTTGGGCTGGGTTGGGAGCCCTTGGGCTGGGTTGGGAGCCCTTGGGCTGGGTTGGGAGCCCTTGGGCTGGGTTGGGAGCCCTTGGGCTGGGTTGGGAGCCCTTGGGCTGGGTTGGGAGCCCTTGGGCTGGGTTGGCTGAAGGTGAGCTGGGAGAGGTTCTAGCACTGGTGGAGAAGGGTTCTGCAGGGAGACACTGCAAGGCTCCTTCCTTCCTTGGTCACTGGTGGTGGTCTTTGGGCTGAAAGACTTTGGCTTGAAGAGTCCTACTCTAGCTGTGGTGCACACATGGAGGCTTCCTCCCCCTCCTTTCCCTTGGCTTCGGGAGGGCTTTCCAACTCCTCCTAGGGTGGGGTCAGCTCCATGGACTTCTTCCTCTCCTCTCTCTGCTCTTCCCACTCCTCCTCTGACTCGTAGGTGCCCTTGATGATGGCCACCCTGTCTGACATGTTCATGCAGTAGGGCACAAGGATGTAGAAGTAGAGCAGAGCAGCCAAGCAGGCCCCGAGGATGGGCCCAACCCAGAAGACCTGGAAAGCAACCAGGGAGAAGGTGAGAGCAAGCCTGGGAGGTCATCTCCCCACCAGCCCCTGCTGCTCCACGCCTCCTAGGCTCCTGGAGGGAGGCAAGCAGCCACTCCAGAAGCCCTCTGGGGCTGAAGCCCCCTCCCCCCCCAGGCTCTGCCAGCTCTGGGAGGGCAGAGATATGGTCTGCTGGGAAAGGAGGCACCAAGGCTGCTCTGCAGGGCTGGGGCTGAGCTCCCAGGTGGTGCTGGGGGAGGGGAGAACCTGAGCTGGGCTCCTCTGGGGGCTTTCTGGAGCTGAGCTGAGGCGCTGGCTCAGCAATTCACCTCTGCGGGGGGGGGGTGGGGGTGGGGGGGGGCGCTGCCTTCGGCCCTTTGCTGGCTCTGTGTCGTGGGGAGGGCACAAGGAAGGCAACCTCCAGCCCTCCCTGCTCTCCAGCCCTCTGCTCTCCTGCCCTCCCTTCTCTCCTGTCCTCCCTCCTTCTCCAGCCCTCTGCTCTCCTGCCCTTCCCTCTGCTCTCCAGCCCTTCCCTCTGCTCTCCAGCCCTTCCCTCTGCTCTCCAGCCCCTCCCTTCTCTCCTGCCCTCCCTCCTTCTCCAGCCCTCTGCTCTCCAGCCCTCCCTGCTCTCCAGCCCTCCCTCCTTCTCCAGCCCTCTGCTCTCCAGCCCTCCCTCCTTCTCCAGCCCTCCCTCCTTCTCCAGCCCTCCCTCCTTCTCCAGCCCTTCCCTTGCTCTCCAGCCCTTCCCTTGCTCTCCAGCCCTCCCTTCTCTCCTGTCCTCCCTCCTTCTCCAGCCCTCTGCTCTCCAGCCCTTCCCTCTGCTCTCCAGCCCCTCCCTTCTCTCCTGCCCTCCCTCCTTCTCCAGCCCTCTGCTCTCCAGCCCTCTGCTCTCCAGCCCTCTGCTCTCCAGCCCTCCCTCCTTCTCCAGCCCTCCCTCCTTCTCCAGCCCTTCCCTTGCTCTCCAGCCCTTCCCTTGCTCTCCAGCCCTTCCCTTGCTCTCCAGCCCTCTGCTCTCCTGCCCTCCCTGCTCTCCAGCCCTCCCTGCTCTCCTGCCCTCCCTGCTCTCCTGCCCTCCCTGCTCTCCTGCCCTCCCTGCTCTCCTGCCCTCCCTGCTCTCCTGCCCTCCCTGCTCTCCTGCCCTCTGCTCTCCTGCCCTCCCTGCTCTCCTGCCCTCCCTGCTCTCCTGCCCTCCCTGCTCTCCTGCCCTCCCTGCTCTCCTGCCCTCCCTTGCTCTCCTGCCCTCCCTCCTTCTCCAGCCCTCTGCTCTCCAGCCCTCTGCTCTCCAGCCCTCCCTCCTTCTCCAGCCCTCCAGCCCTCCAGCCCTCCCTCCTTCTCCAGCCCTCCCTCCTTCTCCAGCCCTCTGCTCTCCAGCCCTCTGCTCTCCAGCCCTCTGCTCTCCAGCCCTCTGCTCTCTTGCCCTCCCTCCTTCTCCAGCCCTCTGCTCTCCAGCCCTTCCCTTGCTCTCCAGAACCCTTTCACCCTTTCAGGCCTGGTGTAGGCTCTGAAGCACTCAGCCCTGTAGCTCCCCCAGCAGCCTCTGCCCTGTCCCCCCTTATTCCCTGCATCTGGCCCTGGCAACCCTTCAACCACCCCACCCCATCCCCAATCAGCCCACCCTAACCCATCCCAACCCATCCCAACCCCTCAGCCAGCCCATCCCAAGCCACCCTGACCCATCCCAACCCCTCAGCCAGCCCATCCCAAGCCACCCTAACCCATCCCAACCCATCCCAACCCCTCAGCCAGCCCATCCCAACCCACCCTGACCCATCCCAACCCCTCAGCCAGCCCATCCCAACCCACCCTGACCCATCCCAACCCATCCCATCCCCTTGGCCAGCCCATCCCAGCCCTCCCACAGCATCCCAGCCCCTCCCAGCAGGCTGCTGCTGCTCACCCAGTGTGCAGGGCTGAACCTCCTGACGATGACCGCGGGCCCGAAGGACCTGGCAGGGTTCATGGAGCAGCCAGTGAAGTAGATCTGGCAGAGGGGAGAGGGGAGCAGGGGGAGAGGCATCAGCAGCTGCAGCAGGCACCAGCAGCTTCCCAGCAGCAGGGAGCAAGAATGGATCCCTGGGATCCTCCCTCTTGCAGGGAGGTGCAGAACCTCCCAGCAGCAGACCCTGCCCCAGGCTGCCCAGGGAGGCTGTGGCTGAGTCCTCCCTGGAGGTGCTCAGGGCCAGGCTGGATGAGGCCCGGGAGGTGTCCCTGGGCAGGGCAGGGGCTTGGAGCTGGCTGAGCCTTGAGCTCCCTTCCAGCCCAAACCCCTTCCATGGTCTCTGGGTTGCCCTGAGGGGCCCCGGGGCTGCAGCTGAACCTGGGGGGGGCCTGCAGGAAGGTCTTCTCCCAGCGCTGCTGCTGCTGCAGCTTCTCCTGGCTGCATTCCAGCCTCAGCTCCTCCCCAGCAGACCACAGGGATCCTTTCTCTTTGGTTTTACCTTTGCACAACCCAAAACACAAAGCAGAGAGGAGCCAGGCAGCTGGAACCCTTTAGAGGGCCAGGGAGCTCTCCCCTCTGCCCCACCCCTGCTTGGAGAGGAGACAGAGGACCTCCAGCCCCAGCAGGAGCAGTTCCCTCTGTGCCTGCCCACGGCAGGGGATGCTTGGAGCTGGCTGAGCTCTGAGCTCCCTCCCAGCCCCAGCAGGAGCAGTTCCCTCTGTGCCTGCCCGTGGCAGGGGATGCTTGGAGGTGGCTGAGCTCTGAGCTCCCTCCCAGCCCCACCTGGGGCAGTTCCCTCTGTGCCTGCCCCTGGCAGGATGCTTGGAGGTGGCTGAGCTCTGAGCTCCCTTCCAGCCCCACCTGGGGCAGTTCCCTCTGTGCCTGCCCCTGGCAGGGGATGCTTGGAGGTGGCTGAGCTCTGAGCTCCCTCCCAGCCCCACCTGGGGCAGTTCCCTCTGTGCCTGCCCCTGGCAGGGGATGCTTGGAGCTGGCTGAGCTCTGAGCTCCCTTCCAGCCCCACCTGGGGCAGTTCCCTCTGTGCCTGCCCCTGGCAGGGGATGCTTGGAGCTGGCTGAGCTCTGAGCTCCCTTCCAGCCCCACCTGGGGCAGTTCCCTCTGTGCCTGCCCCTGGCAGGGGATGCTTGGAGCTGGCTGAGCTCTGAGCTCCCTCCCAGCCCCAGCAGGAGCAGTTCCCTCTGTGCCTGCCCGTGGCAGGGGATGCTTGGAGCTGGCTGAGCTCTGAGCTCCCTTCCAGCCCCACCTGGGGCAGTTCCCTCTGTGCCTGCCCCTGGCAGGGGATGCTGGAGCTGGCTGAGCTCTGAGCTCCCTTCCAGCCCCAGCAGGAGCAGTTCCCTCTGTGCCTGCCCGTGGCAGGGGATGCTTGGAGCTGGCTGAGCTCTGAGCTCCCTTCCAGCCCCACCTGGGGCAGTTCCCTCTGTGCCTGCCCCTGGCAGGGGATGCTTGGAGCTGGCTGAGCTCTGAGCTCCCTTCCAGCCCCAGCAGGAGCAGTTCCCTCTGTGCCTGCCCGTGGCAGGGGATGCTTGGAGCTGGCTGAGCTCTGAGCTTCCTTCCAGCCCCACCTGGGGCAGTTCCCTCTGTGCCTGCCCCTGGCAGGGGATGCTTGGAGCTGGCTGAGCTCTGAGCTCCCTCCCAGCCCCAGCAGGAGCAGTTCCCTCTGTGCCTGCCCGTGGCAGGGGATGCTTGGAGCTGGCTGAGCTCTGAGCTCCCTTCCAGCCCCACCTGGGGCAGTTCCCTCTGTGCCTGCCCCTGGCAGGGGATGCTTGGAGCTGGCTGAGCTCTGAGCTCCCTTCCAGCCCCAGCAGGAGCAGTTCCCTCTGTGCCTGCCCGTGGCAGGGGATGCTTGGAGCTGGCTGAGCTCTGAGCTCCCTTCCAGCCCCACCTGGGGCAGTTCCCTCTGTGCCTGCCCGTGGCAGGGATGCTTGGAGCTGGCTGAGCTCTGAGCTCCCTTCCAGCCCCAGCAGGAGCAGTTCCCTCTGTGCCTGCCCACGGCAGGGATGCTTGGAGCTGGCTGAGCTCTGAGCTCCCTTCCAGCCCCATCCATGAACCACCAACGGAGAAGGAGCTCCAACAGTCCTCCCAAAGCAGCTCCCTCTGAGACCCAACCCCCGGAGAGGCTTTTGGGGGATGGGGGGGAGGGGAGGAGGGAGTCCCAGCCTATCCGGAGCCTCTGCCGTGTGCTCCTGCCTGGACACTCACCCCCACCAGGTGTCCCACAGCCACGGAGAGGCCGATGGAGAGCGCCGGGGAGCCGACGCTGCCGCCGCGGCGGTTGTCGGTGGAGGCGAAGATGCAGGCGGCCAGCTGGAAGGTCAGGATGATCTCCACCACCAGGGCCTGGCCTGGGGTCACGTTGTTGTTGAGCTGCCAAAACCAGCGAGAGAGGCAAGGATTGGCCTCCCGGGCCAGCTCCTGCTTGGCTGCTGCGCTGCTGGGCTTGGGGGTGGCAAAGCCCTCAGGGGAAGCTTCCCCGGAGGCCTCCTGGGCAGCCCTGGGGCTCCAGCTGCGATGGTGGCAAGCACTTGGCTCCTTCTCCTTCTTCTCCCCTTCCCCCTTCCCCTTCTCCCCTTCTCCCCTCCTCCCCTTCCCCTCCCTCCCCCCTTCCCCTCCTCCCCTTCCCCTCCTCCCCTTCCCCTCCTCCCCTTCCCCTCCTCCCCTTCCCCTCCTCCCCTTCCCCTCCTCCCCTTCCCTTCCCCCCCCCTCCCCTTCCCAGCTGCGATGGTGGCAAGCACTTGGCTCCTTCTCCTTCTTCTCCCCTTCCCCCTTCCCCTTCTCCCCTCCTCCCCTTCTCCCCTCCTCCCCTTCCCCCCTCCCCTTCCCCTCCTCCCCTTCCCCCTTCCCCCCCTTCCCCCTCCTTCCCCCTCCCCCCTTCCCCCCCTCCCCCCTTCCCCTTCTCCTTCTCCTTCTCCTTCTCCTTCTCCTTCTCCTTCTCCTTCTCCTTCTCCTTCTCCTTCTCCTTCCCTTCTCCTTCTCCTTCTCCTTCTCCTTCTCCTTCTCCTTCTCCTTCTCCTTCTCCTTCTCCTTCTCCTTCTCCTTCTCCTTCTCCTTCTCCTTCCTCCTCCTCCTCCTCCTCCTCCTCCTCCCTCCTCCTCCTCCTCCTCCTCCTCCTCCTCCTCCTCCTCCTCCTCCCTCCTCCTCCTCCCCTCCTCCTCCTCCTCCTCCTCCTCCTCCTCCTCCTCCTCCTCCTCCTCCTCCTCCTCCTCCTCCTCCTCCTCCTCCTCCCTCCTCCTCCTTCTCCTTCTCCTCCTCCTCCTCCTCCTCCTCCTTCTCCTCCTCCTCCTTCTCCTCCTTCTCCTCCCTTCCCCTTTCTCTGTGCAATGTCCCAGACTCTGTCCCTCCCCAGAGCCTCCCTGCCCTCTCCCCACCTCTCATCTCCACAACACTCAGAGCTTCCCCACCAAGTGCCACAGCTCTTTGTCCTCTTCTCCTGTATTCCCCTTCCCCTTGAGCCAGGCTCTTGGATCCCAGCTCTCCTCCTCCCCCACTTTGTGGATCTCCTCCCTGGGAGGCTGGGGAGGAGCCATGGCATGGGCTGAAGGGTGAGGGCTGGGGTGAAGGTTGGGATGAAAGATGAAGGTTGGGAGGAAGTTTGGGATCAGGATGAAGGCTGGGATGAAGGTTGGGATGCAGGGTGAAGGCTGGGGTGCAGGCTGGGCTGCAGGCTGGGATCAGGGTGCAGGCTGGGATCAGGCTGCAGGGTGGGCTGAAGGCTGGGCTGCAGGGTGGGCTGAAGGCTGGGCTGCAGGGTGGGCTGAAGGCTGGGCTGCAGGGTGGGCTGAAGGCTGGGCTGCAGGGTGGGCTGAAGGCTGGGCTGCAGGGTGGGCTGAAGGCTGGGCTGCAGGGTGGGCTGCAGGCTGGGATCAGGCTGCAGGCTGGGATCAGGCTGCAGGGTGGGATCAGGCTGCAGGGTGGGCTGTTACTGTCTCAGTGCTCCTGCACTGAGCCCTGGCACCTCTCAGATAGCCCCAAGCCCAGTGGCCAGGGCAAGGAGAGAGTGATCCAAGCCATCACAGGCTGGTTCTAGCCAGGGCTGCCTGCTCTGGGCTCTGGAGCTTCTAGGAACAAGACCTTGCAGCACCTCCTGCCCTGTGCTGCCCTGAGGGCTCCAGCCCGGGATGTGCAGCCACGGCCGGCAGCCGGCACTGCTCCCAGCCCAAGCTGCTGCCCAGCACTGCCCCACAGGGGTTGAGCCCCCGGGGCGGCTTCCACCCCTCCTCCAAGTGCACAAGCCCCAGCCCCAACCCCAGCCCCAGCCCTCTGGCCGTGTAGGAACCTTGTGCTGAGACCCAAGCAGGCTCATGGAGTCACCTCCCTAGGCTGGGGAAGCAGAAGGGTAATCTCCTCCTGCAGACCTCCTGCATCCTCCAGACCCCCCTTGTCCTCCAGACCTTCACCCCCCAGCCCTCCTTCACCCCCCAGCCCTCCTTCACCCCCCAGCCCTCCTTCACCCCCAGCCCTCCTTCACCCCCAGCCCTGCTTCACCCCCAGCCCTGCTTCACCCCCAGCCCTGCTTCACCCCCCCAGCCCTGCTTCACCCCCAGCCCTCCTTCACCCCCCAGCCCTCCTTCACCCCCAGCCCTCCTTCACCCCCAGCCCTCCTTCACCCCCCAGCCCTCCTTCACCCTCTAGACCTCCCTTGCTCTCCAGTCTTCCTTCACTCTCCTTCCTCCCCTGCCCCTTGCAGCCTCCCCACAGCTCCTTCTCCAGCTCTTCTCCCCCACCTCTGCTTCCCAGTCCCCCCAGTGCAGGGCTTGCAGTGGGCTTCTGCTCCCCCCCCCCCCCTGCCCATACTGGTTTGGCTGGGCCCTGCTGCCTGCCCTCCCCCGGCCAGGCCAGCTCAGCTCCGATCCCAGCACTAATCTGCAGGTGGAGAGGCTGCAGCAGAGAGGATCTCAGTGCTGCTGGTGACTCACCCAGGCCCCGGGGACAGAGGAAGCTCCTATTAAAGGAGCTTAAAAAACAGGCAGCTCGTTGCCCCACACTGCACAGCTGGCAGCCTCACGCTCTGCTGCCCTTTGCTGCCCTCCCATCCCAGCCCCAGCCCCAGCCCCATCCCAGCCCCAGCCCCATCCCAGCCCCAGCCCCAGCCTCATCCCAGCCCCAGCCCCAGCCTCATCCCAGCCTCATCCCAGCCCCAGCCCCAGCCTCATCCCAGCCCCAGCCTCATCCCAGCCCCAGCCTCATCCCAGCCCCATCCCAGCCCCAGCTTCATCCCAGCCTCATCCCAGCCCCAGCCTCATCCCAGCCCCAGCCTCATCCCAGCCCCAGCCTCATCCCAGACCCAGCTTCATCCCAGCCCCAGCCCCAGCTTCATCCCAGCCCCAGCCCCAGCTTCATCCCAGCCCCAGCCCCAGCTTCATCCCAGCCCCAGCCCCAGCCTCATCCCAGCCCCAGCCCCAGCCTCATCCCAGCCCCAGCCCCAGCCTCATCCCAGCCCCAGCCTCATCCCAGCCCCAGCCTCATCCCAGCCCCAGCCCCAGCCTCATCCCAGCCCCAGCCTCATCCCAGCCCCAGCCTCATCCCAGCCCCAGCCCCAGCCTCATCCCAGCCCCAGCCCCAGCCTCATCCCAGCCCCAGCCCCAGCCTCATCCCAGCCCCAGCTTCATCCCAGCCCCAGCCCCAGCTTCATCCCAGCCCCAGCCCCAGCTTCATCCCAGCCCCAGCTTCATCCCAGCCCCAGCTTCATCCCAGCCCCAGCTTCATCCCAGCCCCAGCCCCAGCTTCATCCCAGCCCCAGCCCCAGCTTCATCCCAGCCCCAGCCCCAGCTTCATCCCAGCCCCAGCCCCAGCCTCATCCCAGCCCCAGCCCCAGCCTCATCCCAGCCCCAGCCCCAGCCTCATCCCAGCCCCAGCCCCAGCCTCATCCCAGCCCCAGCCCCAGCCTCATCCCAGCCCCAGCCTCATCCCAGCCTCAGCCTCATCCCAGCCTCAGCCTCATCCCAGCCCCAGCCTCATCCCAGCCCCAGCCTCATCCCAGCCCCAGCCTCATCCCAGCCCCAGCCCCAGCCTCATCCCAGCCCCAGCCCCAGCCTCATCCCAGCCCCAGCCCCAGCCTCATCCCCATCCCAGCCCCAGCCCCAGCCTCATCCCCATCCCAGCCCCAGCCCCAGCCTCATCCCAGCCCCAGCCTCATCCCAGCCCCAGCCCCAGCCCCCTGGCCGTGTAGGAGCCTTATGCTGAGACCCAAGCAGCCTCATGCAGTCACCTCCCTGGGCTGGGGAACCAGAAGGGTAATCTCCTCCTGCAGTCCTCCTGTGCTCTCCAGAGCTCCTTCATGCTCAGACCTCCCTTGTCCTCCAGCCCTGCACCCTCCAGCCCTCCTGCACCCTCCAGCCCTCCTGCACCCTCCAGCCCTCCTGCACCCTCCAGCCCTCCTGCACCCTCCAGCTCTCCTGCACCCTCCAGCCCTCCTGCACCCTCCAGCCCTCCCGCACCCTCCAGCCCTCCCTTGTCCCCCAGACCTTCACTCTCCAGCCCTCCTTTGCCCTTCAGCCCTCCCTCACCCTCCAGCCCCTTTCCTGCCTTCCAGCCCTGGGGTTGGGTTCTGAAGCACCCAGCAGGGGGAAAGGAATGCAGGGGAAGAGGACAAGCAGGGCTGGGACCCCGGGGGGGGGGGCAAGAGCTGAAGGGGGAGGGAGGGAGCAGGGCAGAGAGGTGTGCAGGGAGATTCCTCAGCCAGGAGAGCAGGGAAGGGGACAGGAGAGGAAGGAAGGGGACAGGGGAGGAAGGCTCCAGGGGAGGAAGGTGTCAGGGAGGATGCCAGGGAAGGAAGGTGCCAGGGAAAGAAGGAAGGTGCCAGGGAAAGAAGGAAGGTGCCAGGAAGGTGTCAGGAGAGGAAGGTGCCAGGGAAGGTGCCAGGAGAGGAAGGTGCCAGGGAAGGTGCCAGGAGAGAAAGGTGCCAGGAGAGGAAGGTGCCAGGGAAGGTGCCAGGGGAGGCGGGCACCAGGGGAGAAAGGCGCCAGGGGAGAAAGGCGCCAGGGGAGGAAAGTGCCAAGGGAGGAAAGTGCCAAGGGAGGCGGCAGGGGAGGAAAGAGGCAGGGAAGGCAGGAAGGTGCCAGGGAAGGAAGGTGCCAGGGAAGGCAGGAAAGTGCCAGGGGAGGAAAGTGCCAAGGGAGGCGGCAGGGGAGGAAGGAGGCAGGGAAGGCAGGAAGGCGGGTGCCAGGGAGGATGCCAGGGAGGACAGGAAGGTGCCAGGAAAGGCAACAGGGGACGCGGCAGGGGAGGAAGGTGCCAGGGAAGGCAGCAGGGGAGGAAGGTGCCAGGGAGGATGCCAGGGAGGGCAGGGAAGGCGGCAGGGGAGGCGGCAGGGGAGGAAGGTGGCAGGGAGGATGCCAGGGAGGGCAGGAAGGTGCCAGGGGAGGTGGCAGGGGAGGCAGGAAGGCGCCAGGGGAGGAAGGCGGCAGGGAAGGCGGCAGGGGAGGCGGCAGGGGAGGAAGGTGCCAGGGAGGATGCCAGGGAGGGCAGGAGGGTGCCAGGGGAGGCAGCAGGGGAGGAAGGTGCCAGGGAGGATGCCAGGGAGGGCAGGAAGGTGCCAGGGGAGGTGGCAGGGGAGGCAGGAAGGCGCCAGGGGAGGAAGGCGGCAGGGAAGGCGGCAGGGGAGGCGGCAGGGGAGGAAGGTGCCAGGGAGGATAGCAGGGAGGGCAGGAGGGCGGCAGGGGAGGAAGGTGCCAGGGAGGATGGCAGGGAGGGCAGGAGGGCGGCGGGGGGAGGCAGGCGGCGGGGGAGGCAGGCGGCGGGGGCGCCGGGCCAGGGCCACTCACGGCGTTGACGGCCAGGTTGCCGCGGGTGTTGGCGGGGGTGACCCCGTAGAGGATGCCGGCGCCGGCGACGGCCCGGCCAGCTGCGCCAGGACGTAGCAGAGCGTCCGCGGGAGGGAGATCTGGTTGCCCACGAAGAAGGCGATGGTGACGGCCGGGTTGATGTGCGCGCCGCTGATGTGGCCGAAGGCCTGCACCAGGGTGCCGATGGCGAGGCCGAAGGCCAGGGCGATCTGCAGGATGCTGGGCAGGGCCGAGGGCCACTTCAGCGCCGAGCCCAGGCCGATGAAGACGAAGATGAGGGTGGAGAGGAACTCCACGAAGACGGAGCGGGCGAAGGCCAGGGTCAGGATCTCCCTCTTCATGGTGGCGGAGGAGGTGGTGGAGGAGGAGGAGGAGGAGGAGGAGGAGGAGGAGGAGGAGGAGGCGTGGGGCGGCTGTGCCGGCTGCAGGCTCTGCCGCTGCTGTCTGCGGCCGCTGGCAGGGCCATACCTTGCTATATATGCAAGAGCTGCAGCGGCTGCTCGCCGGGCGGCGTGGGTGGGGCTGGGGAATGGGCCAGGCCTCCCAAACCTGCAGCTGAAGCTGGGGAAGTTTCCACCCCAGGAGACCTCGGGAGCCTCTCGGTGAACCAGTGACTCAGAGCCCTGGTGGCATTTCGGGCTCCTGCCCTCTGCAAACACGGAGCCCCCACGGGGTGGCTCCCGCCGTGGTCGTTAGATAACGAAGTTGTGTAACCCGCGAGGCCGAGGTCCCTCCTCTGCTCTTCCCTTTTGCTGCCTCCTCACCAGCTGCTGGCTGGGTGAGGAGCAGAGGTGCAGCTCCATCTGGGCTCAGGGAGCAGAGGTGCAGCTCCATCTGGGCTCAGGGAGCAGAGGTGCAGCCGCATCAAAGCTCAAGGAGCAGAGGTGCAGCCGCACCAGGGCTCAGGGAGCAGAGGTGCAGCCGCATCAGGGCTCAGGGAGCAGAGGTGCAGCCGCATCAGGGCTCCGGGGAGCAGAGGTGCAGCCGCATCAGGGCTCAGGGAGCAGAGGTGCAGCCGCACCAGGGCTCAGGGAGCAGAGGTGCAGCCGCACCAGGGCTAAGGGAGCAGAGGTGCAGCCGCACCAGGGCTCCGGGAGCAGAGGTGCAGCCGCACCAGGGCTCAGGGAGCAGAGGTGCAGCCGCACCAGGGCTCAGGGAGCAGAGGTGCAGCCGCACCAGGGCTCAGGGAGCAGAGGTGCAGCCGCACCAGGGCTCAGGGAGCAGAGGTGCAGCTCTGTCTGGGCTTGGAAGGTCTTGGTGCTGGGCTGGAGGAGCTCTCCCCGGGCAGGGCTAGGGGAGCTGATCCCGGGCAGGGCTGGGGGAGCTGATCCCAGGCAGGGCTGGGGGAGCTGATCCCGGGCAGGGCTGGGGGAGCTGATCCCGGGCAGGGCTGGGGGAGCTGATCCCGGGCAGGGCTGGGGGAGCTGATCCCGGGCAGGGCTGGGCTGATCCCGGGCAGGGCTGGGGAGCTGATCCCGGGCAGGGCTGGGGGAGCTGATCCCGGGCAGGGCTGGGGGAGCTGATCCCGGGCAGGGCTGCAGGAGCCGATCCCGGGCAGGGCTGGGGGAGCTGATCCCGGCAGGGCTGGGGGAGGGCTGGGGGAGCTGATCCCGGGCAGGGCTGGGGGAGCTGATCCCGGGCAGGGCTGGGGGAGCTGATCCCGGGCAGGGCTAGGGGAGCTGATCCCGGGCAGGGCTGGGGGAGCTGATCCCGGGCAGGGCTGGGGGAGCTGATCCCGGGCAGGGCTGGGGGAGCTGATCCCGGGCAGGGCTGGGGGAGCTGATCCCGGGCAGGGCTGGGGGAGCTGATCCCGGGCAGGGCTGCAGTAGCTGATCCCGGGCAGGGCTAGGGGAGCTGATCCCGGGCAGGGCTGCGGGAGCTGATCCCGGGCAGGGCTGGGGGAGCTGATCCCGGGCAGGGCTGCAGTAGCCGATCCCGGGCAGGGCTGCAGGAGCTGATCCCGGGCAGGGCTGGGGGAGCTGATCCCGGGCAGGGCTGGGGGAGCTGATCCCGGGCAGGGCTAGGGGAGCTGATCCCGGGCAGGGCTGGGGGAGCTGATCCCGGGCAGGGCTGGGGGAGCTGATCCCGGGCAGGGCTGGGGGAGCTGATCCCGGGCAGGGCTAGGGGAGCTGATCCCGGGCAGGGCTGGGGGAGCTGATCCCGGGCAGGGCTGGGGAGCTGATCCCGGGCAGGGCTAGGGGAGCTGATCCCGGGCAGGGCTGGGGGGGCTGCTGATCCCGGGCAGGGCTGGGGGAGCTGATCCCGGGCAGGGCTGGGGGAGCTGATCCCGGGCAGGGCTGGGGGAGCCGATCCCGGGCAGGGCTGGGGGAGCCGATCCTGGGCAGGGCTGCGGGAGCCGATCCCGGGCAGGGCTAGGGGAGCTGATCCCGGGCAGGGCTAGGGGAGCTGATCCCGGGCAGGGCTGGGGCAGCTGATCCCGGGCAGGGCTAGGGGAGCTGATCCCGGGCAGGGCTGGGGAGCTGATCCCGGGCAGGGCTAGGGGAGCTGATCCCGGGCAGGGCTAGGGGAGCTGATCCCGGGCAGGGCTGGGGAGCTGATCCCGGGCAGGGCTGGGGGAGCCGATCCCGGGCAGGGCTGGGGGAGCCGATCCCGGGCAGGGCTGGGGGAGCCGATCCCGGGCAGGGCTGCCCCCGGGCAGGGCTGGGGGAGGTGATCCCGGGCAGGGCTGCAGTAGCCGATCCCGGGCAGGGCTGGGGGAGCTGATCCCGGGCAGGGCTGGGGGAGCTGATCCCGGGCAGGGCTGCAGTAGCCGATCCCGGGCAGGGCTGGGGGAGCCGATCCCGGGCAGGGCTGGGGGAGCCGATCCCGGGCAGGGCTGGGGGAGCTGATCCCGGGCAGGGCTGCGGGAGCCGATCCCGGGCAGGGCTGGGGGAGCCGATCCCGGGCAGGGCTGGGGGAGCCGATCCCGGGCAGGGCTGGGGGAGCCGATCCCGGGCAGGGCTGGGGGAGCCGATCCCGGGCAGGGCTGGGGGAGCCGATCCCGGGCAGGGCTGGGGGGAGCCGATCCCGGGCAGGGCTGGGGGAGCCGATCCCGGGCAGGGCTGGGGGAGCCGTTCCCGGGCAGGGCTGCAGGAGCCGTTCCCGGGCAGGGCTGGGGGAGCCGATCCCGGGCAGGGCTGGGGGAGCCGATCCCGGGCAGGGCTGGGGGAGCCGATCCCGGGCAGGGCTGGGGGAGCCGATCCCGGGCAGGGCTGCGGGAGCCGATCCCGGGCAGGGCTGCGGGAGCCGATCCCGGGCAGGGCTGCGGGAGCCGATCCCGGGCAGGGCTGCGGGAGCCGATCCCGGGCAGGGCTGCGGGAGCCGATCCCGGGCAGGGCTGCGGGAGCTGATCCCGGGCAGGGCTGGGGGAGCCGATCCCGGGCAGGGCTGCGGGAGCCGATCCCGGGCAGGGCTGGGGGAGCCGATCCCGGGCAGGGCTGCGGGAGCCGATCCCGGGCAGGGCTGCGGGAGCTGTTCCCGGGCAGGGCTGGGGGAGCTGATCCCGGGCAGGGCTGGGGGAGCCGATCCCGGGCAGGGCTGGGGGAGCCGATCCCGGGCAGGGCTGCGGGAGCTGTTCCCGGGCAGGGCTGCGGGAGCTGATCCCGGACCGGACTTCCTCTGTGTGCAGCTTTCAGGAGGAGCTGAAGCCGAAAAGCAAAGCTGAGCCCCTGGAGCTGCTCCCAGGCTCTCCAGGCAGCTCCAGTGCAGGCCACAGGAGGCTTGCAGCTGGCTGCAGGGCTGGCTGGCAGCTGGCTGGGCACTCGCTGTGGTGGCAGGAGCAGGGCAGGGCTTGGGAGATGCTTTGCCCGGCCATGGCAGCAGCAGGGAGCCTGGGCTGGGGAGGTGCCGAGGGGCCTGGGAGCTCTCAGCACCAAACCTGATGAGGCTTTGAGCAGCCCCATCCGGCTGGAGGTGTCCCTGTGCCTGCAGAGGGGGTGGGCAAGAGGGGCTCGGAGGGTCCCCTCCAAGCTGATGCAAGCTGGGGCTCTGGGGTCTCTCCTCGGAGGAAAGCTTGAGGGGCTTGGGGCTTTGCAGCCTGCAGGAGAGCAGCCTGAGGGGGATCTGATCGATGCCGATCAATGGTGCAGGGCTGGGGGGCAGGGGGCTGGGGCCAGGCTGTGCTCAGTGGTGCCCAGGGCCAGGGGCACCAAGTGGGAGCCAGGAGGTCGCACCTGAAGCTGAGGAGGAACTCAAGGGTGGTGGGGGCCTGGAGCAGGCTGCCCGGGGAGGTGGTGGAGTCTCCATCTCCGGAGGCTTCCCGGAGCCACCTGGATGCCAAGCTGTGCAGGCTGCCCTGGGTGCCCCTGCTGTGCCAGGGGGCTTGGCCTGGCTGCTCTCCACAGCTCCCTCCCAAGCCCAGCACTCTGACTGCCTGCATGTAGCTGCCTGGGATGGTTGAGCTCAGCCTGGTCCCTCTGAGCCTGCCCGGGGACCTCTTTGTTGTCCTTCTGCTTTGCTGCTCCTCGCAGAGCCCTGGGTGTGGGTTCCTGCAGCTCTGGGGGGGGGGGGTGGGGGTTGCTCAGTGCCTGTGGCCAGGGAGGGTGGCTCCTGTCCCTGTCATCTCAGACTCTTCTCTGCCTTTCAAGCTCTTGCTCAACCAGGTTTTGCCCCTGGGGATGCCAGCAGGAAGCCACAGGCTGTGCCTGGGCACAGGGCTTGTTTGTGGCTCCTTTCGTGTCCCCATGGCTCTGCCCTGCACCTCAGGCTGTCCACCTGGGCTGGCAGGGAGTGGAGGGGGAAGCTGTTGGTGCTGGGGGAGCATCAAGAGGAGTGTGGCCAGCAGGGGCCAGGGAGGTTCTCCTCCCCCTCTGCTCTGCCCTGCTGAGACCTCCCCTGGAATGCTGCATCCAGCTCTGGGCTGCCCAGCTCAGGAGGGACAGGGAGGGGAAGTCCAAAGGATGCTGAAAGGACTGCAGCACTGCCTGGAGAGGAGAGGCTGGGAGCCCTGGGGGTGGTTAGTGTGGAGAGGAGAAGACTGAGAGGGGTCTGATCAATGTCTGTGAATAGCTGAGGGCTGGGGCTCAAGAGGGAGGGGACAGGGCCAGGCTCAGCTCAGCTGCACCCTGGGATAGGCCAAGGGGCAGTGGGTGGAAGCTCCAGCACAGGAGGAGGAACTTCTTCACTGTGAGGGTCACAGAGGGACCTCCAAGACTCATCCAGTCCAACCCCCCCTGCAGTCAGCAGGGACATTCCCCACCAGAGCAGGTTGCTCAGAGCCTCCTTCAGCCTCACCTTGAAGATCTCCAGGGAGGGAGCCTCAGCCACCTCCCTGGGCAAGCTGCTGCAGGGCTTGCTCCTCACAGCCAGCCTCAATCTGCTCTCCAGGGCGAGGAGAGAGGACCACAGGGACTCTGTGGTGCTCCTGTGGTGCCCCTGTGATGATGCTCCTGTGATGCTTCTCTGGTGCCCCTGTGATGCTTTTCTGGTGCTCCTGTGGTGCTCCCTTGGTGCTCCTGTGATGGCTTCTGTGATGCTCCTGTGGTGCTTCTCTGATGGTCCTTTGGTGCTCCCTTGGTGCTCCCTTGGTGCTCCTTTGGTGCTCCCTTGGTGCTCCCTTGGTGCTCCCTTGGTGCTCCCTTGGTGCTCCCTTGGTGCTCCTTTGGTGCTCCTTTGGTGCTTCTTTGGTGCTCCCTTGGTGCTCCCTTGGTGCTCCCTTGGTGCTCCTTTGGTGCTCCCTTGGTGCTCCTTTGGTGCTCCCTTGGTGCCCCTGTGGTGATGCTCCTGTGGTCCTCCTGTGATGCTTCTCTGGTGCCCCTGTGATGCTTTTCTGGTGCTCCTGTGGTGCTCCCTTGGTGCTCCTGTGATGGCTTCTGTGATGCTCCTGTGGTGCTTCTCTGATGGTCCTTTGGTGCTCCCTTGGTGCTCCCTTGGTGCTCCCTTGGTGCTCCCTTGGTGCTCCTTTGGTGCTCCCTTGGTGCTCCCTCCCTTGGTGCTCCCTTGGTGCTCCCTTGGTGCTCCTTTGGTGCTCCCTTGGTGCTCCCTTGGTGCTCCCTTGGTGCTCCTTTGGTGCTCCCTTGGTGCTCCTTTGGTGCTCCTTTGGTGCTCCCTTGGTGCTCCCTTGGTGCTCCCTTGGTGCTCCCTTGGTGCTCCCTTGGTGCTCCCTTGGTGCTCCCTTGGTGCTCCCTTGGTGCCCCTGTGGTGATGCTCCTGTGGTCCTCCTGTGATGCTTCTCTGGTGCTCTTGTGAGGCTTTTTGGTGCTTCTTTGGTCCTCCTCTGATGCTCCTGTGGCGCTCCTGTGGTTCTTTGGCTTCCTTCCTCCAGCCCCTCCCCAAAGCCCTGAGCTCAGCAAGCAGCCCTGGAAAAGCCTCCACGGAGCAAGGGCTCGGTTCCAGCCTCGGCTCCTCTGCTGGTGCCGGAGGAGATGCCAGGGCTGCAGCCCAGCTCTCTTGTCCTAGAAATTCCCTCTCCAGTGGTGTGCTCTGGAGAAAGTTTTGCAAGCAGCTATTTCAAGGCATCCTGGGCAGCTGCCAGCTGCACTAATTGCCTCCCTTCAGCCCTGTCTCTGCTTCCAGCTGGCTCGGATCCTCCTGCTCCCCATCCTCCAAACCCTCTTGGACGGTGCCCACCGGCCGGCTGCCCGCTGCTGCGTGCTGCCAGCTCCTCGGCCTCCTGCCCCACAGCAGCCAAGCAGCAGCACCGAGCTGGAAGGGCTCCTCCTGCGGCCTTGGGTTGGAAGGGAGCCTCAGAGCTCCCCTTGGCCAGCTGGGCAGGGACACCCCCAACTACTGCCCACGGCCGCATGGAGTCTGAGGGATGGAGCCTCAAGCACAGCCCTGGGCAGCCTGGCCCGGGGTCTCACCACCCTCATGGTGCAGAACTTCCTCCTGATGTCCACTCTCAATCTCTCCTCTCCCAGCCCCAGTCCATCTCCCCTCACCCTGCCACCCCCAGCCCTTGTCCCAGGTCCCTCCCCTGCTCTCCTGGAGCCTCTTCTTCAGCTCCTGGCAGCTGCTCTGAGGTTCTCCCTTGGAGCCTTCGGGTTCCACAGCCCCAACTCTCCCAGCCTGTGGCTCCCAGCAGCTGCCTGGGAGATAAACTCAGAGCGGGCTGGGAGCGCTTGCAGGCACCTCCCAGCCCTGCTGCTCCTGCAGCAGCCTGCCCTGCAAACCCTCTTCTGCTGAGGCTCTTTGCCTGCCTCCCCTCCCTGCCTGGCTCCTGCTGCTGCCTCCCCACCTCGGGCAGGTGTCGAGGAGGCTTCGGCAAGCTTCCTGCTCCTGGCTGAGTGCCCTCCAAGGACCTCGTCTGAGCCGAGGAGGGCCCTTGGTGTGTCAAAAGGAATGGCATTAGGCAAGGTGGTGAAGGAGACACCCCGCAGATCCCTGCTGACAGAAGGACACCTACGTGGTCGGGTCACGCACGCCTTGATTCACCCCTGGGCTGCTGGAGGCGAGGAGCCTTGCAGTCTTGGCAAGGAGGAGAGGTTCAGCCCCTCTCCAGGCTCGGCCTGCCTCCTCTCCCCTCCTCTTCCTCGCCGGGGCTGGCAGCCAAGCGCCGCAGCCCCGGCCCCGGCCCCAGCGCCGCCTGCCCCGGGGGACGGTGCCTCGGGGCCGGGGGGGAGGAAGGAGCCTGAGCCCATCGGGGTGCAGGGCTGCCTGTGTGGGAGGAAGGCAGCTGGTGCCTCATCCTCGCCCGGGGGCCCTGCTGAGGCTCTGCCTCACCCAGGAGGTGTGTGTGTCATTAGCTGGCTACGTGTGCTGGGCCCTGGCCTCCTCGGGTTGCTGCTTCCATCTCTCTCTCGGAGCCCTCCCTGGGCTGCTCCCGGTCTGGCCGCTGCCCTGGCGGCTTCAGCTCCCTCCCGCACCTCCCCAGAGCCTGGCAGGTGGCTTCTGCAGGTGCTCTGGAAGGCTGCTGAGACCCCCTCACCTCCCCCACCCCCCCCCCCCCCCCCCCCAACAGCCTGGGTTGGGCTTTCCCCCTCCCTCCCCCTCCCTCCCTCCCTCCCTCCCTCCCCCTCCTTGGCTCGGCAGCGGCAGCGGGGAGCTGGCACAATCACCCCGGCAGGAATGAGGGCAGGAGGGGAGGGAGGCCTGCAGCTGGGACCTGGGGATTAGCTGGCATTAGGTGGCCAGAGGAGAAAGTTTGGGCTTGGTTTGGCCGGAAGAGCCAAGGGCTGGTCCTTGCTGGCTCAGCTTCGGGCGCTTGCAGCAAGCTGCTGCTGCTGCTGCTGAGGAACACAAACAAGCCCAAGGTGCCCTGGGAAGGAAAAGTAGAGCAAGGAGCAGCGAACTTTCTCCTCCGCCTCCTCCTCTTCCTCCTCCTCCTCCTCCTCTTCCTCCTCCTCCTCTTCCTCCTCCTCCTCCTCTTCCTCCTCCTCCTCCTCTTCCTCCTCCTCCTCCTCTTCCTCCTCCTCCTCTTCCTCCTCCTCCTCCTCGGCTCCTGGGGTTGCTTCTTGCTGTGGTGGTAGAGAAGGGCAAGTGGTAGGAGCTGTGCCAAGCCCTGCTGCAGGCTCCAGCCTCCTGCAGCTCTCCAGGGGCAGCTCTCCAGAGGCAGCTCTCCAGGGGCAGCTCTCCAGAGGCAGCTCTCCAGAGGCAGCTCTCCAGGGGCAGCTCTCCAGAGGCAGCTCTCCAGGGGCAGCTCTCCAGAGGCAGCTCTCCAGAGGAAGCTCTCCAGGGGCAGCTCTCCAGAGGCAGCTCTCCAGGGGCAGCTCTCCAGAGGCAGCTCTCCAGGGGCAGCTCTCCAGAGGCAGCTCTCCAGAGGCAGCTCTCCAGGGGCAGCTCTCCAGGGGCAGCTCTCCAGAGGAAGCTCTCCAGGGGCAGCTCTCCAGGGGCAGGTCTCCAGGGGCAGCTCTCCAGGGGCAGCTCTCCAGGGGCAGCTCTCCAGAGGCAGCTCTCCAGAGGCAGCTCTCCAGGGGCAGCTCTCCAGGGGCAGCTCTCCAGAGGAAGCTCTCCAGGGGCAGCTCTCCAGAGGCAGCTCTCCAGGGGCAGCTCTCCAGAGGCAGCTCTCCAGAGGCAGCTCTCCAGGGGCAGCTCTCCAGGGGCAGCTCTCCAGAGGAAGCTCTCCAGGGGCAGCTCTCCAGAGGCAGCTCTCCAGAGGCAGCTCTCCAGGGGCAGCTCTCCAGGGGCAGCTCTCCAGAGAGAGCTCTCCAGGGGCAGCTCTCCAGAGGCAGCTCTCCAGGGGCAGCTCTCCAGAGGAAGCTCTCCAGAGGCAGCTCTCCAGGGGCAGCTCTCCAGGGGCAGCTCTCCAGAGGCAGCTCTCCAGGGGCTGCTCTCCAGGGGCAGCTCTCCAGAGGCAGCTCTCCAGGGGCAGCTCTCCAGGGGCAGCTCTCCAGAGGCAGCTCTCCAGGGGCAGCTCTCCAGGGGCAGCTCTCCAGAGGCAGCTCTCCAGGGGCTGCTCTCCAGAGGCAGCTCTCCAGGGGCAGCTCTCCAGAGGCAGCTCTCCAGGGGCAGCTCTCCAGGGGCTGCTCTCCAGGGGCAGCTCTCCAGGGGCAGCTCTCCAGAGGAAGCTCTCCAGAGGCAGCTCTCCAGGGGCAGCTCTCCAGGGGCAGCTCTCCAGAGGCAGCTCTCCAGAGGAAGCTCTCCAGGGGCAGCTCTCCAGGGGCAGCTCTCCAGGGGCAGCTCTCCAGGGGCTGCTCTCCAGAGGCAGCTCTCCAGGGGCAGCTCTCCAGAGGCAGCTCTCCAGGGGCAGCTCTCCAGAGGCAGCTCTCCAGGGGCTGCTCTCCAGGGGCAGCTCTCCAGAGAGAGCTCTCCAGGGGCAGCTCTCCAGGGGCAGCTCTCCAGAGGAAGCTCTCCAGAGGCAGCTCTCCAGGGGCAGCTCTCCAGGGGCAGCTCTCCAGGGGCAGCTCTCCAGAGGCAGCTCTCCAGAGGCAGCTCTCCAGGGGCTTCTCTCCAGGGGCTGCTCTCCAGGGGCAGCTCTCCAGGGGCAGCTCTCCAGGGGCAGCTCTCCAGGGGCTGCTCTCCAGAGGCAGCTCTCCAGGGGCAGCTCTCCAGTGGCAGCTCTCCAGGGGCTTCTCTCCAGGGGCAGCTCTCCAGGGGCAGCTCTCCAGGGGCTGCTCTCCAGAGGCAGCTCTCCAGGGGCAGCTCTCCAGTGGCAGCTCTGAAGGTTATTGCTCTTATCTCCTCCACCATGTCCTGGGCTCTCCTTCAAGGGATTTGCTGAGGTGGCCCCAGGCTGATGCTGCTTCCACCTCCTCCTGCCCTGCAGCGAGCAGGGTTTGGCTTCCCCTGCTAACCTCAGCCAGCTCGGAGCAGTCTGAGGCTTCCCTCAGCTGTGGAGATTCCTCCAGGTCTCCAGCTGGAGGAGAGGGCTGGGGAGGAGCAGCTGAGGGAGCTCTGGGAGGGTTGAGGCTGGAGGAGAGGAGGCTGAGGGGAGCCCTCCTGGCTCCGTGCAAGTGCCTGAGAGGAGGCTGCAGGCCGGGTGTGGGGGTTGGGCTCTGGGGCCAAGGGCCAGGCCAAGAGGAGATGGCCTCAGGCTGCCCCAGGGCAAGGCTCAGCTTGGCCCTGAGGAGAAACTTCTGCCCTGGAAGGCTTCCCCAGGCCTGGCCCAGGCTGCCCAGGGAGGTGCTGGTGGAGCCCCCCCAATCCCTGGAGGGGTTTCCAAGCCCTGCAGCTGTGGTGCTGAGGGCCAGGGCTGAGCCCCAGCCAGCCTGGGTAGGATTAGGGAAGAGTTGGATTCCACCTTCAAGGCCTTTCCCAACCCATCCCCTGCTTCCCTGCCCCCTGCCCTTTCTTTCCCCTCTGCTTATAACCCTCAAAGGTCCTCTCCAGCCACAGCAGCCTCGGGGCTGTGGCTTCTGTGGCCCTGGGCTTGAGCAGCAGCTGCTCCTGCAGTGCCCTCCGGCCCCGGGCGGGGGTGGGGGCTGCTGGGCTGGGCTGGGTGGTCACAGTGCCCTTGCCACCCTTGGGGCTGGCAGGAGGGAGGCTGCCCTTCAGGTGCTGCAGTGTTTGATGCTTAGCATTGGGTTAGGAACTGGCTGGAGGCTGAGCCCAGAGAGTGGTGGTGAATGGTGCCACAGCCAGCTGGCAGCCAGGCACCAGTGGTGTGCCCCAGGGAGCAGTGCTGGGCCCCATGCTCTTCAACATCTTCATTGATGATCTGGCTGAGGGCATCGAGTCCATCAGCAGTACATTTGCAGATGACACCAAGCTGGGGGCAGCAGTTGATCTGCTGGAGGGCAGAGAGGCTCTGCAGAGGGACCTCGAAGGGCTGCACAGATGGGCAGAGTCCAAGGGCAGGAGGTTGAACACATCCCAGTG
Organism: Picus viridis; assembly: GCA_033816785.1. Lineage (NCBI taxonomy): Eukaryota > Metazoa > Chordata > Aves > Piciformes > Picidae > Picus > Picus viridis. The sequence goes on along the minus strand of JAWKAJ010000049.1, from coordinate 104,238 downwards.
CCAGGTGCTGCACATTGGCCACAGCCACCCCAGGCAGTGCTACAGGCTGGGGGCAGAGGGGCTGAGAGCAGCCAGGCAGAGAGGGACCTGGGGGTGCTGGTTGATGGGAGGCTGAACAGGAGCCTGCAGTGTGCCCAGGCAGCCAAGAAGGCCAATGGTCTCCTGGCCTGCAGCAGGAAGAGTGTGGCCAGCAGGAGCAGGGAGGTCATTATGCCCTGTGCTCAGCACTGGTTAGGCCACACCTGGAGTCCTGTGTCCAGTTCTGGGCTCCTCAGGTTAGGAAGGAGGTTGAGCTGCTGGAAGGTGTCCAGAGAGGGGCAACAAAGCTGGGGAGGGGTCTGGAGCACAGCCCTGTGAGGAGAGGCTGAGGGAGCTGGGGGTGCTGAGCCTGGAGAGGAGGAGGCTCAGGGGAGACCTCATTGCTCTCTCCAACTCCCTGAAGGGAGGTTGTAGCCAGCTGGGGGTTGGCCTCTTCTCCCAGGCAACCAGCACCAGAACAAGAGGACACAGCCTCAGGCTGCGCCAGGGGAGGTTTAGGCTGGAGGTGAGGAAGAAGCTCTCCCCAGAGAGAGCGATTGCCCCTTGGGATGTGCTGCCCAGGGAGGTGGTGGAGTCCCCATCCCTGGAGGTCCTCAGGGGGAGACTTGATGGGGTGCTTGGGGCCATGGTTGAGTTGTTTAGGTGGGTTGGATTGGTTGATGGGTTGGACTCGATGGTCTTGAAGGGCTCTTCCAACCTGTTTTGTTCTGTTGTGTTCTGTTCCGTTGTGTTCCGTTGTGTTCTGTTGTGTTCTGTTCTGTTCTGTTCTGTTCTGTTGTGTTCTGTTCTGTTGTGTTCTGTTGTGTTCTGTTGTGTTCTGTTCTGTTGTGTTCTGTTGTGTTCTGTTCTGTTCTGTTGTGTTTCTGTTCTGTTGTGTTCTGTTGTGTTCTGTTGTTCTGTTCTGTTGTTGTTTCTGTTGTGTTCTGTTGTGTTCTGTTGTGTTCTGTTCTGTTCTGTTCTGTTCTGTTGTGTTCTGTTGTGTTCTGTTGTGTTCTGTTGTGTTCTGTTCTGTTCTGTTGTTCTGTTCTGTTGTGTTCTGTTCTGTTGTTTGTGTTCTGTTGTGTTCTGTTCTGTTGTGTTCTGTTGTTTCTGTTCTGTTGTGTTCTGTTCTGTTGTGTTCTGTTCTGTTGTGTTCTGTTCTGTTGTGTTCTGTTGTGTTCTGTTCTGTTGTGTTGTGTTCTGTTGTGTTCTGTTCTGTTGTTGTGTTCTGTTGTTCTGTTCTGTTGTTGTTTCTGTTCTGTTGTGTTCTGTTGTGTTCTGTTGTGTTCTGTTCTGTTGTGTTCTGTTGTGTTCTGTTGTGTTCTGTTCTGTTCTGTTGTGTTCTGTTCTGTTGTGTTCTGTTCTGTTCTGTTCTGTTCTGTTCTGTTCTGTTGTGTTCTGTTCTGTTGTGTTCTGTTCTGTTGTGTTCTGTTGTGTTCTGTTCTGTTCTGTTCTGTTCTGTGTTCTGTTCTGTTGTGTTCTGTTCTGTTGTGTTCTGTTCTGTTCTGTTCTGTTCTGTTGTGTTCTGTTGTGTTCTGTTCTGTTGTGTTGTGTTCTGTTGTGTTCTGTTCTGTTCTGTTCTGTTCTGTTGTGTTGTGTTCTGTTCTGTTGTGTTCTGTTCTGTTGTGTTCTGTTGTGTTCTGTTCTGTTCTGTTGTGTTCTGTTCTGTTGTGTTCTGTTCTGTTCTGTTCTGTTCTGTTCTGTTGTGTTCTGTTCTGTTCTGTTCTGTTGTTTCTGTTCTGTTCTGTTTCTGTTCTGTTGTTTCTGTTCTGTTCTGTTCTGTTGTGTTCTGTTCTGTTGTTGTTCTGTTGTGTTTCTGTTCTGTTCTGTTCTGTTCTGTTCTGTTCTGTTGTGTTCTGTTCTGTTCTGTTCTGTTCTGTTCTGTTCTGTTCTGTTCTGTTCTGTTCTGTGTTTCTGTTCTGTTGTGTTCTGTTCTGTTGTGTTCTGTTCTGTTCTGTTCTGTTGTGTTCTGTTCTGTTGTGTTCTGTTCTGTTCTGTTGTGTTCTGTTCTGTTCTGTTCTGTTGTGTTCTGTTCTGTTGTGTTTGTGTTCTGTTCTGTTTCTGTTGTGTTCTGTTCTGTTGTGTTCTGTTCTGTTGTGTTCTGTTCTGTTCTGTTCTGTTCTGTTCTGTTGTGTTCTGTTCTGTTCTGTTGTGTTCTGTTCTGTTCTGTTGTGTTCTGTTGTGTGTTGTTCTGTTCTGTTCTGTTCTGTTGTTGTTCTGTTGTGTTCTGTTGTGTTCTGTTGTGTTCTGTTGTGTTCTGTTCTGTTCTGTTCTGTTCTGTTCTGTTCTGTTGTGTTCTGTTCTGTTCTGTTGTGTTCTGTTCTGTTGTGTTCTGTTGTGTTCTGTTGTGTTCTGTTCTGTTCTGTTCTGTTCTGTTGTTCTGTTGTGTTGTGTTCTGTTGTGTTCTGTTGTGTTCTGTTTGTGTTCTGTTGTTCTGTTCTGTTCTGTTCTGTGTTCTGTTCTGTTCTGTTGTGTTGTTCTGTTGTCTGTTGTGTTCTGTTGTGTTCTGTTGTGTTCTGTTCTGTTGTGTTCTGTTCTGTTGTGTTCTGTTGTGTTTCTGTTCTGTTCTGTTGTGTTCTGTTGTGTTCTGTTCTGTTCTGTTGTGTTCTGTTGTGTTCTGTTGTGTTCTGTTTCTGTTGTGTTCTGTTGTGTTCTGTTCTTCTGTTCTGTTGTGTTCTGTTGTTCTGTTCTGTTCTGTTCTGTTCTGTTGTGTTCTGTTCTGTTCTGTTGTGTTGTGTTCTGTTGTTTCTGTTGTGTTGTGTTGTGTTCTGTTGTGTTCTGTTGTGTTCTGTTGTTGTTTCTGTTCTGTTGTGTTGTGTTCTGTTGTGTTCTGTTGTGTTGTGTTGTGTTCTGTTGTGTTCTGTTGTGTTCTGTTGTGTTCTGTTCTGTGTTCTGTTGTGTTCTGTTCTGTTGTGTTCTGTTGTGTTCTGTTGTGTTCTGTTGTGTTCTGTTCTGTTGTTGTGTTCTGTTCTGTTCTGTGTTCTGTTGTGTTCTGTTGTGTTCTGTTCTGTTCTGTTGTTTCTGTTCTGTTGTGTTCTGTTCTGTTCTGTTCTGTTCTGTTCTGTTCTGTTCTGTTCTGTTCTGTTGTGTTCTGTTGTGTTCTGTTGTGTTCTGTTGTTTCTGTTGTGTTCTGTTGTGTTCTGTTGTGTTCTGTTGTGTTCTGTTGTGTTCTGTTCTGTTCTGTTCTGTTGTGTTCTGTTGTGTTCTGTTGTGTGTTGTTCTGTTCTGTTCTGTTGTTGTGTTCTGTTGTTCTGTTCTGTTCTGTTCTGTTGTGTTCTGTTCTGTTCTGTTGTGTTCTGTTCTGTTCTGTTCTGTTGTGTTCTGTTCTGTTCTGTTGTTCTGTTCTGTTCTGTTCTGTTCTGTTCTGTTCTGTTCTGTTCTGTTGTGTTCTGTTCTGTTCTGTTCTGTTCTGTTCTGTTCTGTTGTGTTCTGTTCTGTTCTGTTCTGTTCTGTTCTGTTGTTCTGTTCTGTTCTGTTCTGTTCTGTTCTGTTCTGTTCTGTTCTGTTCTGTTCTGTTGTGTTCTGTTCTGTTCTGTTGTGTTCTGTTCTGTTCTGTTCTGTTGTGTTCTGTTGTGTTCTGTTGTGTTCTGTTGTGTTCTGTTCTGTTGTGTTCTGTCTGTTCTGTTCTGTTCTGTCTGTTCTGTTCTGTTCTGTTCTGTTCTGTTCTGTTCTGTTCTGTTCTGTTCTGTTCTGTTCTGTTCTGTTCTGTTCTGTTCTGTTCTGTTGTTGTGTTCTGTTCTGTTCTGTTGTTTCTGTTGTGTTCTGTTCTGTTGTGTTCTGTTCTGTTGTGTTCTGTTGTGTTCTGTTCTGTTCTGTTCTGTTCTGTTCTGTTCTGTTGTGTTCTGTTCTGTTGTGTTCTGTTGTGTTCTGTTCTGTTCTGTTCTGTTCTGTTTGTGTTCTGTTCTGTTGTGTTCTGTTGTGTTCTGTTGTGTTCTGTTGTGTTCTGTTGTGTTCTGTTCTGTTGTGTTCTGTTGTGTTCTGTTGTGTTCTGTTGTTCTGTTGTGTTCTGTTGTGTTCTGTTCTGTTCTGTTGTGTTCTGTTGTGTTCTGTTGTGTTCTGTTGTTTCTGTTGTGTTCTGTTGTGTTCTGTTGTGTTCTGTTGTGTTCTGTTGTGTTCTGTTGTGTTCTGTTGTGTTCTGTTGTGTTCTGTTGTGTTCTGTTGTTCTGTTCTGTTCTGTTGTGTTCTGTGTTTCTGTTCTGTTCTGTTCTGTTCTGTTGTTCTGTTGTTTCTGTTCTGTTGTGTTGTGTTCTGTTCTGTTCTGTTCTGTTGTGTTCTGTTCTGTTCTGTTCTGTTGTGTTCTGTTCTGTTCTGTTGTGTTCTGTTGTGTTCTGTTCTGTTCTGTTCTGTTCTGTTGTGTTCTGTTGTGTTCTGTTGTGTTCTGTTGTGTTCTGTTGTGTTCTGTTGTGTTCTGTTCTGTTGTGTTCTGTTGTGTTCTGTTGTGTTCTGTTCTGTTCTGTTCTGTTCTGTTCTGTTCTGTTCTGTTGTGTTCTGTTCTGTTGTGTTCTGTTCTGTTGTTCTGTTGTGTTCTGTTGTGTTCTGTTGTGTTCTGTTCTGTTCTGTTGTGTTCTGTTGTGTTCTGTTCTGTTGTGTTCTGTTGTGTTCTGTTCTGTTGTGTTCTGTTCTGTTGTGTTCTGTTGTGTTGTGTTGTGTTCTTTCTGTTCTGTTCTGTGTTCTGTTGTGTTCTGTTCTGTTCTGTTGTGTTCTGTTCTGTTCTGTTGTGTTCTGTTCTGTTCTGTTGTGTTCTGTTCTGTTCTGTTGTGTTCTGTTCTGTTCTGTTGTTGTTTCTGTTGTGTTCTGTTCTGTTCTGTTCTGTTCTGTTGTGTTCTGTTCTGTTCTGTTGTGTTCTGTTCTGTTGTGTTGTGTTCTGTTCTGTTCTGTTCTGTTCTGTTCTGTTCTGTTGTGTTCTGTTGTGTTGTGTTCTGTTGTGTTCTGTTGTGTTCTGTTGTGTTCTGTTGTGTTGTGTTCTGTTGTGTTCTGTTGTGTTCTGTTCTGTTCTGTTGTGTTCTGTTGTGTTCTGTTCTGTTCTGTTGTGTTTGTGTTCTGTTCTGTTCTGTTCTGTTCTGTTCTGTTCTGTTGTGTTCTGTTCTGTTCTGTTCTGTTCTGTTCTGTTGTGTTCTGTTGTTGTGTTCTGTTCTGTTTCTGTTCTGTTCTGTTCTGTTGTGTTCTGTTGTGTTCTGTTGTGTTGTGTTCTGTTGTTCTGTTGTGTTCTGTTGTGTTCTGTTGTGTTGTGTTCTGTTGTGTTCTGTTTCTGTTCTGTTCTGTTCTGTTGTTGTTGTTGTGTTTCTGTTCTGTTGTGTTCTGTTGTGTTCTGTTCTGTTCTGTTCTGTTTCTGTTGTGTTCTGTTCTGTTCTGTTGTGTTCTGTTGTGTTCTGTTGTGTTCTGTTGTGTTCTGTTCTGTTCTGTTGTGTTCTGTTGTGTTCTGTTGTGTTCTGTTCTGTTCTGTTGTGTTGTGTTCTGTTGTTGTGTTCTGTTCTGTTCTGTTCTGTTGTGTTCTGTTGTGTTCTGTTCTGTTGTGTTCTGTTGTGTTCTGTTCTGTTGTGTTCTGTTGTGTTTCTGTTCTGTTCTGTTGTTCTGTTGTTTCTGTTCTGTTCTGTTGTGTTCTGTTGTGTTCTGTTGTGTTCTGTTCTGTTGTGTTCTGTTCTGTTGTGTTCTGTTGTGTTCTGTTGTGTTGTGTTCTGTTCTGTTGTGTTCTGTTCTGTTGTGTTGTGTTCTGTTGTGTTCTGTTGTTCTGTTCTGTTTCTGTTGTGTTCTGTTGTGTTCTGTTCTGTTGTGTTCTGTTGTGTTCTGTTCTGTTTCTGTTCTGTTGTGTTCTGTTCTGTTCTGTTCTGTTCTGTTCTGTTCTGTTGTGTTCTGTTCTGTTGTGTTCTGTTGTGTTCTGTTCTGTTCTGTTCTGTTCTGTTGTGTTCTGTTCTGTTGTGTTCTGTTCTGTTGTTCTGTTCTGTTGTGTTCTGTTCTGTTCTGTGTTCTGTTCTGTTCTGTTGTGTTCTGTTCTGTTGTGTTCTGTTGTTTCTGTTCTGTTCTGTTGTGTTCTGTTGTTGTGTTCTGTTGTGTTCTGTTCTGTTGTGTTCTGTTGTTTCTGTTGTGTTCTGTTCTGTTCTGTTGTTCTGTTCTGTTCTGTTGTGTTCTGTGTCTGTTCTGTTCTGTTGTGTTCTGTTGTGTTGTGTTCTGTTGTGTTGTGTTCTGTTCTGTTGTGTTCTGTTGTGTTCTGTTCTGTTCTGTTGTGTTCTGTTCTGTTGTGTTCTGTTCTGTTCTGTTCTGTTCTGTTCTGTTCTGTTCTGTTGTGTTGTGTTCTGTTCTGTTGTGTTCTGTGTTCTGTTCTGTTGTTCTGTGTCTGTTGTGTTCTGTTCTGTTGTGTTGTGTTCTGTTCTGTTGTGTTCTGTTGTGTTCTGTTTGTGTTCTGTTCTGTTGTGTTCTGTTGTGTTCTGTTGTGTTCTGTTCTGTTCTGTTCTGTTGTGTTCTGTTCTGTTCTGTTGTTCTGTTGTGTTGTGTTGTTGTGTTGTGTTCTGTTGTGTTGTGTTCTGTTCTGTTCTGTTCTGTTGTGTTGTGTTCTGTTCTGTTGTGTTCTGTTCTGTTCTGTTGTGTTCTGTTGTGTTGTGTTCTGTTGTGTTCTGTTCTGTTGTGTTCTGTTCTGTTCTGTTGTGTTCTGTTCTGTTCTGTTCTGTTCTGTTGTGTTCTGTTGTGTTGTTCTGTTCTGTTCTGTTCTGTTCTGTTGTGTTCTGTTCTGTTGTTGTTCTGTTTCTGTTCTGTTCTGTTGTGTTCTGTTGTTCTGTTGTTCTGTTGTGTTGTGTTCTGTTGTTCTGTTCTGTTCTGTTGTGTTCTGTTGTTTCTGTGTTTGTGTTCTGTTGTGTTCTGTTCTGTTGTGTTCTGTTCTGTTGTGTTCTGTTCTGTTGTGTTCTGTTCTGTTGTGTTCTGTTCTGTTGTGTTCTGTTCTGTTCTGTTGTGTTCTGTTGTGTTCTGTTCTGTTGTGTTCTGTTCTGTTGTGTTCTGTTGTGTTCTGTTCTGTTCTGTTGTCTTCTGTTGTTCTGTTCTGTTCTGTTGTGTTCTGTTGTGTTCTGTTCTGTTCTGTTGTGTTGTGTTCTGTTGTGTTCTGTTGTGTTCTGTTGTGTTCTGTTGTGTTCTGTTGTGTTCTGTTCTGTTGTGTTCTGTTGTGTTCTGTTGTGTTCTGTTTGTGTTCTGTTGTGTTCTGTTCTGTTGTGTTCTGTTCTGTTGTGTTCTGTTCTGTTCTGTTGTGTTCTGTTGTGTTCTGTTGTGTTCTGTTCTGTTCTGTTCTGTTCTGTTGTGTTCTGTTCTGTTCTGTTGTGTTCTGTTCTGTTGTGTTCTGTTCTGTTCTGTTCTGTTCTGTTCTGTTCTGTTCTGTTCTGTTCTGTTGTGTTCTGTTCTGTTCTGTTGTGTTCTGTTCTGTTCTGTTCTGTTGTGTTCTGTTCCTGTTGTGTTCTGTTCTGTTCTGTTGTGTTCTGTTGTGTTCTGTTCTGTTCTGTTGTGTTCTGTTCTGTTCTGTTGTGTTCTGTTGTGTTCTGTTCTGTTCTGTTGTGTTCTGTTCCTGTTGTGTTCTGTTCTGTTGTGTTCTGTTCTGTTGTGTTCTGTTCTGTTGTGTTCTGTTCTGTTCTGTTGTGTTCTGTTCTGTTGTGTTCTGTTCTGTTCTGTTGTGTTCTGTTCTGTTCTGTTGTGTTCTGTTGTGTTCTGTTGTGTTCTGTTCTGTTGTGTTCTGTTCTGTTCTGTTCTGTTTTGTTGTGTTCTGTTCTGTCCCCAGAGAGCTCTCAGCTGCCACCTGGCACCTGCCTGGCACGACCCAGCGAAGGCTGCAGCCTCAGCATTCTTTTTATGGATCTGTTTATATCCAGAGATATGTTTCCCAAGCCTCTTTGCCTGCAGGACAGGCCAGGAGGCTGAATCCAGCCAGGAGAGCGGCAGGAGGAGGGCAGGGACCCACCCAGAGGGAGCTGGGCAGGCTGCAGAGGTGGCCCCGAGCCAAGCTCAGCAAGGCCAAGCCCAAGGTCCTGCCCCTGGGGGCTGCCTAGGGTGCTGGGGGGACACAGCAGAGGGCAAAGGGAAAGGGCAAGAGGTTGGGCACTGTGCCCACAGGCTCCTGGGCAACAGCCTGGAGCTGGGGGGTGGCCACTGCCTGGCTTGGGAGGTGGCACTCAGGGAGCTGTGGCCAAGAGCTCAGGGCCCAAGGGGAGGGCAGGGGGCAGGGAGACCCTCTTGGAGCCCCTGGGCTGGTGCCAGGGGCAGTGGTCTGCAGCTGGCACCCAGCTGAGGAGAGGCTGGGATGCTGGATGGAAGGGAAGGGATCCATCCAGAGGGTGCTGAGCAGGCTGCAGGGGGGGGCAGGCTGTGTGCTGGGGTTGGGATGCTGGAGGGAAGGGAAGGGATCCATCCAGAGGGGGCTGAGCAGGCTGGAGGGAAGGGAAGGGATCCATCCAGAGGGTGCTGAGCAGGCTGCAGGGGGCCCCAAGCCAGGCTCAGGCAGCTCAGCAGGGCCAAGGGCAAGGCTCCTGCAGCTGGGGCAGGGCAGTGGCAGCACAGAGCCAGGCTGGGGGGGGAGGGGGCTGGGGGGCAGCCTGGAGGGAAGGCCTTGGGGGTGGCAGATGGGGGACAGAGCCCCCAGGAGCCAGCAGTGGTCCCTGACAGCCCCAGAAGCCAACCCTGAGCTGGGCTGCAGCAGCAGGAGGCAGAGCAGCAGCACGGGGAGGGGATTCTGCCCCTCTGCTCTGCTCTGCCCTCCCCCTGCAGCACTGCCCCCAGCCCCGGGACCCCCAGCCCAGGGAGGAGCTGGAGCTGCTGGGGAGGCTCCAGAGGAGGCCACCCAGAGGAGCAGAGGCTGCAGAGCCTCCCCTGTGGGGCCAGGCTGGAGAAGGCTGCAGGGAGGGCTCAGAGCAGCTGCCAGCAGCTGCAGAGGCTCCAGGAGGGCTGGGGAGGGACCTGGGATGAGGGCTGGGAGGGGCAGGGTGAGGGGAGATGGATTGGGGCTGGGAGAGGAGAGACTGAGAGTGGAGAGGAGGAAGTGAGGCTGGGGAGAGCCTGGCCCAGGCTGCCCAGGGAGGCTGCGGCTGCCTCCTGCCTGGGGGTGCTCAGGGCCAGGCAGGGGATGGTTGGAGCATGCTGAGCTCTGAGCTCCCTTCCACCCCAGCCCCAGGGCCAGAGGCTGCAGAGCCTCCCCGTGGGGCCAGGCCTCCTCTGGAGGAGCATCCAAGTGCTGCTTTGCCCCTCAGGGACATTGCTGCTGCGGTGCCGAGGAGGTGAGGCTGGGGGCAGAGCTGCTGCCCTTCCACTGCAGCTCCCTGGGGGTGGGGTGGGGGTGGTAGGGGGTTGCATTCATCCCTGGGAGGAGTGGACTGAACCTCTGGCTCCAACCCACACAGCTCGGGGGCCCCCGGCACCTCCTCTCCCCGTGCTGCAGCAAGGGCCAGCTGGGGGAGGGGATGCAGGAGCTCCCCCAGCTACCCTCGGGGTGGTGAAATGAAGACCAAGGGCTTGACCAGGGCAGGGCAAAGATTTCTTTACTCCTTCTCTCTCCAGCCACAGCCACGAGCAAAGCCTTGAGGCAGGAGCCAGTGAGGAGCAGAGGGAGTCAGGAGCTCGGGAGGAGAGCCTGGGCCGAGCAGAGCTCAGTGGGGAAGCAGGGGGAGGAGACCCTCCTCTGGTGGTGGTGGCGGTGCCCAGCAGTCAGAGAGAGAGGAAAAGGATCAGCACTGCAATCCTTTCAATCTTGTTCCTTCACCACCTCCCTGGAGGTGCTCAGGGCCAGGCTGGATGAGGCCCTGAACAGCCTGGGCTGGGGGAGGTGTCCCTGGGCAGGGCAGGGGCTTGGAGCTGGCTGAGCTCTGAGATGCCTTCCCACACAACCCCTCCCATGGCTCCCTGGAGCTCTGAGCTCTCCCTGTGCTCCTCAGCCAGTCCCTCCAGCTGCTCACTGCCAGACCTGCCCCAGGCCACAGGCACCTCACAGGGGACCTGGACCCCACAGGAGCAGCAGCAGCACCCCCAGAGCCAAGGTCCAGTGGAGGTGTCCCTGGGCAGGGCAGGGGCCTGGAGCTGGCTGAGCTTGGAGCTCCCTTCTAGCCCCAACCCCCTCCAGGGATCCCTGGATCTGTCCCTTCCAGCCCCAACCCTCTCCAGGGATCCCTGGATCTGTCCCTTCCAGCCCAACCCTCTCCAGGGATCCCTGGATCTGTCCCTTCCAGCCCCAACCCTCTCCAGGGATCCCTGGATCTGTCCCTTCCAGCCCAACCCTCTCCAGGGATCCCTGGATCTGTCCCTTCCAGCCCCAACCCTCTCCAGGGATCCCTGGATCTGTCCCTTCCAGCCCAACCCTCTCCAGGGATCCCTGGATCTGTCCCTTCCAGCCCAACCCTCTCCAGGGATCCCTGGATCTGTCCCTTCCAGCCCAACCCTCTCCAGGGATCCCTGGATCTGTCCCTTCCAGCCCCAACCCTCTCCAGGGATCCCTGGATCTGACCCTTCCAACCCCCTTCAGGGATCCCTGGATCTGACCCTTCCAGCCCTCTTCATGGATCCCTGGATCTGACCCTTCCAGCCCCAACCCTCTCCAGGGATCCCTGGATCTGTCCCTTCCAGCCCCAACCCTCTCCAGGGATCCCTGGATCTGTCCCTTCCAGCCCAACCCTCTCCAGGGATCCCTGGATCTGTCCCTTCCAGCCCCAACCCTCTCCAGGGATCCCTGGATCTGTCCCTTCCAGCCCAACCCTCTCCAGGGATCCCTGGATCTGTCCCTTCCAGCCCAACCCTCTCCAGGGATCCCTGGATCTGTCCCTTCCAGCCCCAACCCTCTCCAGGGATCCCTGGATCTGTCCCTTCCAGCCCAACCCTCTCCAGGGATCCCTGGATCTGTCCCTTCTAGCCCCAACCCCCTCCAGGGATCCCTGGATCTGTCCCTTCCAGCCCCAACCCTCTCCAGGGATCCCTGGATCTGTCCCTTCCAGCCCTCTTCATGGATCCCTGGATCTGTCCCTTCCAGCCCTCTCCAGGGATCCCTGGATCTGTCCCTTCCAGCCCTCTCCAGGGATCCCTGGATCTGTCCCTTCCAGCCCCAACCCTCTCCAGGGATCCCTGGATCTGTCCCTTCCAGCCCTCTCCAGGGATCCCTGGATCTGTCCCTTCCAACCCTCTCCAGGGATCCCTGGATCTGTCCCTTCCAGCCCTCTTCATGGATCCCTGGATCTCTGAGCTCTCCCTGGTGCCCCTCAGCCAGTCCCTACAGCTGGGGAGAGGGCATCCTGCTTGGGGGGGGAGGGCACCCTGCTGGGGGGAGAGGGCACCTTGCTGGGGGGAGAGGGCACCTTGCTGGGGGGAGAGGGCACCTTGCTGGGGGGAGAGGGCACCCTGCTGGGGGGAGAGGGCACCCTGCTGGGGGGGGGAGGGCATCCTGCTGGGGGGGAGAGGGCACCCTGCTGGGGGGAGAGGGCACCCTGCTGGGGGGGAGAGGGCACCCTGCTGGGGGGAGAGGGCACCCTGCTGGGCAGGTCTGAGCGCTGAGCAGCACTGAACTGGTGCCTGCAAGAGCTAAAGCTGCATCCCAAAGCCCAGCCCAAAGCCTTGAGCCCTGCTGAGGAGTCAGCCCAGGTCCTGCTGGGGCAGGAGGGAGGCCTGAGCTGGTTGTGGTGGTGGAGCCAGGGCTGGGGAAGGTCCAGGGCCGGGGAAGGTCCAGGGCCGGGGAAGGTCCAGGGCTGGGGAGCTTTGTGGTCACCCAGCTGAGCAGCAGAGTGCAGGAGGGACCAGCGGCCGGGGAGCCAAATCCCAGGAGGGAGAGGAAGCAGCGAGGCCGAAGGTGCAAGATCCGAGGGGCTGCTTGGCCTTGGTGCCCCCAGAGGTTTCTCCCCCTCCCCCCCCCCAGCCTCTGCTGCCTCTGTGCTGAGCTTGGGCTGAGCACCGGGAGGCTTCTGCGGGCCAGAGGAGAGAGCAGCTGCAAGAGGTCCCCGCAGCGGCCAGCGCGGGACTCGGGGCCACACTTCCAGCCCCCTCCTCTCCCCCAGGGCAGCAGCGCCCACCCCGGGCTGGCTGGGGGGTCGCTGGCAAAGCGCTCGGAGCTTGCTTGGGAGCTGTCCTGCGGAGCCAGTGGTGCCCCCGGGGCGGGTGCAGGCAGCTCGGGCAGGCAGGGGCTGAGGGGGGAGCCGGTGGAGCTGAGGGGGGAGCCGGGGAAGCTGAGGGGGGAGCCGGGCAGCTGAGGGGGGGGAGCCGGGGCAGCAGAGCCCACCCCGGGCTGGCTGGGGGTCGCTGGCAAATCGCTCGGAGCTTGCTTGGGAGCTGTCCTGCGGAGCCAGTGCTGCCCTGGGGGGTGCTGTGCAGGCAGCTCGGGTAGGCAGGGGCTGAGGGGGGCCGGGGCGGCGGCGGAGGGGGCAGCCGGGGCGGCAGCGGAGGGGGCAGCCGGGGCGGCAGAGGAGGGGGCAGCCGGGGCAGCGGAGGGGGCAGCCGGGGCGGCAGCGGAGGGGGCAGCCGGGGCGGCAGCGGAGGGGGCAGCCGGGGCGGCAGAGGAGGGGCAGCCGGGGCGGCAGCGGAGGGGCAGCCGGGGCGGCAGCGGAGGGGGCAGCCGGGGCGGCAGAGGAGGGGGCAGCCGGGGCGGCAGAGGAGGGGGCAGCCGGGGCGGCAGCGGAGGGGGCAGCCGGGGCGGCAGAGGAGGGGCAGCCGGGGCGGCAGAGGAGGGGGCAGCCGGGGCGGCAGAGGAGGGGGCAGCCGGGGCAGCGGAGGGGGCAGCCGGGGCGGCAGAGGAGGGGGCAGCCGGGGCGGCAGAGGAGGGGGCAGCCGGGGCGGCAGAGGAGGGGCAGCCGGGGCGGCAGCGGAGGGGGCAGCCGGGGCGGCAGAGGAGGGGGCAGCCGGGGCGGCAGAGGAGGGGGCAGCCGGGGCAGCGGAGGGGGCAGCCGGGGCGGCAGAGGAGGGGGCAGCCGGGGCGGCAGCGGAGGGGGCAGCCGGGGCGGCAGCGGAGGGGGCAGCCGGGGCGGCAGAGGAGGGGGCAGCCGGGGCGGCAGAGGAGGGGGCAGCCGGGGCGGCAGCGGAGGGGGCAGCCGGGGCGGCAGAGGAGGGGGCAGCCGGGGCGGCAGAGGAGGGGCAGCCGGGGCGGCAGAGGAGGGGGCAGCCGGGGCAGCGGAGGGGGCAGCCGGGGCGGCAGAGGAGGGGGCAGCCGGGGCGGCAGAGGAGGGGGCAGCCGGGGCGGCAGAGGAGGGGGCAGCCGGGGCGGCAGAGGAGGGGCAGCCGGGGCAGCGGAGGGGGCAGCCGGGGCGGCAGAGGAGGGGGCAGCCGGGGCGGCAGAGGAGGGGGCAGCCGGGGCAGCGGAGGGGGCAGCCGGGGCAGCGGAGGGGGCAGCCGGGGCGGCAGAGGAGGGGGCAGCCGGGGCGGCAGAGGAGGGGGCAGCCGGGGCGGCAGAGGAGGGGGCAGCCGGGGCGGCAGAGGAGGGGGCAGCCGGGGCGGCAGAGGAGGGGGCAGCCGGGGCGGCAGCGGAGGGGGCAGCCGGGGCGGCAGAGGAGGGGGCAGCCGGGGCGGCAGAGGAGGGGGCAGCCGGGGCGGCAGAGGAGGGGGCAGCCGGGGCAGCGGAGGGGGCAGCCGGGGCGGCAGAGGAGGGGGCAGCCGGGGCGGCAGAGGAGGGGGCAGCCGGGGCAGCGGAGGGGGCAGCCGGGGCGGCAGCGGAGGGGGCAGCCGGGGCGGCAGAGGAGGGGGCAGCCGGGGCGGCAGAGGAGGGGGCAGCCGGGGCAGCGGAGGGGGCAGCCGGGGCAGCGGAGGCCAGCAGGGGTGAGGCATCGGGGGGCAGCCTCCACGCCCAGGGAACGACAGCACTGCGGCGCCTGGCAGCTCTCTGGGGGGGCCAAGCAGAGCCTGCCGGGGGGGGGGGGCACGGCACCTCGGGGGGGGGGGTGCGGGAGGCTGGCAGGGGGCATCGCCCGGGGCGATGGCCCAGCGGGAGCCAAGGGAGAGGAGGAGGAGGAGGAGGGAGGGGAAGCGGCGGGGGCGGGAGGGCTGCCGGCTCCCGTCTCGCCCCGGGGTCGGGCTACACCTTCTCGGCCATGCCCCGGGGCAGGCTCTGGGGCGAGTGGAGCTCCACCGACTGGCGCCGCCTGGCCTCCCGCTCTGCCCAGTCCTCCTCGGGCTCCAAGCCCTTGAGGATGGCCACCCGCTCCGAGAGGCTCTTGGCCTGGGGGCACAGGACGTAGTTGTAGAGGATGGAGGCTGCCGCCGCCCCGACCAAGGGACCCACCCAGAAGACCTGGCGGGGAAGGAGGTCTGGGTGAGCCGGGAGCGGGGAGGAGAGGAGCCGGGGGCTGAGCAGGGGCCCTGCCGGAGGAGAGCTCGGCAGCCCCTTCCAGCCCGCGGGGCGGACAGCTCCACCACCCCCTGCGTGCCACCGGGACTGGGAGGGACATCTGCCTGCCCCTCTGCCACCTCCCTGTGCCCCTGTGCCACCTCCCCCTGCCCCTGTGCCACCTTCTCCCTGCCCCTGTGCCACCTCCCCGTGACCTTGTGCCACCTCCCCGTGACCCTGTGCCACCTCCCCCTGCCCCTGTGCCACCTTCTCCCTGCCCCTGTGTCACTTCTCCCCGCCCCTGTGCCACCTCCCCCTGCCCCTGTGCCACCTCCCTGTGACCCTGTGCCACCTTCTCCCTGCCCCTGTGCCACCTTCTCCAAGCCCTGGCCTCAAGTGCCACGGCCACAAGGTTCTTGGAGCACCTCCAGGGATGGAGACTCCCCCAGCACCTCCCTGGGCAGCCTGTGCCAGGCTGTGCCCAGCCTCACTTCCTCCTCTCCACTCTCAGCCTCTCCTCTCCCAGCTCCAATCCATCTCCCCTCACCCTGCCCCTCCCAGCCCTCGTCCCAGGTCCCTCCCCAGCCCTCCTGGAGCCTCTGCAGCTCCTGGCAGCTGCTCTGAGCTGCTCTCCCTGCAGCCTTCTCCAGCCCCAAGCCTCCCAGCCTGGCCCCACAGGGGAGGCTCTGCAGCCTCTGCTCCTCTGGGTGGCCTCCTCTGGAGCCTCCCCAGCAGCTCCAGCTCCTCCCTGTGCTGGGGGGTCCCGGGGCTGGGGGCAGTGCTGCAGGGGGAGGGCAGAGCAGAGCAGAGGGGCAGAATCCCCTCCCCGTGCTGCTGCTCTGCCTCCTGCTGCTGCAGCCCAGCTCAGGGTTGGCTTATGGGGCTGCCAGGGACCACTGCCGGCTCCTGGGGGCTCTGTCCCCGACTGCCCCCCACCCCCCAGGGCCTTCCCCTCCAGGCTGCCCCCTCCCCGAGGACCTTCCCTCTCTCCTCTCTTTCGCTGGGTCATGGTCAACAAGTGGCACGCCCTGGCCCTGCCGCCCAGTGCCGCCCAGTGCCGCCCAGCCGGGCTGAGCCGATTAAGCCAATGAAGCAGGCAGCAGCTCCACCTCCCGCTCCTCACCCCTGCAGCCCTCCCCGCGCCGGGAGCTGGGCCCCGCGGGCTGCCGGCTGCCTGCCGGCGCTTCGAGGGATCCTGGGGCTGGGGGGCGAGGGAGGGGAGGGGAGGGGAGGGGGGAAGGGGAGGGGAGGGGAGGGAGAGGAGGCGAGGGGAGGGGAGGG
This sequence comes from Picus viridis, assembly GCA_033816785.1. Classification (NCBI taxonomy): domain Eukaryota; kingdom Metazoa; phylum Chordata; class Aves; order Piciformes; family Picidae; genus Picus; species Picus viridis. Next base: position 88,691 of record JAWKAJ010000049.1, on the reverse strand, counting down.
GGAGGGGGGAGGGGAGGGAGGGGAGGGAGGGGGGAGGGGAGAGGGGGAGGGGAGGGGAGGGGGAGGGGGGGAGGGGGAGGGGAGAGGAGGCGAGGGGAGGGGGAGGGGAGGGGGGAAGGGGAGGGGAGGGGAGGGGAGGGGAGGGGAGGGGGGAGAGGAGGCGAGGGGAGGGAGGGGGGAGGGGGAGGGGGGGAAGGGGAGGGGGGGGAGGGGGGGGGAGGGGGGGGGAGGGGGGGAGGGGAGGGGAGGGGAGGGGAGGGGGGGGGAGGGGAGGGGGGAGGGGGAGGGGAGGGGAGGGGGAGGGGGGGAGGGGAGGGGAGGGGAGGGGAGGGGAGGGGGGAGGGAGAGGAGGGGAGGGGAGGGGAGGGGGGGAGGGGAGGGGAGGGGAGGGGAGGGGGGGGGGGGGAGGGGAGGGGGGGGGAGGGGAGGGAGGGAGGGGGGGGGGGGAGGGGAGGGGAGGGGAGGGGGAGGGGAGGGGGGGAGGGGAGGGGGGGGAAGCTCACCCAGTGGTCCCTGAAGTCTCCCACGACGACCGCGGGGGCGAAGGACCGGGCCGGGTTCATGGAGCAGCCCGTGTAGCGCAGCTGTGGGCAGGCAGCGGCAGCCGGGGCTCAGCCCTTCGCAGCCCCTCGGGAAGCAGCCCCCGGCCCCGCGGCACCCCCCCGGCCCCGCGGCACCCCCCGGCCCCGCTCCTGCCCCCCGCCCCCAGCTGCCCTCGCTGAGCCAAGCGGGGCTGAAGCTGGCAGCAGCTGGCGGAGGCTGAGCCGGGGGGGGGGGCGCTTTGGGGGGGTCGGTCCCTGAGCTGGCTGCAGCTCAGCTGCAGGCTGGGGACGAGCCCTGCGGCACGGCGAGGGCTGCAGGGACAGCTCCCTGCCGGGGCCTGGCCCTGCAGCCTGCTGCTGCTCCTGCCAGGGCTGGGTTCGGGTGGGAGAAGCCCCTCTGAGGTCCTCCAGGCCAACCTCAACCCAGCCCCTCCATGGGCCACAGGGGGCTGGAGCCCCTCCAGGCCTGGGGACTCCCCCAGCACCTCCCCGCGCAGCCTGGGCCGCTGCCTGCTCGGCCTCAAGTGGGCAAACTCCAGGGCAGGGCTGCAGGGGGTGGGGGTGGGGGAGGGGGTCTCCCAAACCCACCTCTGAGAAGCTCCAAGAGGAAGAGAGAGGCAGAGCCAGGTGGCTGCTGCCTGCTGCTGGCTCCAGGCTCCCACCAGCCTCGAAGCAAAGGGCTTCACAGGCTGGGCTTGGGGTGGGAGGGAGCTCAGAGCTCAGCCAGCTCCAAGCCCCCTGCCCTGCCCCAAGGGACACCTCCCCCCCCAGCCCCAGGCTGCTCAGGGCCTCATCCAGCCTGGCCCTGAGCACCCCCAGGGATGGAGCAGCCACAGCCTGCCTGGGCAGCCTGGGCCAGGCTCTCCCCAGCCTCACCTCTCCACTCTCAATCTCTCCCTTCCCGGCTCCAATCCATCTCCCCTCACCCTGCCCCTCCCAGCCCTCATCCCAGGTCCCTCCCCAGCCCCCCCCAGGAGCCTCTGCAGCTGCTGGCAGCTGCTCTGAGCTCTCCCTGCAGCCTTCTCCAGCCCCAAGCCTCCCAGCCTGGCCCCACAGGGGAGCAGGTTGCTCACAGCCACCTCCAGCCTGGCCCTGAGCACCTCCAGGGCTGAGGCTTCCACCTGGGCAGCCTGGGCCAGGCTCTCCCCAGCCTCACTTCCTCCTCTCCACTCTCAATCTCTCCTCTCCCAGCCATCTCACAATCCATCTCCCCTCACCCTGCTCCTCCCAGCCCTCGTCCCAGGGCCCTCCCCAGCCCTCCTGGAGCCTCTGCAGCTGCTGGCAGCTGCTCTGAGCTCTCCCTGCAGCCTTCTCCTGGCTCCACGCTCTCCCAGCCCGGCCCTGAGCACCCCCAGGCAGGGCTCAGCCGCAGCCTCCCCGGGCAGCCTGGGCCAGGCTCTCCCCAGCCTCACCTCTCCACTCTCAATCTCTCCCTTCCCGGCTCCAATCCATCTCCCCTCACCCTGCCCCTCCCAGCCCTCGTCCCAGGGCCCTCCCCAGCCCTCCTGGAGCCTCTGCAGCTGCTGGCAGCTGCTCTGAGCTCTCCCTGCAGCCTTCTCCTGGCTCCACGCTCTCCCAGCCCGGCCCTGAGCACCCCCAGGCAGGGCTCAGCCGCAGCCTCCCCGGGCAGCCTGGGCCAGGCTCTCCCCAGCCTCACCTCTCCACTCTCAATCTCTCCCTTCCCGGCTCCAATCCATCTCCCCTCACCCTGCCCCTCCCAGCCCTCGTCCCAGGGCCCTCCCCAGCCCTCCTGGAGCCTCTGCAGCTGCTGGCAGCTGCTCTGAGCTCTCCCTGCAGCCTTCTCCTGGCTCCACGCTCTCCCAGCCCGGCCCTGAGCACCCCCAGGCAGGGCTCAGCCGCAGCCTCCCCGGGCAGCCTGGGCCAGGGCTCCAGCAGCCTCAAAGCAAAGATCTCCATGGCTTGGGGTTGGGCTGGAAGGGAGCTCAAGGCTCAGGCAGCTCCAAGCCCCTGCCCAGGGACCCCTCCCCCCAGCCCGGGCTGCTCAGGGCCTCATCCAGCCTGGCCCTCAGCACCCCCAGGCAGGAGGCAGCCACAGCCTCCCTGGGCAGCCTGGGCCAGGCCTGGGGAAGCCTTCCAGGGGAGAAGTTTCTCCTCAGGGCCAAGCTGAGCCTTGCCCTGGGGCAGCCTGAGGCCATCTCCTCTTGTGCCATCACTTAGGACAGGAGGTCTCAGCCCCCCCCCCGGCTGCAGCCTCCTCTCAGGCACTTGCAGGGAGCCAGGAGGTCTCCCCTCAGCCTCCTCTCCTCCAGCCTCAGCTCCCTCAGCTGCTCCTCCCTCCCCAGCCCCTCTCCCCCAGCCCCCTCCCCAGCTGCCTTGCCCTCCCCTGGCCCTGCTGCAGCCCTCCAAGTCCTCCTGGCCCTGAGGACCCCCAAGGCTCCCTCAGCTGCTGCTGTTTGGGGCTGGGGGCTGCTGCTTGGCCTCACTCTTGGAGACCTTTTCCACCCCCCCAAAACGTTTCTGGGCTTCTCCTCCTCTGTCCCTCCTCAGGGCCAACCTGAGGCCATCTCCTCTTGTGCCACCACTCAGGGCAGGAGGTCTCAGAGCAGGCTGGATGAGGCTGTGGCCAGGCTGCTCTAGTGTGGGGTGTCCCTGCCCATGGCAGGGGGTTGGAACTCGATGATCCCTTCCCACCCTGGCTGCTACTGTCAGACTATGATCTCCTCTCATCCTGGCCCTTGGCCCTTGTCCTCAACCCCCCAGCCTCAACCCCCTCAGAGCTCCCTCAGCTGCTCCTCCCTTCCCCAGCCCCTCTCCCCCAGCCCCCTCCCCAGCTGCCTTGCCCTCCCCTGGCCCTGCTGCAGCCCTCCCAGTCCTCCTGGCCCTGAGGACCCCCAAGGCTCCCTCAGCTGCTGCTGTTTGGGGGCTGCTGCTTGGCCTCACTCTTGGAGACCTTTTCCAACCCCACCCCCAACCCCCCCAAACGTTTCCCTGATCCTCTGCTGAGCTTCTCCTCCTCTGCCCCCCCCCCCCTCCAAAGCCCAGGAGCCCCACGAGGGAGAGGGCAAAGCCTGCAGCCCAGCGGAGCCTGAGCCTCAGCACGACGGCAGCAGGAGCAGGGCTGGCCCCGGGGGCCCCTCGCACTCACCCCCAGGAGGTGCCCCACGGCCACAGAGAGGCCGATGGAGAGGGCAGGGCAGCCCAGGTGGTCCTCCCGGCGCTCATCGGTGCAGGCAAAGATGCAGAGGACCAGCTGGAAGGTGAGGAAGAGCTCCACAGCCACTGCCTGCCCCGGGCTGGTCTCATTGTACAGCTGCAAGGGGGGCAAGGTTGGGAAGGTTGGAGGAGGAGGAGAGGCAAGGGGAGCAAGAAGGGCTCTGAGGGGGCAGGAGGGGTTGGGGACAGGGATGGGAAGGAGGAGGAGGAGGAGGAGAGGCAAGGGGAGCAAGAAGGGCTCTGAGGGGGCAGGAGGGGTTGGGGACAGGGATGGGGAGGAGGAGGAGGAGGAGAGGCAAGGGGAGCAAGAAGGGCTCTGAGGGGGCAGGAGGGGTTGGGGACAGGGATGGGGAGGAGGAGGAGGAGGAGGAGGAGAGGCAAGGGGAGCAAGAAGGGCTCTGAGGGGGCAGGAGGGGTTGGGAATAGGGATGGGAAGGTTGGAGGAGGAGGAGGAGAGGCAAGGGGAGCAAGAAGGGCTCTGAGGGGGCAGGAGGGGTTGGGGACAGGGATGGGAAGGAGGAGGAGGAGAGGCAAGGGGAGCAAGAAGGGCTCTGAGGGGGCAGGAGGGGTTGGGGACAGGGATGGGAAGGAGGAGGAGGAGAGGCAAGGGGAGCAAGAAGGGCTCTGAGGGGGCAGGAGGGGTTGGGGACAGGGATGGGAAGGAGGAGGAGGAGGAGGAGGAGAGGCAATGGGAGCAAGAAGGGCTCTGATCCTCCAGGTCCAGGCCACATGCCCTGGACAGGGAACCTTTGGATGAGACCGAGCTGCCCCAGGCCTCATCCAGCCTGGCGCTGGACAGCTCCAGGGAGGCAGCATCCCGGAGGGATCCTGAGCTCCTGAATCCATCCCTGCCCCTGCAGGGGTCCTGAGCTCCTGAATCCATCCCTGCCCCTGCAGGGATCCTGAGCTCCTGAATCCATCCCTGCCCCTGCAGGGATCCTGAGCTCCTGAATCCATCCCTGCCCCTGCAGGGATCCTGAGCTCCTGAATCCATCCCTGCCCCTGCAGGGATCCTGAATCCATCCCTGCTCCTGAATCCATCCCTGCCCCTGCAGGGATCCTGAGCTCCCTGAATCCATCCCATGCCCCTGCAGGGATCCTGAGCTCCTGAATCCATCCCTGCCCCTGCAGGGATCCTGAGCTCCATCCCCCTGCCCCTGGAGGGATCCTGAGCTCCTGAATCCATCCCTGCCCCTGCAGGGATCCTGAGCTCCTGAATCCATCCCTGTCCCTGCAGGGATCCTGAGCTCCTGAATCCATCCCTGTCCCTGCAGGGATCCTGAGCTCCTGAATCCATCCCTGCCCCTGCAGGGATCCTGAGCTCCTGAATCCATCCCTGTCCCTGCAGGGATCCTGAGCTCCTGAATCCATCCCTGCCCCTGCAGGGATCCTGAGCTCCTGAATCCATCCCTGCCCCTGGAGGGATCCTGAGCTCCTGAATCCATCCCTGCCCCTGCAGGGATCCTGAGCTCCTGAATCCATCCCTGCCCCTGCAGCGGTCCTGAGCTCCTGAATCCATCCCTGCCCCTGCAGGGATCCTGAGCTCCTGAATCCATCCCTGCCCCTGGAGAGATCCTGAGCTCCTGAATCCATCCCTGCCCCTGGAGGGATCCTGAGCTCCTGAATCCATCCCTGCCCCTGGAGGGATCCTGAGCTCCATCCCTGCCCCTGCAGGGATCCTGAGCCCCTGCCTCCCTCCCTGCCCCTGCATCTGCCAGTCCCTCCCTCTCCCTCCTCTGAACCACGAAGCCTTCTTTCGCCGGCCCCGGGGCCCCTTTTTCCCCACCTCCCTCCCCCTCCCCAGCGCCCCCCTGCCCGCCCCGGGGGTCGGCTTCCTGCCTTGTTGGTGGCCAGCCCCTGGCGGCAGTCCGGGGGGTGAGCTCGTGGAGGATGGCAGCGCCCGCGATGCCCCCCAGCAGCTGAGCCCCCACGTAGCAGAGCGCCCGGAGCAGGGAGAGCTGCGAGCCCAGCAGGAAGGCCAGGGTGACGGCGGGGTTGAGGTGGGCGCCGCTGACGTGCCCCAGGGCTTGCACCAGCGTGCCGATGGCCAAGCCGAAGGCCATCGCCACCTGCAGGGGGCTGGGGGGGGGCGCCGAGGGCCAGCTGAGGGCGGAGCCCAGCCCGAAGAGGATGAAGACCAACGTGGCCACGAACTCGGCCAGCACGGCTCGGGAGAAGGCGACGGAGCGCAGCTCCCACATGCTGCGGCCGCCGGGGCTGCGGGGGCTGAGCCTGCCGAGGCCCCCAGGGGCTGCCAGGAGGCTGCAGGCTGCAGGGGCTGAGCCTGTTGGGTCCCTCAGGAGCTGCCAGGAGCTGCCAGGCTGCAAGGGATGAGCCTGTTGGGTCCCTCAGGAGCTGCCAGGAGCTGCCAGGCTGCAAGGGCTGAGCCTGTTGGGTCCCTCAGGAGCTGCCAGGAGCTGCCAGGCTGCAAGGGCTGAGCCTGTTGGGTCCCTCAGGAGCTGCCAGGAGCTGCCAGGCTGCAAGGGCTGAGCCTGTTGGGTCCCTCAGGAGCTGCCAGGAGCTGCCAGGCTGCAAGGGCTGAGCCTGTTGGGTCCCTCAGGAGCTGCCAGGAGCTGCCAGGCTGCAAGGGCTGAGCCTGTTGGGTCCCTCAGGAGCTGCCAGGAGCTGCCAGGCTGCAAGGGCTGAGCCTGCTGAGTCCCCAGGAGCTGCCAGGCTGCCAGGGCTGCTGCCAGGGGCTGCCAGGAGGCTGCCAGGCTGCAGGGGCTGAGCCTGCTGAGTCCCTCAGGAGGTGCCAGGAGGCTGCAGGCTGCAAGAATGGATCCTGCTGAGTCCCTCAGGAGCTGCCAGGAGCTGCCAGGCTGCAAGAATGGATCCTGCTGAGTCCCTCAGGAGCTGCCAGGGGCTGCCAGGGGGCTGCCAGGGCTGCAGGCAGGGGCTGAGCCTGCTGAGTCCCTCAGGAGGTGCAGGCTGGAATGGATCCTGCTGAGTCCCTCAGGAGCTGCCAGAATGCCAGGCTCCTGGATGAGCCTCCCCTCAGGAGGTGCCAGGCTGCAGAATGGATCTTCAGGCTGCCAGGAGCACTGAGCCTGTTGAGTCCCTCAGGAGCTGCCTGGAGGCTTCAGGCTCCAAGCACTGAGCCTGCTGAATCCCCCAGGAGCTGCCAGCAGCCAGGCTGGGGCCAGAGGAGATGAGGGGAGGGCAGGGGATATATATATGGGGAGGAGGGGAGGTGAGGAGCAGCTGCTGGAGGAGATGGAGCCCAGGAAGTCCTCCTGCTGGGTTCCAGCTGAGGGAGCACCAGAGCCTGCCCCTCCACGGGAGCTGGGCCAGGCAGGGCTCCCCCCCCCCCCCCCCCCGGAGGTCACAGAGCAGCCTCCAGCAGTGCTGCTGCCTTCCCCCCTCAGCCTGCCTGGCAGAGGCCCTGGCCCAGGGCTGCTCTGGGCTCCAGCTTCCAGCACCTGCAGCAGGGAGAGGGAATCAGAGGAGGCTCCGTGGAGCTGGAGCTGGGGCTGGAAGAGGCCCTGAGAGGCACAGAGCCACAGCACCAGGGAGGGGTTTGGGCTGGAGAAGCAATCTGAGAGCCCAACCGAGAGAGAGAGAGAGACCAACCTCAACCCAGCCCCTCCATGGCCTCCAAAGCATGGCCACAGGGGGCTGGAACCCCTCCAGCCATGGGGGCTCCACCAGCACCTCCCTGGGCAGCCTGGGCCGGGCCTGGGGAAGCCTTCCAGGGGAGAAGTTTCTCCTCAGGGCCAGGCTGAGCCTGCCCTGGGGCAGCCTGAGGCCATCTCCTCTTGTGCCATCACTTAGGACAGGAGGTCTCAGCCCCCCCCCGGCTGCAGCCTCCTCTCAGGCACTTGCAGGCAGCCAGGAGGTCTCCCCTCAGCCTCCTCTCCTCCAGCCTCAACCCCCCAACCAGAGCTCCCTCAGCTGCTCCTCCCTCCCCTTCCCTCTCTCCCCCAGCCCCCTCCCCAGCTGCCTTGCCCTCCCCTGGCCCTGCTGCAGCCCTCCAAGTCCTCCTGGCCACGAGGAGCCCAACCCTGGCCCCCAGGCCGCCAGCTGTGGCCTCACAGAACATCTCCTTATGGTTCCCTTCCAACTGGAGATACTCCATGGAGTCACCTGAGCCACCTGCCAGTGCCAAGGGCCCAGGGCCAGGACCAGAGGTGATGGCCTCAGGCTGCCCCAGGGCAGGCTCAGGGTGGTCCTGAGGAGGAACTTCTCCCCTGGAAGGCTTCTGCAGGGCTGGCCCAGGCTGCCCAGGGAGGTGCTGGTGGAGCCCCCAGGCCCTGGAGGGGCTCCCAAGCCCCTGCAGCTGTGGTGCTGAGGGCCAGGGGCTCAGCCCCAGCCTGGGTAGGGTTGGAGGCTGGGTGGGCTGGATGAGCCTGGAGGTCTTCTGCAGCTGCAGTGATGCTCTGGAGGTCTCTGCTTTGCCCCCAGCAGGGCTGGGCAGCAACAAAGGCACTTGGACTTGGCTTGGACTTGGATTGGACTTGGTTTGGAGTTGGACTTGGATTGGACTTGGATTGGACTTAGATTGGATTGGACTTGGATTGGACTTGGATTGGACTTGGATTGGATTGGTTTAGACTTGGATTGGACTTGGATTGGAGTTGGATTGGATTGTTGGATTGGACTTGGATTGGACTTGGAGTTGATTGGAGTTGGATTGGAGTTGGCTTGGACTTGGATTGGACTTGGATTGGAGTTGGATTGGATTGGAGTTGGATTGGATTGGACTTGTGGATTGGATTGGTTGGCTTGGACTTGGCTTGGACTTGGATTGGGCTTGGGAGTTGGATTTGGATTGGACTTGGATTGGAGTTTAGACTTGGATTGGAGTTGTCTTGGATTGGCTTGGACTTGGCTTGGCTTGGACTTGGGGCTTGGACTTTGGATTGGACTTGGATTGGGCTTGGTTTAGACTTGGAGTGGAGTTGGATTGGACTTGGATTGGGTTGGCTTGGTTTTGGAGACTTGGCTTGGAGTTGGATTGGAGTTGTTGGACTTGGATTGGGCTTAGTTTAGACTTGGCTTGGAGTTGGATTGGACTTGGATTGGCTTGGACTTGGCTTGGACTTGGCTTGGACTTGGATTGGGCTTGGATTTTGGACTTGGATTGGGCTTGGTTTATTGGAGTTGGATTGGACTTGGATTGGACTTGGTTTAGACTTGGCTTGGAGTTGGATTGGATTGTTGGATTGGAGTTGGAGTTGGATTTGGCTTGGTTGGACTTGGCTTGGAGTTGGATTGGAGTTGTCTTGGATTGGCTTGGACTTGGCTTGGACTTGGCTTGGACTTGGATTGGGCTTGGATTGGATTGGACTTGGATTGGGCTTGGTTTAGACTTGGCTTGGAGTTGGATTGGAGTTGGATTGGAGTTGGCTTGGACTTGGATTGGACTTGGCTTGGACTTGGCTTGGACTTGGATTGGGCTTGGATTGGAGTTGGATTGGACTCGGATTGGGCTTGGTTTAGACTTGGCTTGGAGTTGGATTGGAGTTGGATTGGAGTTGGCTTGGACTTGGGTTGGACTTGGCTTGGACTTGGCTTGGACTTGGATTGGGCTTGGATTGGAGTTGGATTGGAGTTGGATTGGGCTTGGTTTAGACTTGGCTTGGAGTTGGATTGGAGTTGGATTGGAGTTGGCTTGGACTTGGGTTGGACTTGGCTTGGACTTGGCTTGGACTTGGCTTGGGCTTGGATTGGAGTTGGATTGGACTTGGATTGGGCTTGGTTTAGACTTGGCTTGGAGTTGGACTTGGAGTTGGCTTGGACTTGGATTGGAGTTGGCTTGGACTTGGATTGGACTTGGAGTTGGATTGGACTTGGCTTGGACTTGGCTTGGACTTGGATTGGAGTTGGATTGGACTTGGAGTTGGATTGGAGTTGGATTGGACTTGGATTGGAGTTGGCTTGGACTTGGATTGGACTTGGATTGGAGTTGGATTGGACTTGGCTTGGACTTGGCTTGGAGTTGGATTGGACTTGGCTTGGAATTGGCTTGGAGTTGGCTTGGAGTTGGCTTGGACTTGTCTTGGGCTTGGTTTGCAGTTGGATTGGAGTTGGATTGGAGTTGGATTGGGCTTGGTTTGGACTTGGATTGGGCTTGGTTTAGACTTGGCTTGGACTTGGCTTGGACTTGGCTTGGAGTTGGATTGGAGTTGTATTGGACTTGGATTGGAGTTGGCTTGGACTTGGATTGGACTTAGATTGGAGTTGGATTGGACTTGGCTTGGACTTGGCTTGGACTTGGCTTGGACTTGGCTTGGACTTGGCTTGGGTTGGATTGGAGTTGGATTGGGCTTGGTTTAGACTTGGCTTGGACTTGGATTGGAGTTGGTTTAGACTTGGCTTGGACTTGGGTTGGACTTGGCTTGGACTTGGTTTGGATTTGGCTTGGACTTGGATTGGACTTGGCTTGGACTTGGCTTGGAGTTGGATTGGGCTTGGTTTAGACTTGGCTTGGACTTGGTTTGGGTTTGGCTTGGACTTGGATTGGACTTGGTTTGGACTTGGCTTGGACTTGGTTTGGGTTTGGCTTGGACTTGGATTGGACTTGGTTTGGACTTGGCTTGGACTTGGCTTGGACTTGGTGGCCACTGCAGGTCCCTTCCATCTGAGCTGCCCTCCTCCTGCCCTGTGCCAAGTGAGGCTTGTGGGACCCTCCCTCAAGGGAGATACTGTGAGGATCACAGCTCCAGCCCCTGGTGAGTCTGGAGGAGGTTGGATGTGGTCCCAGCCAACCTTCCCCTCTGCAAAGCCTCCTGTGGGGCTCCCCTGGGGCCATCCCCTCCAGCCTGAGGTCCTCCAGCTCTGAGGCTGATCTCACCCAGGAGGGCCGAAGAGAGAGGTTGGTGAACCACCAAAGGTGCTGCTGAGCCACCAGGGATGGTCAGCTCCAGCTGGAGGCTCTCAGGCTCAGCCTGCCTGGCTCCGGCTCCTGAGCCTTGCTCCGGGGGTGGTTGTGGCAGGGGCTGCCTGCAGGCTCCAGCTGGGAGCAGCCATGGACAAGGACCTGCAGCTGAGACCCTGCTGCTTCTCCAGGGTGAGCTGGGGGGTGGTTCATCAGTGCCTAACGAGCACTCATTAAAAGGAGGGGGCAGGAAGCAGGAGGAGGTGTCTGAGCAGCTTGGAAGGAGCTTGAGGCAGCCTCCTGCTCCTGGCTCCCACCCAGGAGGAGGAGGAGGAGGCCAAAGCTGGTTGGAGCTCTGCTTTGTGCTGCACTTGGAGGTGGTGGAGCTGTGGCTGTGGATTCCTTGCTGCATGCCAGGGAGGGAGGGTTGGGAGCTGGGGGAGGGGTGGGGGGGGTGGAAAGAGAGTTCTGCTCTTGAGGGCAGAGCAAAGCACTGCTGGGAGCCACCCACAGGTTGGGCTGGGAGCTGGGAGCAGTGCAGAGCATTGCAGCCCTGCAGGGAAGCCAAGCAACTGAGCCCCAGCCTGGAGGGGGCAGGGAAGGGACCTCTGGAGCTCCCCAGCCCCAACCTCCCCTCCTGCCCCAGCAGGGCAGCCCCAGGGGCACAGTGCCCAGGGGGGTTGGAAGCTGCCAGCAGCCCAGGGCTGGCTCCCCCACCAGCCAAGGGGGCCTGGAGGTCAGCCAGGCCCTGCAGAGGAGGTGGGCTGGGGTCTGATGGCCTTCAGCTTCCAGCCCCCAAGCCACCCTGGGGCTCAGCAGTGGCCACCTCCAGCTGGGGGCACCAGGGCTCTTGGCCTCGTGCAGCTCCTGCTGGCTCCAGGGCGAGGGATGGAGCAGCGTGAGCCTGAGGAGCTCAGCTCCTGCATCAGCCCTTGGAGAGCCACTGAGTGAGGGGTGAGGCTGGGAAGGGACCTCTGGAGCTCCCCCAGCCCCAAGCTCCCCTCCTGCCCCAGCAGGGCAGCCCCAGCAGCTTGCCCAGGGGCACAGTGCCCAGGGGGGTTGGAAGCTCTCCACAACCTCTCTGGGCAGCTCCAGGCCTCCAGCAGCCTCACCCCAAACTCCTTTCTCCTCCTGCCCTCCACTCTCTGCCCCTTGGCCTGGCCCTGGGCACCGCTCAGCAGATGCCAGCCCCAGCCCCTTGCTCCCCCCCCAGCTCCTTCAGCTCCTGCTGAGCATTGCTCAGAGCCCCTCTGGGGCTGCTCTGCTGCAGGCTCTCGGCCCCAGGGCTCCAGCACTCTCTGGACAGCCTGCTCCAGTGCTCCACCACCCTCCAAGCAAGGAGGTTCCTCCTCAGGCTGCTGGAGGAGCTCAGTGGCCTGGGGAAGTTCCTTCTGCAGCCCCTCAGCCTCAGCAGGGAGGGCTCCTGAGGAGCCTGCTGGCATCTGAGGAGGGTTGAGAGGAGTCCCTGGGTCCAGCAGGTTGGAAGGGAGCTCAAGGCTCAGCCAGCTCCAAGCCCCTGCCCTGCCCAGGGACACCTCCCCCACCCCCAGGCTGCTCAGGGCCTCATCCAGCCTGGCCCTGAGCACCTCCAGGCAGGAGGCAGCCACAGCCTCCCTGGGCAGCCTGGGCCAGGCTCTCCCCAGCCTCACTTCCTCCTCTCCCACTCTCAGCCTCTCCTCTCCAGCTCCAATCCATCTCCCCTCACCCTGCCCCTCCCAGCCCTCGTCCCAGGTCCCTCCCCCAGCCCCTCCTGGAGCCTCTGCAGCTGCTGGCAGCTGCTCTGAGCTCTCCCTGCAGCCTTCTCCAGCCCCAAGCCTCCCAGCCTGGCCCCACAGGGGAGCAGGCTGCTCACAGCCACCTCCAGCCTGGCCCTGAGCACCTCCAGGGCTGAGGCTTCCACCTGGGCAGCCTGGGCCAGGCTCTCCCCAGCCTCACTTCCTCCTCTCCACTCTCAATCTCTCCTCTCCCAGCCATCTCCCAATCCATCTCCCCTCACCCTGCCACCCCCAGCCCTCATCCCAGGTGCCTCCCCAGCCCCTCCTGGAGCCTCTGCAGCTGCTGGCAGCTGCTCTGGAGCTCTCCCTGCAGCCTCCTCTTCCACCCCCAGCTCCCACAGGATGCTGGAGTTGGTTTTCCCCTCCATCCCTTGCCTCCTTCCTTAAGGCCTCCCCTGGGGGGAGGGGACACACACACACATTCAGAGGTGGCCTTTGCACTCTGCCATCTCCTCTCCTGGGCAGGAAAGAGGAATTTCAGCCAAGAGCAGGGGTGGGGGAAGGCCAAGTCCTGCCCCAACCTCTCTCCCAGGGCTGTGTCTACTAAACTGGGAGCCCCCTGGCTGTCAGGTGGGGATGGCTTTGGGTCCTTCTCCCCTTGCAGGTGGTTCAGGTGGGGGTGGGGGGGGAGAGCTTTGGAGCCTTCTCCCCTTGCAGGTGGTTCAGGTGGGGATGGGGAAGGGCTTTGGGTCCTTCTCCCCTTGCAGGTGGTTCAGGTGGGGATGGGGAAGGGCTTTGGGGGAGGGCGCTCTGTTGTCCTCTCAGCTGCAGGCATGGAGTGGGAGCTGCCTGCAGGCAGCTCCAGGAGGAGGAGGAGGAGGAAAGGAAACCTGCTTCCCCCAAAGTGAAGCTTGCAGCACAGCCCTGGGCAGCTCCTGGGCAGGCTGGCTGCAAGCAGGAAGGGTCCTGGCTGCAAGCAGGAAGGGTCCTGGCTGCAAGCAGGAAGGGTCCTGGCTGCAAGCAGGAAGGGTCCTGGCTGCAAGCAGGAAGGGTCCTGGCTGCAAGCAGGAAGGGTCCTGGCTGCAAGCAGGAAGGGTCCTGGCTGCAAGCAGGAAGGGTCCTGGCTGCAAGCAGGAAGGGTCCTGGCTGCAAGCAGGATGGGTCCCTGCTGCTGGGGCCCTGAAGCTTCCCTGCCCCCGTGGCTGGGAGGTATTTGAGATGGAATGGAGATACCCTGCAAGGTGTTGCCAGGTGCCTGAAAGCCACCAGAGCAAAGCTATCTGCAGCCATCTAAGCCAGGGGAGAAGGGAGGCTGTTGTGCAACCCCGGGGCAATCCCTGCCCTGCCAGCTCCCCCTCGAATCCACCCCACCAGGGCCACCCTCTGCCCTCCCCGGGGGCTGCAGGGGCGGCCCCAAGCCAGGCTGTGTGCTGGGGGGTTGGGATGCTGGAGGGAAGGGGAAGGGATCCATCCAGAGGGTGCTGAGCAGGCTGCAGGGGGGCCCCAGGCTGTGTGCTGGGGGGGTTGGGATGCTGGAGGGAAGGGGAAGGGATCCATCCAGAGGGTGCTGAGCAGGCTGCAGGGGGCCCCAGGCTGTGTGCTGGGGGGGTTGGGATGCTCGAGGGGAGGGAAGGGATCCATCCAGAGGGTGCTGAGCAGGCTGCAGGGGTGGCCCCAGGCTGTGTGCTGGGGTTGGGACGCTGGAGGGGAGGGAAGGGATCCATCCAGAGGGTGCTGAGCAGGCTGGAGGGGAGGGAAAGGGATCCATCCAGAGGGAGCTGAGCAGGCTGCAGGGGGTGGCTCCAGGCTGTGCTGGGGTTGGGACGCTGGAGGGAAGGGAAGGGATCCATCCAGAGGGTGCTGAGCAGGCTGGAGGGGAGGGAAAGGGATCCATCCAGAGGGAGCTGAGCAGGCTGCAGGGGGTGGCCCCAGGCTGTGTGCTGGGGTTGGGACGCTGGAGGGAAGGGAAGGGATCCATCCAGAGGGTGCTGAGCAGGCTGGAGGGGAGGGAAAGGGATCCATCCAGAGGGAGCTGAGCAGGCTGGAGGGGAGGGAAAGGGATCCATCCAGAGGGAGCTGAGCAGGCTGCAGGGAAGGGAAGGGATCCATCCAGAGGGAGCTGAGCAGGCTGGAGGGGAGGGGAAGGGATCCATCCAGAGGGTGCTGAGCAGGCTGGAGGGGAGGGAAAGGGATCCATCCAGAGGGAGCTGAGCAGGCTGGAGGGAAGGGAAGGGATCCATCCAGAGGGAGCTGAGCAGGCTGGAGGGAAGGGAAGGGATCCATCCAGAGGGGGCTGAGCAGGCTGCAGGGGGTGGCCCCAGGCTGTGTGCTGGGGTTGGGACGCTGGAGGGAAGGGAAGGGATCCATCCAGAGGGTGCTGAACAGGCTGGAGGGGAGGGAAAGGGATCCATCCAGAGGGAGCTGAGCAGGCTGCAGGGGAGGGAAAGGGATCCATCCAGAAGGAGCTGAGCAGGCTGGAGGGGAGGGAAAGGGATCCATCCAGAGGGTGCTGAGCAGGCTGGAGGGGAGGGAAGGGATCCATCCAGAAGGAGCTGAGCAGGCTGGAGGGGAGGGAAAGGGATCCATCCAGAAGGAGCTGAGCAGGCTGGAGGGGAGGGAAGGGATCCATCCAGAGGGAGCTGAGCAGGCTGCAGGGGGTGGCCCCAGGCTGTGTGCTGGGGTTGGGATGCTGGAGGGAAGGGAAGGGATCCATCCAGAGGGTGCTGAGCAGGCTGGAGGGGAGGGAAAGGGATCCATCCAGAGGGTGCTGAGCAGGCTGGAGGGGAGGGAAAGGGATCCATCCAGAGGGTGCTGAGCAGGCTGGAGGGAAGGGAAGGGATCCATCCAGAGGGTGCTGAGCAGGCTGGAGGGGAGGGAAAGGGATCCATCCAGAGGGTGCTAAGCAGGCTGGAGGGGAGGGAAGGGATCCATCCAGAAGGAGCTGAGCAGGCTGGAGGGAGGGAAAGGGATCCATCCAGAAGGAGCTGAGCAGGCTGGAGGGGAGGGAAGGGATCCATCCAGAGGGAGCTGAGCAGGCTGCAGGGGGTGGCCCCAGGCTGTGTGCTGGGGTTGGGATGCTGGAGGGAAGGGAAGGGATCCATCCAGAGGGTGCTGAGCAGGCTGGAGGGGAGGGAAAGGGATCCATCCAGAGGGTGCTGAGCAGGCTGCAGGGGGTGGCCCCAGGCTGTGTGCTGGGGTTGGGACGCTGGAGGGAAGGGAAGGGAAGGGATCCATCCAGAGGGTGCTGAGCAGGCTGGAGGGGAGGGAAAGGGATCCATCCAGAGGGAGCTGAGCAGGCTGGAGGGGAGGGAAAGGGATCCATCCAGAGGGTGCTGAGCAGGCTGGAGGGGAGGGAAAGGGATCCATCCAGAGGGAGCTGAGCAGGCTGGAGGGGAGGGAAAGGGATCCATCCAGAGGGTGCTGAGCAGGCTGCAGGGGGTGGCCCCAGGCTGTGTGCTGGGGTTGGGACGCTGGAGGGAAGGGAAGGGATCCATCCAGAGGGTGCTGAGCAGGCTGGAGGGGAGGGAAAGGGATCCATCCAGAGGGAGCTGAGCAGGCTGGAGGGGAAGGGAAGGGATCCATCCAGAGGGAGCTGAGCAGGCTGGAGGGGAAGGGAAGGGATCCATCCAGAGGGTGCTGAGCAGGCTGCAGGGGGGGGGCCCAGGCTGTGTGCTGGGGTTGGGACGCTGGAGGGAAGGGATCCATCCAGAGGGTGCTGAGCAGGCTGGTCCCAAGCCAGGCTCAGGCAGCTCAGCAGGGCCAAGGGCAAGGCTCCTGCAGCTGGGGCAGGGCAGTGGCAGCACAGAGCCAGGCTGGGGGGAGGGGAGGGGGCTGGGGGCAGCCTGGAGGGAAGGCCTTGGGGGTGGGGGGCAGTGGGGGACAGAGCCCCCAGGAGCCAGCAGTGGTCCCTGGCAGCCCCAGAAGCCAACCCTGAGCTGGGCTGCAGCAGCAGGAGGCAGAGCAGCAGCACGGGGAGGGGATTCTGCCCCTCTGCTCTGCTCTGCCCTCCCCCTGCAGCACTGCCCCCAGCCCCGGGACCCCCCAGCCCAGGGAGGAGCTGGAGCTGCTGGGGAGGCTCCAGAGGAGGCCACCCAGAGGAGCAGAGGCTGCAGAGCCTCCCCTGTGGGGCCAGGCTGGGAGGGTTGGGGCTGGAGAAGGCTGCAGGGAGGGCTCAGAGCAGCTGCCAGCAGCTGCAGAGGCTCCCGGGGGGGCTGGGGAGGGCCCTGGGATGAGGGCTGGGAGGGGCAGGGTGAGGGGAGATGGATTGGAGCTGGGAGAGGAGAGGCTGAGAGTGGAGAGGAGGAAGTGAGGCTGGGGAGAGCCTGGCCCAGGCTGCCCAGGGAGGCTGTGGCTGAGCCCTCCCTGGAGGTGCTCAGGGCGAGGCTGGATGAGGCCCTGAGCAAGCTGGGCTGGGGGGAGGTGTCCCTGGGCAGGGCAGGGGCTTGGAGCTGCCTGAGCTCTGAGCTGCCTTCCAAGCCAAACCCTTTCCATGCTTCCTTCAGCAGCCCAGGGAGCTCTCCCCTCTGCCCCACCCCTGCTTGGAGAGGAGACAGAGGACCTCCAACCCCAGCAGGAGCAGTTCCCTCTGTGCCTGCCCACGGCAGGGGATGCTTGGAGCTGGCTGAGCTCTGAGCTCCCTCCCAGCCCCAGCAGGAGCAGTTCCCTCTGTGCCTGCCCACGGCAGGGGATGCTTGGAGCTGGCTGAGCTCTGAGCTCCCTTCCAGCCCCAGCAGGAGCAGTTCCCTCTGTGCCTGCCCCTGGCAGGGGATGCTTGGAGCTGGCTGAGCTCTGAGCTCCCTCCCAGCCCCAGCAGGAGCAGTTCCCTCTGTGCCTGCCCACGGCAGGGGATGCTTGGAGCTGGCTGAGCTCTGAGCTCCCTTCCAGCCCCAGCAGGAGCAGTTCCCTCTGTGCCTGCCCGTGGCAGGGGATGCTTGGAGCTGGCTGAGCTCTGAGCTCCCTTCCAGCCCCAGCAGGAGCAGTTCCCTCTGTGCCTGCCCCTGGCAGGGGATGCTTGGAGCTGGCTGAGCTCTGAGCTCCCTTCCATCCCAAACCCTTTCCACCCTTCCTTCAGCAGCCCAGGGAGCTCTCCCCCTGCCCCGCTGCTGCCTGGGGAG
Organism: Picus viridis; assembly: GCA_033816785.1. Lineage (NCBI taxonomy): Eukaryota > Metazoa > Chordata > Aves > Piciformes > Picidae > Picus > Picus viridis. The sequence continues at coordinate 71,329 of JAWKAJ010000049.1, read as the reverse complement.
CAGAGAGAGCCGAGCAGGGCCTGCAGCCCCCTCTGGAGCAGTTCCCTCTGTGCCTCTCTGCTGCCACACCTGCAGGAGCTCCGAGGCTGAGGAGCAAATCCCAAGGCAAACCTGCAGAGCTCTTCCGGCCCCCGTGGCCAAAGCCCTGCTGGGGCAGAGGCTCTGCTGGCTCTGCTCCTGGGCTTTGTTCTGCAGCAGCAGAGCTCATCCCAGCCTTCATCCCCTTGACTGACTTCAGTGAATGGAGCTTGAGCCTGAGCCAGCAGCTGGGCTCTGGGGAAGGCTTCTGCTGCTGTTTGCTTCTCCCACCTCGGGCGCTCTGCAAGCTGAGTCCTGACCTTGTTTGCCCAGGGGCTGAGTCAAGGCAGGCAGTGAGGTGTTGGTGCTGCTGGGGCTGGGCTGGCAAGCACCCTGGAGGGGATCAGCACGGGGCTGTGGCGCCCCTGCCCTCGGTCACAGAGTGGTTTTGGGGCGGGAGGGACCTCCAGAGGTCGCCCAGTGCCACCTCCTCCTCTGCCCCCAGCAGGGACATCCTCGGGCAGGGCAGGGCGCTCCCAGCCCTGCTGAGCCTGGCCTTGGCTATCTCCAGGGATGGAGCTTCAGCCACAGCCTCCCTGGGCAGCCTGGGCCAGGCTCTCCCGAGCCTCACTTCCTCCTCTCCACACTCAATCTCTCCTCTCCCAGCCCCAATCCATCTCCCCTCACCCTGCCCCTCCCAGCCCTCGTCCCAAGTCCCTCCCCAGCCCTCCTGGAGCCTCTGCAGCTGCTGGCAGCTGCTCTGAGCTCTCCCTTGGAGCATTCTCTTCTCCAGCCTCATCCAGTCTGACCCTGAAGACCTTCAGGGATGGAGCCTGAGCCACAGCCTCCCTGGGCAGCCTGGGCCAGGCTCTCCCCAGCCTCACGTCCTCCTCTCCCACTCTCAATCTCTCTTCTCCCAGCCCCAATCCATCTCCCCTCACCCTGCCCCTCCCAGCCCTCGTCCCAGGTCCCTCCCCAGCTCTCCTGGAGCCTCTGCAGCTGCTGGCAGCTGCTCTGAGCTCTCCCTGCAGCCTTCTCCAGGCTCCACAGCCCCAACCCTCCCAGCCTGGCCCCACAGGGGAGGCTCTGCAGCCTCTGCTCCTCTGGGTGGCCTCCTCTGGAGCCTCCCCAGCAGCTCCAGCTCCTCCCTGGGCTGGGGGGGTCCCAGGGCTGGGGGCAGTGCTGCAGGGGGAGGTCTGAGCAGGGCAGGGGGCAGGATCCTCCCTCTCCAGCTCTGGCCACTCTGCTTTGGCTGCAGCCCAGGCTGCCCTTGCCCTGCTGGGCTGCCAGTGCCCATGGCTGGCTCCTGCCCAGCTGCTCCCAGTGCTCCTCACTGATGCTCCTCACCACTGCTCAAGAGCCTTCAGAGTTGGCCACCAACCCTTTCCAGTGTGCTGTGATCTGCAGGGGTCTCCTTTGGCCTCCATGACTGCCACCAAAAGGTGCCAGGAGCGGGACAGGCTCCACAGCCACTCCTGCAACGTGGCCAAGGACAGGAGGAGACCCAACCAGCGGGGAGTGGAAGGGAGTGAGTTGGTCAGGCTGCCCAGGGAGGTGCTGCTGTCCCCATGCCTGGAGGGCTACCAGCACCCTGTGGCCATGGCACTTGGGGCCAGGGCTTGGTGGCCATGGAGGGGTTGGGTTGGTGTTGGCCTCCAGCATCTTGGAGGTCTTCTCCAACCCAGGCAACCCAATGAGTTCTCTGGAGGAAGATGGAGACAGAAGGAGATGGAGGCCATTGTTGGGTGCCCATGGAGGGGTTGGGTTGGTGTTGGCCTCCAGCACCTTGGAGCTCTTCTCCAACCCTGACAATCCAATGAGTCCCTGAAGGGCACAGGGGGATGGAGGCCAGGGCTTGGTGCCCATGGAGGGGTTGGGTTGGTGTTGGCCTCAGGATGACCTTAGAGGTCTCTTCCAAACCATTCCCTGCTGCTACTCTATCAACTTGATCCAGCAGTGCCTGGAGCTGCTGGTTTCCTCCTTCCAGCTGAGAAGGTCCCACCTGGTTGGGTGGCCATGGAGGGGTTGGATTGGTGTTGGCCTCCATCATCTTGGAGCTCTTCTCCAACCCAGAGAATCATCCACTGAGTCCCTGAAGGGCACAGGGGGTGGAGGCCAGGGCTTGGTGGCCGTGGAGGGGTTGGGTTGCTGGTTGACCTCAGAGGCCTCTCCCAACCCAAGCAACTGGGTCACAGCTCCAAGCTTTGCCCTCCTGGAGGCAGAAGCCTCCCCCTGAGGGTGCCCCAGGCAGGAGAGATCTCTTCCTGCTGCTCCCTGGGGCCCGCCAGATCTCCGGTGGCTTCTTCTCCGCCCCAGTGGCGATGAGGCTGCTGCAGAATGTCCTCCCTCTGCTTTGTCATCGGCCTGGCACGGCAGGGAGCACCCAAGGGCCATGTCCCCAGGCCAGCTCAGTGTCACTCAGGGCAGCCAAGCAGCAAAGGAGGCAGCTCTGGGCCCCAGGGGGATGGGAGGGAACGTCCTTGCTACCTGCCTGCCTGCCTGCAGCCCCCAGCTCCTCTCCTGAGCAGGCAACACAGCACCTCCCAAGCCCAGCAGCAGAGAGACCGACCCTGAGCCTCAGCTCAGTCCCCTCCAGCCACCCTTTGCCTGCTAGGAGGCTGGGGCCGGGGGGGGTTGGGCTCTTGGGTTGGCCAAGGTTGGCCAAGGGCCGGGGGCGAGAGGAGATCATAGTCTGACAGTAGCAGCCAGGGTGGGAAGGGACCCCAAGGATCATCGAGTTCCAACCCCCTGCCATGGGCAGGGACACCCCACACTAGAGCAGCCTGGCCACAGCCTCATCCAGCCTGCTCTGAGACCTCCTGCCCTGAGTGGTGGCACAAGAGGAGATGGCCTCAGGTTGGCCCTGAGGAGGGACAGAGGAGGAGAAGCCCAGAAACGTTTTGGGGGGGTGGAAAAGGTCTCCAAGAGTGAGGCCAAGCAGCAGCCCCCAGCCCCAAACAGCAGCAGCTGAGGGAGCCTTGGGGGTCCTCAGGGCCAGGAGGACTTGGAGGGCTGCAGCAGGGCCAGGGGAGGGCAAGGCAGCTGGGGAGGGGGCTGGGGGAGAGGGGCTGGGGAGGGAGGAGCAGCTGAGGGAGCTGAGGCTGGAGGAGAGGAGGCTGAGGGGAGACCTCCTGGCTCCCTGCAAGTGCCTGAGAGGAGGCTGCAGCCGGGGGGGGGGCTGAGACCTCCTGTCCTAAGTGATGGCACAAGAGGAGATGGCCTCAGGCTGCCCCAGGGCAAGGCTCAGCTTGGCCCTGAGGAGAAACTTCTCCCCTGGAAGGCTTCCCCAGGCCTGGCCCAGGCTGCCCAGGGAGGCTGTGGCTGCCTCCTGCCTGGGGGTGCTGAGGGCCAGGCTGGATGAGGCCCTGAGCAGCCCGGGCTGGGGGGAGGGGGTCCCTGGGCAGGGGCTTGGAGCTGCCTGAGCCTTGAGCTCCCTTCCAGCCCAACCCCAAGCCATGGAGATCTTTGCTTTGAGGCTGCTGGAGCCCTGGCCCAGGCTGCCCGGGAGGCTGCGGCTGAGCCCTGCCTGGGGGTGCTCAGGGCCGGGCTGGGAGAGCGTGGAGCCAGGAGAAGGCTGCAGGGAGAGCTCAGAGCAGCTGCCAGCAGCTGCAGAGGCTCCCGGGGGGGGCTGGGGAGGGCCCTGGGACGAGGGCTGGGAGGGGCAGGGTGAGGGGAGAGGGATTGGGAGATGGCTGGGAGAGGAGAGATTGAGAGTGGAGAGGAGGAAGTGAGGCTGGGGAGAGCCTGGCCCAGGCTGCCCAGGGAGGCTGTGGCTGCCTCCTGCCTGGGGGTGCTGAGGGCCAGGCTGGATGAGGCCCTGAGCAGCCTGGGGGTGGGGGGAGGTGTCCCTGGGCAGGGCAGGGGCTTGGAGCTGGCTGAGCTCTGAGCTCCCTTCCAAGCCCAACCCCAATCCATGAAGTTCTCTCCTTTGAGGGTGGTGGAGCCCTGGCACAGGCTGCCCAGGGGGGCTGCGGCTGAGCCCTCCCTGGGGGTGCTCAGGGCCGGGCTGGATGAGGCCCCGGGCAGCCCAGCCCTGGCCGAGAGGAGTCCCTGGGCAGGGTGGGGAGGTGCTGGGGGAGAGGAGCTCTGAGCTGCCTGCCGAGCTGAGCTCCTGCACGGCTCTCTGGCTCCCTGCTCCCGTGATTCATTCCCCTGCTGCCCCCCCTGGCCCTGCCCCACCGGCAGCCACGGCTCAGCTGCTGCCTGGCGCGAGGGGAACGTCAGCAGCTGCTGCCCCCTCCCTGCCCCCTCCCTGCCCCCTCCCTGCCCCCTGCCACCCAAATTCCAGCGCAGCAGCCGAGGGAAGGCTCTGCCCGGGGGCAGGAAGCTGTCACCCCAGGGCCACCCAACCCTGCTCCCTTCCCCCACCCCCGCAGCCTTGAGCGACTCCTGCGCGGGGTGCTGGGGGTGCTGGGGGGTGCTGGGGGTGCTGGGGGGGTGCTAGGGTGGTGCTCGGGGAGCTGAGGGTGCTGAAGTTGGTGCTGGGGGTGGTGCTAGGGGGTGCTGGGGGTGCTGAGGTTGGTGCGGGGGTGGTGCCAGGGGGTGCAGGGGGTGGTGCTGGGGGGTGCTGGGGGTGCTGGGGGGTGTTGGGGGTGGTGCTAGGGGGTGCTGGGGGTGCTGGGGTGGTGCTGGGGGTGGTGCTGGGGTGGTGCTAGGGGGTGCTGGGGGTGCTGGGGTTGGTGCTGGGGGGGTGCTGGGGGTGCTGAGGGGGTGGTGGGGGTGGTGCTAGGGGGGTGCTGGGGGTGGTGCTGAGGGGGTGCTGGGGGTGGAGCCCTGGGGCTGGGAGCCTGGAGCAGTGCCTGAAGAGGCTCCAGCAGAGCTGGGGGGGGACCTGGGACAAGGGCTGGGGGTGGCAGGATGAGGGGAGATGGATTGGAGCTGGGAGAGGAGAGATTGAGAGTGGGAGAGGAGGAAGTGAGGCTGGGCAGAGCCTGGCACAGGCTGCCCAGGGAGGCTGTGGCTGAGCCCTCCCTGGGGCTGCTCAGGGCCAGGCTGGATGAGGCCCTGAGCAAGCTGGGCTGGGGGGAGGGGTCCCTGGGCATGGCAGGGGGCTTGGAGCTGGCTGAGCTCTGAGCTCCCTTCCATGAGCCTCGGTGGGGTCCTGCATTACCCAAGCGAGGCCTGGCCCGGGGAGAGCCTCCCTGGGGCTCCCTCAGCAGCTGGCTGACTCCTTTCTCCTGGTCTAGTTGAGGAGGCTCCTGCTTGCTGCACAGGGGCTTGGGTGGGGGACCTTTGGGGGTCCCTTTGGGAATTCCTTTGGAGGTCCCTTTGGAGGTCACTTGGGGGTCCCTTTGGAGGTCCCTTTGAGGTCACTTGGGGGTCCCTTGGGAGTCCCTTTGGAGATCCCTTTGGGGGTCCCTTTGGAGGTCTTTGGAGGTCCCTTTGGGGTCCCTTTGGAGGTCCCTTTGGAGATCCCTTTGGGGGTCCCTTTGGAGGTCACTGTGGAGGTCCCTGAAGGTCCCTTTGGAGGTCCCTTTGGAGGTCCTTTGGAGGTCTCCTTGGGGGTCCCTTTAGAGCTCCCTTTGGAGGTCCCTTTGGGTGTCCCTTTGGAGGTCCCTTTGGAGGTCACTGTGGAGGTCCCTTTGGAGGTCACTGTGGAGGTCCCTTTGGGGGTCCCTTTGGAGGTCCCTTTGGGGGTCCCTGTGGAGGTCCCTTTGGAGATCCCTTTGGAGGTCCCTTTGGGGGTCCCTTTGGAGGTCACTTGGGAGGCCCCTTTGGGAGTCCCTTTGGAGGTCCCTTTGGGTGTCCCTTTGGAGGTCTCTTTGGAGATCCCTTTGGAGGTCCCTTTGGGAGTTCCTTTGGAAGTCCCTTTGGGAGTCCCTTTGGAGGTCCCTCTGGAGGTCTCCTTGGGGGTCCCTTTGTGGATCCCTTTTCAGGTCCCTTTGGAGGTCACTGTGGAGGTCCCTTTGGAGGTCTCTGGAGGTCCCTTTGGGAGTCCTTTGGAGGTCCCTTTGGGTGTCCCTTTGGAGGTCCCTTTGGAGATCCCTTTGGGGTCTCCTTGGAGATCCCTTTGGAGGTCCCTTTGGAGGTCTCTTTGGAGATCCCTTTGGAGGTCCGTTTGGGAGTTCCTTTGGAAGTCCCTTTGGAGGTCCCTTTGGAGATCCCTTTGGGGGTCCGTTTGGAGGTCCTTTGGAGGCCCCTTTGGGGGTCCTTTTGGAGGCCCCTTTGGGGGTCCTTTTGGAGGCCCCTTTGGGAGTCCCTTTGGAGGTCCCTTTTGGAGGCCCCTTTGGGAGTCCCTTTGGAGGTCCCTTTAGGAGGTCCCTTTGGGGTCCTTTGGAGGCCTCTTTGGGGGTCCCTGTGGAGGTCCCTTTGGAGGTCTCTGAAGGTCCCTTTGGAGGTCCCTGTGGAGGTCCCTTTGGAGGTCCCTTTGGAGGTCTCTGAAGGTCCCTTTGGGGGTGCCTTTGGGGGTCCCTTTTCAGGTCCCTTTGGGGCTCCCTTTAGGAGGTCCCTTGGAGGTCCCCTCCAGCCCAGGCCATCCTTGGGCTCTCACCACAAGGCTCAGCACCACCTGGCCTGTCTGTCCCCAGCCCTTTCTCCCCCTGGGCTCAAGCCAGGGCTCGAGAGGGGGCAGGGGGCTGTGGAGGAGCCAGGCAGAGCTTCCTCCTGCTGGGGCAGAGCAGCGAGAGCCTCCCCTGCTGCCTGCAGTCTCTCTCTCTCTCACACTCGAGACCTGCCCAGCTTTGTGCTCCTGCTGAGCCTCCAGGAGAGTGAAAGCCCTTGAGGAGCTTGTGGTTAAGAGGCTTAATTGATTGGGACTAATCCTGACAGGTTTTTGCAGCCCTGCTGGTAATTGCCTCTTTCCAACTGAATGGTTGGGGCTAGGCCTGGGTGCCTGCCAGCTGCTCTTGGCTTGGCTGCATTCCTCCATTTCCAGCTCATGCTGCCAGCCCTTTTAACCCTTCCCCTGCCTCTGGGCACACGTTGGGGATGGGGCTTGCAGCCTTCCTTCCTTGCAGGTGGTTCAGGTGGGGATGGGGAAGGGCTTTGGGTCCTTCTCCCCTTGCAGGTGGTGCAGGTGGGGATGGGGAAGGGCTTTGGGTCCTTCTCCCCCTTGCAGGTGGTGCAGGTGGGGATGGGGAAGGGCTTTGGGTCCTTCTCCCCTTGCAGGTGGTGCAGGTGGGGATGGGGAAGGGCTTTGGGTCCTTCTCCCTTGCAGGTGGTGCAGGTGGGGATGGGGAAGGGCTTTGGGTCCTTCTCCCCTTGCAGGTGGTGCAGGTGGGGATGGGGAAGGGCTTTGGGTCCTTCTCCCCTTGCAGGTGGTTCAGGTGGGGATGGGGAAGGGCTTTGGGTCCTTCTCCCCTTGCAGGTGGTTCAGGTGGGGATGGGGAAGAGCTTTGGGTCCTTCTCCCTTGCAGGTGGTGCAGGTGGGGATGGGGAAGGGCTTTGGGTCCTTCTCCCCTTGCAGGTGGTGCAGGTGGGGATGGGGAAGGGCTTTGGGTCCTTCTCCCCTTGCAGGTGGTTCAGGTGGGGATGGGGAAGAGCTTTGGATCCTTCTCCCACTGCTGCCTCAGAGGAGGCTGAGGGGAGACCTCATCTCCCTCCACTGCTACCTCAGAGGAGGCTGAGGGGAGACCTCCTGGCTCCCTGCAAGTGCCTGAGAGGAGGCTGGAGCCGGGGGGTTGGGCTCTGGGGCCAAGGGCCAGGACAGGAGGAGATGGCCTCAGGCTGCCCCAGGGCAGGCTCAGCTTGGCCATGAGCAGCAGCCTCTCCCCTGGAAGGCCTCTCCAAGCCTGGCCCAGGCTGCCCTGGGCGGTGGGGAGTCCCCAGGCCCACGGCTGGAGGTTCCTCAGCGCCTCGGAGCTGTGGTGCTGAGGGCCAGGGCTGAGCAGGGCCAGGGGCTGCCTGCAGTGGGTGACCTCCGAGGTCTCCCCCACGGCAGGCTGGGTGTGGGGCTGCAGGGAGGGGCTGGGGGAGAGGTGGGGAGCAGGGGGCTGAGCCCCAGGCTGTGCTTTGCTCTGGTGGGCAGGGGGCAGGGTGGCTCTGCCTGCAGCTGCCACTCGGCACAGGCCTGGCCCTGGCAGGGTTCGGGCACAGGGTGTGCTCTGCCCTCTCCTTGTGCTGCCTCCCTCTCCTCCTGCCCTGGAACATCTCCCTGCCCCTCTGAAGCACCTTGCTGGGTGAAGAGGCAGCTCCTTGTCCCCCTCCCCTCCCTCTCTCCTGCTGCCTGTGGTGTGAGAGGAGAGGTCTCCCTCTCCCTCCTCCCTTCAGAGACCCCTTGGATTCTTTGGCGTGGAGAAGACCTCCAAGATCAACCCAAGCTCAACCCAACCCCTCCCTGGCCACCAAACCCTGGCCACGAGTGCCATGGCCCCAGGGGGCTGGGACCCCTCCAGGGATGGGGTGGGGACTCCACCAGCACCTCCCTGGGCAGCCTGGGCCGGGCCCTGGCCACCCTGGCAGGGCACAAATCGTTCCTCAATGGCCGAGCTGAGCCTCCCGTGGCACAAGTCCAGGGCAGTGCTGCCACCCTGGGGGGGGCAAAACCTCCTTCCCTTGGCCTGGCTCTGAGCCGGGAGCTGCCCTCAGGGCCCTGAGCCCCCAGCAGCGCTGCTTTGGTGCTGGGGGCTGCGTGGTGCTGGTGCTCTGGGACACCTGGCTGCTGGTGGTCTGCCTGGACAGGACCTTATCTGCCTGCTGGCTGCCCCTGGCACCCCTCCAACCCCTCTTTGTACCAGCCCCCCCAGGCTGGGGCTGCACTGATGCAGAGGGGACACGGCCTGTGGGGTCAGTTGGCCTTGGCCTCTTCATCCCCCTCGGTGCAGAGCCTGCGAGGGGGTCGGGGGGGGGACCCAGGGCTGCGTGGGGTCCCTCCTGCTGCTCAGAGCCTTTCCCTCTGCCCCAGGGGAGCCCCCAGCGGGGGAGCTGCCGGGCCCTGCTGGCTCTGGGGTGCAGCAGCCCCGGAGATGCTGCTGCAGCAAAGCCTCCTCCAGCAGCCCTGGGGTGCTGCTTCCCATACGGGCCCATGGGGTGGCAGCCTGCTGCTGCCTCCCCTCTGCGGGCTGCCAGCATCCCGCCCGGGGGCTCAGCATCCCGCCCGGGGGCTCAGCACCCTGCCCGGGGTCTCAGCATCCTGCCCGGGGTCCCAGCATCCTGCCCGGGGGCTCAGCATCCTTCCCTTGGTCTCAGCATCCTGCCCGGGCTCCCAGCATCCTGCCCGGGGGCTCAGCATCCTTCCCTTGGTCTCAGCATCCTGCCCGGGCTCCCAGCATCCTGCCCGGGGTCTCAGCATCCTTCCCTTGGTCTCAGCATCCTGCCCGGGCTCCCAGCATCCTGCCCGGGCTCCCAGCATCCTGCCCGGGGCTCAGCATCCTTCCCTTGGTCTCAGCATCCTGCCCGGGCTCCCAGCATCCTGCCCGGGCTCCCAGCATCCTGCCCGGGGGCTCAGCATCCTTCCCTTGGTCTCAGCATCCTGCCCGGGTTCCCAGCATCCCCGCCCGGGGGCTCTCAGCATCCTGCCTGGGGGCTCAGCATCCTGCCCGGGGGCTCAGCATCCTGCCCGGGCTCCCAGCATCCTGCCCGGGGCTCAGCACCCTGCCCGGGGGCTCAGCGTCGCGCCGGGGGCTCAGCGTCGCGCCCGGGGGGCTCAGCATCCTGCCCTGGGGGCTCAGCATCCTGCCCGGGGGCTCAGCGTCCTGCGCCGGGGGCTCAGCATCCCGCCCGGGGGCTCCCAGCATCCTGCCTGGGGCTCAGCACCCTGCCCGGGGGCTCAGCATCCTGCCCGGGCTCCCAGCATCCTGCCCGGGGGCTCAGCACCCTGCCCGGGGGCTCAGCGTCGCGCCGGGGGGCTCAGCGTCGCGCCCGGGGGCTCAGCATCCTGCTCGGGGGCTCAGCATCCTGCCCGGGCTCCCAGCATCCTGCCCGGGGGTCTCAGCATCCTGCCCGGGCTCCCAGCATCCTGCCCGGGGGCTCAGCATCCTTCCCTTGGTCTCAGCATCCTGCCCGGGCTCCCAGCATCCCGCCCGGGGGCTCAGCATCCTGCCCGGGGGCTCAGCATCCTTCCCTTGGTCTCAGCATCCTGCCCGGGCTCCCAGCATCCTGCCCGGGGGCTCAGCACCGTGCCCGCGGGCTCAGCGTCGCGCCCGGGGGCTCAGCATCCTGCCCGAGCTCCCAGCATCCTGCCCGGGGGCTCAGCATCCTTCCCTTGGTCTCAGCATCCTGCCCGGGCTCCCAGCATCCTGCCCGGGGGCTCAGCATCTTTCCCTTGGTCTCAGCATCCTGCCCGAGCTCCCAGCATCCTGCCCGGGGGCTCGGCATCCTTCCCTTGGTCTCATCATCCTGCTCGGGGCCCCAGCATCCTGCCCGGGGGCTCAGCACCCTGCCCGGGCTCCCAGCATCCTGCCAGGGCTCCCAGCATCCCGCCCGGGGGCTCAGCACCCTGCCCGGGGTCTCAGCATCCTGCCCGGGCTCCCAGCATCCTGCCCGGGGGCTCAGCATCCTTCCCTTGGTCTCAGCATCCTGCCCGAGCTCCCAGCATCCCGCCCGGGGGCTCAGCATCCTGCCTGGGGGCTCAGCACCCTGCCTGGGGGCTCAGCATCCTGCCCGGGCTCCAAGCATCCTGCCCGGGGGCTCAGCACCCTGCCCGGGGGCTCAGCGTCGCGCCGGGGGGCTCAGCGTTGCGCCCGGGGGCTCAGCATCCTGCCCGGGGGCTCAGCATCCTTCCCTTGGTCTCAGCATCCTGCCCGGGCTCCCAGCATCCTTCCTTTCCCTTGGTCTCAGCATCCTGCCCGGGCTCCCAGCATCCTGCCCGGGGGCTCAGCATCCTTCCCTTGGTCTCAGCATCCTGCCCGGGCTCCCAGCATCCTGCCCGGGGGCTCAGCACCCTGCCCGGGCTCCCAGCATCCTGCCCGGGGCTCCCAGCATCCCTTCCCTCAGGTCCTGCCCGCATCCTGCCCGGGCTCCCAGCATCCTGCCCGGGGTCTCAGCATCCTGCCCGGGCTCCCAGCATCCTTCCCGGGGGCTCAGCATCCTGCCCGAGCTCCCAGCATCCTGCCCGGGGGCTCAGCATCCTGCCCGAGCTCCCAGCATCCTGCCCGGGGGCTCATCCTGCCCGAGCTCCCAGCATCCTCAGCATCCTGCCCGGGCTCCCAGCATCCTGCCCGGGGGCTCAGCATCCTTCCCTTGGTCTCAGCATCCTGCCCGGGCTCCCAGCACCCTGCCCGGGGGCTCGGCATCCTTCCCTTGATCTCATCATCCTGCTCGGGGCCCCAGCATCCTGCCCGGGGGCTCAGCACCCTGCCCGGGCTCCCAGCATCCTGCCCGGGCTCCCAGCATCCTGCCCGAGCTCCCAGCATCCTTCCCTTGGTCTCAGCATCCTGCCCGAGCTCCCAGCATCCTGCCCGGGGGCTCAGAGTCCTGCCCGAGCTCCCAGCATCCCGCCCGGTGGCTCAGCACCCTGCCCGGGGTCTCAGCATCCTGCCCGGGGTCCCAGCATCCTGCCCGGGGGCTCAGCATCCTTCCCTTGGTCTCAGCACACTGCCCGGGGGCTCAGCATCCTGCCTGGGGGCTCAGCACCCTGCCCGGGGGCTCAGCATCCTGCCCGGGCTCCCAGCATCCTGCCCGGGGGCTCAGCACCCTGCCCGGGGCTCAGCGTCGCGCCGGGGGCTCAGCGTCGCGCCCGGGGGCTCAGCATCCTGCTCGGGGGCTCAGCATCCTGCCCGGGCTCCCAGCATCCTGCCCGGGGGCTCAGCATCCTTCCCTTGGTCTCAGCATCCTGCCCGGGCTCCCAGCACCCTGCCCGGGGGCTCAGCATCCTGCCCGAGCTCCCAGCATCCTGCCCGGGGGCTCAGCATCTTTCCCTTGGTCTCAGCATCCTGCCCGGGCTCCCAGCATCCTGCCCGGGGGCTCGGCATCCTTCCCTTGGTCTCAGCATCCTGCCCGGGCTCCCAGCATCCTGCCCGGGGGCTCAGCATCCTGCCCGAGCTCCCAGCATCCTGCCCGGGGGCTCCCAGCATCCTGCCCGGGGTCTCAGCATCCTGCCCGGGCTCCCAGCATCCTGCCCGGGGGCTCAGCACCCTGCCCGGGGGTCTCAGCATCCTTCCCTTGGTCTCAGCATCCTGCCCGGGCTCCCAGCATCCCTGCCCGGGGGCTCAGCATCCTGCCCGGGCTCCCAGCATCCTTCCCGGGGTCTCAGCTCCTGCACCCTGCCCCTGCCCGGGGCTCAGCATCCTGCCCGGGCTCCCAGCACCCTGCCCGGGGCTCAGCTCCCAGCATCCTGCCCGGGCTCTCAGCACCCTGCCCGGGGGGGGCTCAGCACCCTGCCCGGGGGCCAGCATCCTGCCCGGGCTCCCAGCATCCCGCCCGGGGGCTCAGCGTCCTGCCCGGGGGCTCAGCATCCTGCCCGGGCTCCCAGCATCCTGCCCGGGGGCTCAGCATCCTGCCCGGGGGCTCAGCGTCCTTCCCTTGGTCTCAGCATCCTGCCCGGGGGCTCAGCATCCTGCCCGGGGGCTCAGCGTCCTTCCCTTGGTCTCAGCATCCTGCCCGGGGGCTCAGCGTCCTTCCCTTGGTCTCAGCATCCTGCCCGGGGCTCAGCATCCTTCCCTTGGTCTCAGCATCCTGCCCGAGGGCTCAGCATCCTGCCCGGGCTCCCAGCATCCTTCCCTTGGTCTCAGCATCCTTCCCTTGGTCTCAGCATCCTTCCCTTGGTCTCAGCATCCTTCCCTTGGTCTCAGCATCCTGCCCGGGGGCTCAGCGTCCTGCCCGGGGGCTCAGCGTCCTGCCCGGGGGCTCAGTATCCTTCCCTTGGTCTCAGCATCATTCCCTTGGTCTCAGCATCCTGCCCGAGGTCCCAGCGTCCTGCCCAGAGCTGGCCCTGGCCGTGGCTCCCTGTTTCCCCCCTTTCCCCTCCGGGTTCCCCCTGTGCTGCAGCCTGGCAGTGGTACGGTCAGGGTCCTCCCTCCAGCGCAGCCGCTGCGTGGATGGTGCTAGAAGCTGAAGGCATCAACCCAGGCTGAGGCAGGAGGCTGCTGAGCTTGCAGCCGACCCCCCCGCCGGCCAAAAACATCCCTAAGAGAGGGGCCTGAGGAGCCCCGTGCCTCCTGCTGCCTCTGGCAGGGGCCGGCAGCGTCCCTACGAGGAGCCATGACCCAGGGGAAGGTAGGTTGGGGGCTGGGGGAGGGGGTCCCCACCCCCAAACCCCCCCACCCCCCCCCGTGGAATTATTGCACCTCTGGAGGGGGTTGGGGGGGGGGGGGAGTGGGCAGCAGGAAGGCACCGAAGGACCAAAGGCAGCTGCTGGGCTGGGGAGGGAGGGAAGGGGGGCAGCTGGGTACCAAGGGCACAGGCCTGCCCCAGGCGATGGGGGTGGAAGAGGAGGAGGATGGAGAAGCTGGGGGCTGCTTCTCCTGGGGGTCTTGGACCCCTGGCTGCTTCCCCCCCCCCCTGGTGGGGGGCAGAGAGCTCAGGGAGGGGATTTTAGCTTCCTCATCCATGCCCCCAGCAGCAGTCGGCATTAGCCCTCAGCATCTCCTCCCTGCTCCAGGGACCTCTGGAGTCTGGGGGTCCCCAATGCGCTGGGACCAAGGGGCTGTGGAGTCTGGGGGTCCCCAATGCGCTGGGACCAAGGGGCTGTGGAGTCTGGGGGTCCCCAATGCTCTGGGAACAAGGGGCTGTGGAGTCTGGGGGACCTCAATGCACTGGGACCAAGGGGCTGTGGAGTCTGGGGGTCCCCAATGCGCTGGGACCAAGGGGCTGTGGAGTCTGGGGGTCCCCAATGCTATGGGAACAAGGGGCTGTGGAGTCTGGGGGTCCTCAATACTCTGGGACCAAGGGGCTGTGGAGTCTGGGGGTCCCCAATACTCTGGGACCAAGGGGCTGTGGAGTCTGGGGGTAAATAATGCTCTGGGACCAAGGGGCTGTGGAGTCTGGGGGTCCCCAATGCGCTGGGACCAAGGGGCTGTGGAGTCTGGGGGTCCCCAATGCTCTGGGAACAAGGGGCTGTGGAGTCTGGGGGTCCCCAATGCGCTGGGAACAAGGGGCTGTGGAGTCTGGGGGTCCTCAATACTCTGGGACCAAGGGGCTGTGGAGTCTGGGGGTAACCAATGCTCTGGGACCAAGGGGCTGTGGAGTCTGGGGGTCCCCAATGCTCTGGGAACAAGGGGCTGTGGAGTCTGGGGGTCCTCAATACTCTGGGACCAAGGGGCTGTGGAGTCTGGGGGTAACCAATGCTCTGGGACCAAGGGGCTGTGGAGTCTGGGGGTAACCAATGCTCTGGGACCAAGGGGCTGTGGAGTCTGGGGGTCCCCAATGAACTGGGACCAAGGGGCTGTGGAGTCTGGGGGTCCCCAATGCTCTGGGACCAAGGGGCTGTGGAGTCTGGGGGTCCCCAATGCGCTGGGACCAAGGGGCTGTGGAGTCTGGGGGTCCCCAATGCGCTGGGAACAAGGGGCTGTGGAGTCTGGGGGTCCCCAATGCTCTGGGACCAAGGGGCTGTGGAGTCTGGGGGTCCCCAATGCGCTGGGAACAAGGGGCTGTGGAGTCTGGGGGTCCCCAATGCGCTGGGAACAAGGGGCTGTGGAGTCTGGGGGTCCCCAATGCGCTGGGAACAAGGAGCTCCTGCAGCTCCCTGGGTGGGATCCTGCAGCTCAGGATCCTGCAGCTCCCTGGCTAAGATCCTGCAGCTCAGGATCCTGCAGCTCCCTGGGTAGGATCCTGCAGCTCAGGATCCTGCAGCTCCCTGGGTGGGATCCTGCAGCTCAGGATCCTGCAGCTCCCTGGGTGGGATCCTGCAGCTCAGGATCCTGCAGCTCCCTGGGTGGGATCCTGCAGCTCAGGATCCTGCAGCTCCCTGGGTGGGATCCTGCAGCTCAGGATCCTGCAGCTCCCTGGGTGGGATCCTGCAGCTCAGGATCCTGCAGCTCCCTGGGTAGGATCCTGCAGCTCAGGATCCTGCAGCTCCCTGGGTGGGATCCTGCAGCTCAGGATCCTGCAGCTCCCTGGCTAAGATCCTGCAGCTCAGGATCCTGCAGCTCCCTGGGTGGGATCCTGCAGCTCAGGATCCTGCAGCTCCCTGGGTGGGATCCTGCAGCTCAGGATCCTGCAGCTCCCTGGGTGGGATCCTGCAGCTCAGGATCCTGCAGCTCCCTGGGTGGGATCCTGCAGCTCAGGATCCTGCAGCTCCCTGGGTGGGATCCTGCAGCTCAGGATCCTGCAGCTCCCTGGGTGGGATCCTGCAGCTCAGGATCCTGCAGCTCCCTGGCTATGATCCTGCAGCTCAGGATCCTGCAGCTCCCTGGGTGGGATCCTGCAGCTCAGGATCCTGCAGCTCCCTGGGTGGGATCCTGCAGCTCAGGATCCTGCAGCTCCCTGGGTGGGATCCTGCAGCTCAGGATCCTGCAGCTCCCTGGGTAGGATCCTGCAGCTCAGGATCCTGCAGCTCCCTGGGTGGGATCCTGCAGCTCAGGATCCTGCAGCTCCCTGGGTGGGATCCTGCAGCTCAGGATCCTGCAGCTCCCTGGCTAAGATCCTGCAGCTCAGGATCCTGCAGCTCCCTGGCTGGGATCCTGCAGCTCAGGATCCTGCAGCTCCCTGGCTAAGATCCTGCAGCTCAGGATCCTGCAGCTCCCTGGGTGGGATCCTGCAGCTCAGGATCCTGCAGCTCCCTGGGTGGGATCCTGCAGCTCAGGATCCTGCAGCTCCCTGGGTGGGATCCTGCAGCTCAGGATCCTGCAGCTCCCTGGGTGGGATCCTGCAGCTCAGGATCCTGCAGCTCCCTGGCTAAGATCCTGCAGCTCAGGATCCTGCAGCTCCCTGGGTGGGATCCTGCAGCTCAGGATCCTGCAGCTCCCTGGGTGGGATCCTGCAGCTCAGGATCCTGCAGCTCCCTGGGTGGGATCCTGCAGCTCAGGATCCTGCAGCTCCCAGGGCTCTCTTCCACCTGCAGGATCCCCTCACAGCCTCTCTGCTGCCTGCTGCTTCCTCCTGGACCGTTTGTGCTTCCAGCCTTGCCCCCTGTGGTCCATGGGGATGGTAGCTCTGTGATCCCTGTGATCCCGAGATCCCTGGGGATGTCAGCCCTGTGGATCCTGTGATCCCTTGATCCCTGTGATCCCTGTGATCCTGTGATCCTTTGATCCCTGTGATCCTGTGATCCCTGTGGTCCACGAGGATGGTGGCCCTGTGACCCCTGTGATCCTGAGATCCCCAGGATCCTGTGACCCACGGGGATGGTGTCTCTGTGATCCTGTGATCCCAGTGACCTGTGGAGATGTCACCTCTGTGATCCCTGGGGATGTCACCCCTGTGATCCTGTGATCCCTGTGATCCATGAGGATGTCAGCCCTGTGATCCCTGTGCCCCCTGGCGATCTCATGCCTGTGATCCTGTGCCCCCTGGGGATCTCATGCCTGTGCCCCCTGGGGATCTCATCCCTGTGCCCCCTGGGGATCTCATGCCTGTGCCCCCTGTGCCCCCTGGGGATCTCATCCCTGTGCCCCCTGGGGATCTCATCCCCCTGTGCCCCCTGGGGATCTCATCACTGTGCCCCCTGTGCCCCCTGGGGATCTCATCACTGTGCCCCCTGTGCCCCCTGGGGATCTCATCCCTGTGCCCCCTGGGGATCTCATCCCTGTGCCCCCTGGGGATCTCATCACTGTGCCCCCTGTGCCCCCTGGGGATCTCATCCCTGTGCCCCCTGGGGATCTCATCCCTGTGCCCCCTGGGGATCTCATCACTGTGCCCCCTGTGCCCCCTGGGGATCTCATCCCTGTGCCCCCTGGGGATCTCATCCCTGTGCCCCCTGGGGATCTCATGCCTGTGGTCCTGCGGTGCCTGGCACCTCTGCTGGCAGCCAGGGCAGGGTGCCAGGCTCAGAATGTGCCCCCCAGGGTGCCCAGGAGCTGGGAGCTCGCCTGGCTCAGGTTCCCTTGGCCATGCTCTGAGCTGGGAGCTGAACCTCCCCTCCCCCTCCCCCCACCCCCCTCGCCCCCACCTCCTCCACGGCCCTGGGTCACCAGCTCTGCTTTGGTGCCGTGGGCTGGGGGGCCCTGGCTGCTGGCAGGACCTTACCTCTGGGTGCTGCCTGCCCTGGGACCCCTCCAGACCCTCCTCGTTCCACCCCCACCCCCGGGGGGGGGGCTGCGTCGCTGCAGAGCTCCTCCCTTGGCAGCAAGGGGGCAGGATGCCAGGCTCAGAATGTGACCCCCCGCCCCGGGGTGGGGGGGTGACCTGGGTGGCGTTCCCAAGGAGAAGCAAAGTTCTCAGGTGTCCTCCTGGCCGAGGCCCCTGGGATCCTGTGGCCCTCAGCTGCGTCCTCGAGTTACAGAGAGCAGCGAGGCTGAGCCTCCAGCAGGGCTCAGAGGAGTCAGCCAAAGGCAAAAGCCTTGGTGGGGGGAGGGGGGCGGGGGGAGGGAGGCCGCAGGGAGGGGGCAAAGCAGAGAGGACCTGCTGGGGGGGGGGCCAGGAGAAGCTCCCCCAGCTGCAGGTGGGGGCTGGAGGGGCTCAGGGTCCTCTGCTCTTCCAGGGGAAGCTCAGCCAGAAGCAGGCCGGGAGGCGGAGGAGGTTTGGATGCTCCCCAGAGCATCACAGGAGCCTGGGGGGCACCTTGGAGGGTGAGACCACCCTGGGACCACCCCCCCCAAGCCCCCACCACCACCCCCCCCCCCGGGGAGCTCTGCTTGGTCGGCCCTGAACAGGCTGAGGGTTTGCCCACCCGGCTCTGCTGCTCCTCCCTGGGGCTGCAGGGCTGAGGCCACTGGGGGCTGCCCACGCAGGGGAGGGGACCCCCAGCCCCGCGTCCGTCCCCTGCTTGGCCCTCCCCACCCCCCTCCTTGCCCTCCCCCGCCGGCTCCAGCCCAACCTTCCTCCTCCCTTCCTCTCTCTGCAGCTCTCGGTGAACAGCAAAGCCCCCAGCGGCGAGGGGCGAGGGGCGAAGAGGGAGGACGCCCCGGCAGCCCCTCCCACCTACGAGGAGGCCACGGCGGGAGGAGGGATGATGAGGCTGCTGCCTACCCTCCTCCCCCTCGGCCCCACTGCACCCCAGCTGGGCTTATGTCGACCCCGGTAAGTCCTCCTGGGGCGGCCCCCCGGGGGGCCGGCGCCTCGCAGAGGGTGGGTGGGGGGCGGCGGGGGGCAGAGGGGGAAGACAGGAGCCAGGGACGATGCTGCTCAGGGTGCTCCGCGGGGAGCTCAGCCCTGGCGCCCCCTGCAGGGCGGAGCGCGGCCAAGCTGCAGCCTCGCAGGGCCGGGATGGAGCCCAGTGCCCTGCTGCCTGCCCTGCTGCCTGCCCTGCTGCCTGCCCTGCTGCCTGCCCTGCTGGTGCCCTGCTGCCTGCCCTGCTGCCTGCCCTGCTGCCTGCCCTGCTGGTGCCCTGCTGCCTGCCCTGCTGCCTGCCCTGCTGCCTGCCCTGCTGCCTGCCCTGCTGGTGCCCTGCTGCCTGCCCTGCTGCCTGCCCTGCTGCCAGCCCTGCTGCCTGCCCTGCTGCCTGCCCTGCTGGTGCCCTGCTGCCAGCCCTGCTGCCTGCCCTGCTGGTGCCCTGCTGCCTGCCCTGCTGCCAGCCCTGCTGCCTGCCCTGCTGCCTGCCCTGCTGGTGCCCTGCTGCCTGCCCTGCTGCCTGCCCTGCTGCCTGCCCTGCTGGTGCCCTGCTGCCTGCCCTGCTGCCTGCCCTGCTGCCAGCCCTGCTGCCTGCCCTGCTGCCAGCCCTGCTGCCAGCCCTGCTGCCTGCCCTGCTGCCTGCCCTGCTGCCAGCCCTGCTGCCTGCCCTGCTGCCTGCCCTGCTGGTGCCCTGCTGCCAGCTCTGCTGCCTGCCCTGCTGGTGCCCTGCTGCCTGCCCTGCTGCCTGCCCTACTGGTGCCCTGCTGCCTGCCCTGCTGCCTGCCCTGCTGGTGCCCTGCTGCCTGCCCTGCTGGTGCCCTGCTGCCAGCCCTGCTGCCAGCCCTGCTGCCTGCCCTGCTGCCCCCGGGGCCAGGGCAGGGAGAGCTCCTCGCTGCCAGCTCCCTGCCGCCTCCCCCACCGCGTGCTGGGCACAGCGCTCCCGGCTCTGCCCCCCAGCCCCGGCGTTCGAAGGAGCCACACTGCTGAGCCTGCCCTAGGAGACACACTGCTGAGCCTGGCCTAGGAGCCACACTGCTGAGCCTGGCCTAGGAGCCACACTGCTGAGCCTGGCCTAGGAGCCACACTGCTGAGCCTGGCCTAGGCGCCACACTGCTGAGCCTGGCCTAGGAGCCACACTGCTGAGCCTGGCCTAGGAGCCACACTGCTGAGCCTGGCCTAGGAGCCACACTGCTGAGCCTGGCCCAGGAGCCACACTGCTGAGCCTGGCCCAGGAGCCACACTGCTGAGCCTGGCCCAGGAGCCACACTGCTGAGCCTGGCCCAGGAGCCACACTGCTGAGCCTGGCCTAGGAGCCACACTGCTGAGCCTGGCCTAGGAGCCACACTGCTGAGCCTGGCCTAGGAGCCACACTGATGAGCCTGGCCCAGGAGCCACACTGCGGAGCCTGGCCCAGGAGCCACACTGCTGAGCCTGGCCCAGGAGCCACACTGCTGAGCCTGGCCTAGGAGCCACACTGCTGAGCCTGGCCCAGGAGCCACACTGCTGAGCCTGGCCTAGGAGCCACACTGCTGAGCCTGGCCCAGGAGCCACACTGCTGAGCCTGGCCCAGGAGCCACACTGCTGAGCCTGGCCTAGGAGCCACATTGCTGAGCCTGGCCTAGGAGCCACGTTGCTGAGCCTGGCCTAGGAGCCACGTTGCTGAGCCTGGCCTAGGAGCCACGTTGCTGAGCCTGGACTAGGAGCCACACTGCTGAGCCTGGCCTAGGAGCCACACTGCTGAGCCTGGCCTAGGAGCCACACTGCTGAGCCTGCCCTAGGAGCCACACTGCTGAGCCTGGCCTAGGCGCCACACTGCTGAGCCTGGCCTAGGAGCCACACTGCTGAGCCTGGCCCAGGAGCCACACTGCTGAGCCTGCCCTAGGAGCCACACTGCTGAGCCTGGCCTAGGAGCCACACTGATGAGCCTGGCCCAGGAGCCACACTGCTGAGCCTGGCCTAGGAGCCACACTGCTGAGCCTGGCCCAGGAGCCACACTGCTGAGCCTGGCCCAGGAGCCACACTGCTGAGCCTGGCCCAGGAGCCACACTGCTGAGCCTGGCCTAGGAGCCACACTGCTGAGCCTGGCCCAGGAGCCACACTGCTGAGCCTGGCCTAGGCGCCACACTGCTGAGCCTGGCCCAGGAGCCACACTGCTGAGCCTGGCCTAGGAGCCACATTGCTGAGCCTGGCCCAGGAGCCACACTGCTGAGCCTGGCCTAGGCGCCACACTGCTGAGCCTGGCCTAGGAGCCACACTGCTGAGCCTGGCCTAGGAGCCACACTGCTGAACCTGGCCCAGGAGCCACACTGCTGAGCCTGGCCTAGGAGCCACACTGCTGAGCCTGGCCTAGGAGCCACACTGCTGAGCCTGGCCCAGGAGCCACATTGCTGAGCCTGGCCCAGGAGCCACACTGCTGAGCCTGGCCCAGGAGCCACACTGCTGAGCCTGGCCTAGGAGCCACACTGCTGAGCCTGGCCTAGGAGCCACACTGCTGAGCCTGGCCTAGGAGCCACATTGCTGAGCCTGGCCTAGGAGCCACACTGCTGAGCCTGGCCTAGGAGCCACACTGCTGAGCCTGGCCCAGGAGCCACACTGCTGAGCCTGGCCCAGGAGCCACACTGCTGAGCCTGGCCTAGGAGCCACACTGCTGAGCCTGGCCTAGGAGCCACACTGCTGAGCCTGGCCTAGGAGCCACACTGCTGAGCCTGGCCTAGGAGCCACACTGCTGAGCCTGGCCTAGGAGCCACATTGCTGAGCCTGGCCTAGGAGCCACACTGCTGAGCCTGGCCTAGGAGCCACACTGCTGAGCCTGGCCTAGGAGCCACATTGCTGAGCCTGGCCTAGGAGCCACACTGCTGAGCCTGGCCTAGGAGCCACACTGCTGAGCCTGCCCTAGGAGCCACACTGCTGAGCCTGGCCTAGGAGCCATACTGCTGAGCCTGGCCTGGGAGCCACATTGCTGAGCCTGGCCTGGGAGCCACACTGCTGAGCCTGGCCTGGGAGCCACACTGCTGAGCCTGCCCTGGGAGCCACACTGCTGAGCCTGCCCTAGGAGCCACATTGCTGAGCCTGGCCCAGGAGCCACACTGCTGAGCCTGGCCTAGGAGCCACACTGCTGAGCCTGCCCTAGGAGCCACACTGCTGAGCCTGGCCCAGGAGCCACACTGCTGAGCCTGGCCCAGGAGCCACACTGCTGAGCCTGGCCCAGGAGCCACACTGCTGAGCCTGGCCCAGGAGCCACACTGCTGAGCCTGGCCTAGGAGCCACATTGCTGAGCCTGGCCTAGGAGCCACACTGCAGAGCCTGGCCTAGGAGCCACATTGCTGAGCCTGGCCTAGGATCCACACTGCTGAGCCTGGCCTAGGAGCCACCAGCACCTCCCTGGGCAGCCTGAGCCAGGCCTGCAGAAGCCTTCCAGGAGAGACCCAACCCCCCGGCTGCAGCCTCCCCTCAGGCACTTGCAGGCAGCCAGGAGGTCTCCCCTCAGCCTCCTCTCCTCCAGCCTCAGCTCCCTCAGCTGCTCCTCCCTCCCCAGCCACTCTCCCCCAGCCCCTTCCCCGGCTGCCTTGCCCTTCCCTGGCCCTGCTGCAGCCTTTGAAGCTCTCCTGGCCCTGAGGAGCCCCAAGGCTGCCCCCCAGGCTGTGCCCCCCCCCCCCCCCCCTACTGCCACAGGAGGGTGGCGAGAGCCTGGCCCGGGCTGCCCAGGGAGGGCTGCGGCTGCCTCCTGCCTGAGGGGATGCTGCAGGCCAGGCTGGATGAGACCTTGAGCAGCTGAGCCCGGCTGAGAGGAGTCCCTGGGCATGCTGGGGGGGTGGGGGGGGGTTGGAGGAGGTGAGCTGAGGGGTCCCCTGCAGGCTCTCTCTGTGCCCCTGCTGCAGGCTCCAGCCCCAGCTACGGCAGCGGGGGCGGCGCGGGGGACACGGAGCCGCTGAGCAGCCTGGGCTGGGACGACGGCAGCGTGCGCAGGGCCTTCGTCAGGAAGGTAAGGGGCAGGGGGCCGGGCTCTGCCTCCCACTCCGGGCCCTGGGGAGGCTTCCTCCTGCCAGGGCTCTGCTGGGCTCCTCTCTGGGCCGCTGGGGTGGGCTGAAAAACCTCCCCCCCCCCCAACCCCGCCCCCATCCCACCCCAACCCCCCTGCGCTCTGCCCCATTCGACCATAGAACCACAGAGCTGCCAGGGCGGGAAGGGAGCTCAAGGCTCAGCCAGCTCTAAGCCTGGCCTAGGAGCCACATTCCTAAGCCTAAGCCTGCCCTAAAGCCTCCACTCCTAGCCCTGCCCTAGGAGCCACATTGCTGAGCCTGCCCTAGGAGCCACATTCCTAAGCCTAAGCCTGCCCTAAAGCCTCCACTCCTAGCCCTGCCCTAGGAGCCACATTGCTGAGCCTGGCCTAGGAGCCACGTTGCTGAGCCTGGCCTAGGAGCCACACTGCTGAGCCTGGCCTAGGAGCCACATTGCTGAGCCTGGCCTAGGAGCCACACTGCTGAGCCTGGCCTAGGAGCCACATTGCTGAGCCTGGCCCAGGAGCCACACTGCTGAGCCTGGCCTAGGAGCCACACTGCTGAGCCTGGCCACATTGGAGCCACATTCCTAAGCCTAAGCCTGCCCTAAAGCCTCCACTCCTAGCCCTGCCCTAGGAGCCACGTTGCTGAGCCTGGCCTAGGAGCCACACTGCTGAGCCTGGCCTAGGAGCCACATTGCTGAGCCTGGCCTAGGAGCCACACTGCTGAGCCTGGCCTAGGAGCCACATTGCTGAGCCTGGCCCAGGAGCCACACTGCTGAGCCTGGCCTAGGAGCCACACTGCTGAGCCTGGCCTAGGAGCCACGTTGCTGAGCCTGCCCTAGGAGCCACGTTGCTGAGCGTGGCCTAGAGCCACATTGCTGAGCCTGGCCTAGGAGCCACGTTGCTGAGCCTGCCCTAGGAGCCACATTGCTGAGCCTGGCCTAGGAGCCACATTCCTGAGCCTGGCCTAGGATTCACATTGCTGAGCCTGGCCTAGGAGCCACATTGGTGAGCCTGGCCTAGGAGCCACACTGCTGAGCCAGGCCTAGGAGCCACACTGCTGAGCCTGGACTAGGAGCCACACTGCTGAGCCTGGCCTAGGCGCCACACTGCTGAGCCTGGCCTAGGAGCCACACTGCTGAGCCTGGCCTAGGAGCCACACTGCTGAGCCTGGCCTAGGAGCCACACTGCTGAGCCTGGCCTAGGAGCCACACTGCTGAGCCTGGCCTAGGAGCCACATTCCTAATCCTAAGCCTGCCCTAAAGCCTCCACTCCTAGCCCTGCCCTAGGAGCCACACTGCTGAGCCTGGCCTAGGAGCCACATTGCTGAGCCTGGCCTAGGAGCCACGTTGCTGAGCCTGGCCTAGGAGCCACGTTGCTGAGCCTGGCCTAGGAGCCACATTGCTGAGCCTGGCCTAGGAGCCACACTGCTGAGCCTGGCCTAGGAGCCACACTGCTGAGCCTGGCCTAGGAGCCACACTGCTGAGCCTGCCCTAGGAGCCACACTGCTGAGCCTGGCCTAGGCGCCACACTGCTGAGCCTGGACTAGGAGCCACACTGCTGAGCCTGGCCTAGGAGCCACACTGCTGAGCCTGGCCTAGGAGCCACACTGCTGAGCCTGGCCTAGGAGCCACACTGCTGAGCCTGGCCTAGGAGCCACATTCCTAATCCTAAGCCTGCCCTAAAGCCTCCACTCCTAGCCCTGCCCTAGGAGCCACACTGCTGAGCCTGGCCTAGGAGCCACATTGCTGAGCCTGGCCACACTGCTGGCCTGGCCTAGGAGCCACACTGCTGAGCCACAGCCTGCCTGAGCCCTGGCCCCACACTAGGAGCCACACTGAGCCTGGCCTAGGAGCCACACTGGCCTGGCCTAGGAGCCACACTGCTGAGCCTGGCCTAGGAGCCACATTCCTGAGCCTGGCCTAGGAGCCACACTGCTGAGCCTGGCCTCCACTAGGAGCCACACTGCTGAGCCTGGCCTAGGAGCCACACTGCTGAGCCTGGCCTAGGAGCCACACTGCTGAGCCTGGCCTAGGAGCCACACTGCTGAGCCTGGCCTAGGAGCCACACTGCTGAGCCTGGCCTAGGAGCCACACTGCTGAGCCTGGCCTAGGAGCCACATTCCTAATCCTAAGCCTGCCCTAAAGCCTCCACTCCTAGCCCTGCCCTAGGAGCCACACTGCTGAGCCTGGCCTAGGAGCCACATTGCTGAGCCTGGCCTAGGAGCCACGTTGCTGAGCCTGGCCTAGGAGCCACACTGCTGAGCCTGGCCTAGGAGCCACATTGCTGAGCCTGGCCTAGGAGCCACACTGCTGAGCCTGGCCTAGGAGCCACACTGCTGAGCCTGGCCTAGGAGCCACATTGCTGAGCCTGCCCTAGGAGCCACACTGCTGAGCCTGGCCTGCTGAGCCTGAGCCACACTGCTGAGCCTGGCCTAGGAGCCACACTGCTGAGCCTGGCCTAGGAGCCACACTGCTGAGCCTGGCCCAGGAGCCACACTGCTGAGCCTGGCCTAGGAGCCACACTGCTGAGCCTGGCCTTGCTGAGCCTGGCCTAGGAGCCACATTCCTGCTGAGCCTGGCCTAGGAGCCACACTGCTGAGCCTGGCCTAGGAGCCACACTGCTGAGCCTGGCCTAGGAGCCACACTGCTGAGCCTGCCCTAGGAGCCACACTGCTGAGCCTGGCCTAGGAGCCACACTGCTGAGCCTGGCCTAGGAGCCACATTCCTAATCCTAAGCCTGCCCTAAAGCCTCCACTCCTAGCCCTGCCCTAGGAGCCACACTGCTGAGCCTGGCCTAGGAGCCACATTGCTGAGCCTGGCCTAGGAGCCACACTTGCTGAGCCTGGCCTAGGAGCCACGTTGCTGAGCCTGGCCTAGGAGCCATGTTGCTGAGCCTGGCCTAGGAGCCACATTGCTGAGCCTGGCCTAGGAGCCACACTGCTGAGCCTGGCCTAGGAGCCACATTGCTGAGCCTGGCCTAGGAGCCACACTGCTGAGCCTGGCCTAGGAGCCACACTGCTGAGCCTGGCCTAGGAGCCACACTGCTGAGCCTGGCCTAGGAGCCACACTGCTGAGCCTGGCCCAGGAGCCACATTGCTGAGCCTGGCCTAGGAGCCACATTCCTAAGCCTAAGCCTGCCCTAAAGCCTCCACTCCTAGCCCTGCCCTAGGAGCCACACTGCTGAGCCTGGCCTAGGAGCCACACTGCTGAGCCTGGCCTAGGAGCCACACTGCTGAGCCTGGCCTAGGAGCCACATTGCTGAGCCTGGCCTAGGAGCCACACTGCTGAGCCTGGCCTAGGAGCCACACTGCTGAGCCTGGCCTAGGAGCCACATTGCTGAGCCTGCCCTAGGAGACACACTGCTGAGCCTGGCCTAGGAGCCACACTGCTGAGCCTGCCCTAGGAGCCACACTGCTGAGCCTGGCCTAGGCGCCACACTGCTGAGCCTGGACTAGGAGCCACACTGCTGAGCCTGGCCTAGGAGCCACACTGCTGAGCCTGCCCTAGGAGCCACACTGCTGAGCCTGGCCTAGGAGCCACACTGCTGAGCCTGGCCTAGGAGCCACACTGCTGAGCCTGGCCTAGGAGCCACACTGCTGAGCCTGGCCTAGGAGCCACATTCCTAATCCTAAGCCTGCCCTAAAGCCTCCACTCCTAGCCCTGCCCTAGGAGCCACACTGCTGAGCCTGGCCTAGGAGCCACATTGCTGAGCCTGGCCTAGGAGCCACGTTGCTGAGCCTGGCCTAGGAGCCACACTGCTGAGCCTGCCCTAGGAGCCACACTGCTGAGCCTGGCCTAGGAGCCACACTGCTGAGCCTGGCCTAGGAGCCACACTGCTGAGCCTGGCCTGGCCTAGGAGCCACACTGCTGAGCCTGGCCTAGGAGCCACATTCCTAATGCCAAGCCACATGCCCTGGCCTAAGCCTCCACTCCTAGCCCTGCCCTAGGAGCCACACTGCTGAGCCTGGCCTAGGAGCCACACTGCTGAGCCTGGCCTAGGAGCCACATTGCTGAGCCTGGCCTAGGAGCCACGTTGCTGAGCCTGGCCTAGGAGCCACGTTGCTGAGCCTGGCCTAGGAGCCATGTTGCTGAGCCTGGCCTAGGAGCCACATTGCTGAGCCTGGCCTAGGAGCCACATTGCTGAGCCTGGCCTAGGAGCCACATTGCTGAGCCTGGCCTAGGAGCCACACTGCTGAGCCTGGCCTAGGAGCCACACTGCTGAGCCTGGCCTAGGAGCCACACTGCTGAGCCTGGCCTAGGAGCCACACTGCTGAGCCTGGCCCAGGAGCCACATTGCTGAGCCTGGCCTAGGAGCCACATTCCTAAGCCTAAGCCTGCCCTAAAGCCTCCACTCCTAGCCCTGCCCTAGGAGCCACACTGCTGAGCCTGGCCTAGGAGCCACACTGCTGAGCCTGGCCTAGGAGCCACACTGCTGAGCCTGGCCTAGGAGCCACATTGCTGAGCCTGGCCTAGGAGCCACACTGCTGAGCCTGGCCTAGGAGCCACACTGCTGAGCCTGGCCTAGGAGCCACATTGCTGAGCCTGCCCTAGGAGACACACTGCTGAGCCTGGCCCAGGAGCCACACTGCTGAGCCTGGCCTAGGAGCCACATTGCTGAGCCTGGCCTAGGAGCCACACTGCTGAGCCTGGCCTAGGAGACACACTGCTGAGCCTGGCCTAGGAGCCACACTGCTGAGCCTGCCCTAGGAGCCACACTGGTGAGCCTGGCCTAGGAGCCACGTTGCTGAGCCTGGCCTAGGAGCCACGTTGCTGAGCCTGGCCTAGGAGCCACGTTGCTGAGCCTGCCCTAGGAGCCACATTGCTGAGCCTGGCCTAGGAGCCACATTCCTGAGCCTGGCCTAGGAGCCACATTGCTGAGCCTGGCCTAGGAGCCACATTGCTGAGCCTGCCCTAGGAGCCACACTGCTGAGCCTGGCCTAGGAGCCACACTGCTGAGCCTGGCCTAGGAGCCACATTGCTGAGCCTGGCCTAGGAGCCACACTGTTGAGCCTGGCCTAGGAGCCACACTGCTGAGCCTGGCCTAGGATCCAGCCAGTCTCTGCCCAGCCTGCAGCAGTCCTGTCCCTCCCTGACAGCCTCTGAAGCCCCTCCCCAGCTTTCCTGCAGCCCCCTGCAGCTCCTGGGAGGCCACCAGAAGGTCTCCCTGGAGCCTTCTCCTCTCCAGCCTGCACAGCCTCAACTCCCTCAGGCTGTGCTCATAGCAGAGCCAGGGTCCGGCTGAGAGCAGCCCTGCAGGAAGGGCCTTGGGGGTGCTGGGGGAGGAGGAGCTGAGCAGGAGCCAGCAGGGAGCACTTGCAGCCCAGAGAGCCAAGCAGAGCCTGGGCTGCAGCAGCAGCAGTGTGGCCAGCAGGGCCAGGGAGGGGATTCTGCCCCTCTGCTCCCCTCTGCTCACACCACAGCTGCAGCTCTGGGGCCAGCTCGGGAGCCTCTGCTCCAGGAAGGCTCTGGAGGGGCTGGAAGGAGTCCAGAGCAGGGCCAGGAGGAGGAGGAGCAGAGGGCTGGAGCTGCTCTGCTGTGAGCACAGCCTGAGGGAGTTGGGGCTGTGCAGGCTGGAGAGGAGAAGGCTCCCGGGAGACTTCACCTGCAGAAGACCTCCAGGCTCATCCAGCCCAACCAGCATCCAACCCTGCCCAGGCTGGGGCTGAGCCCCTGGCCCTCAGCACCACAGCTGCAGGGCTTGGGAGCACTGATCCCCGGGGGCACCACTGGTGCCTGGTCCCCAGCTTCAAGGCACAGCCTAACCACCACCACCCCCAACCCCCCACCCCCAGAGTCACCCAGGGGCTGCTTCTCTCTGCAGGTTTATGCCATCCTGCTGGTCCAGCTCTTGGTCACTGTGGTCATTGTGGCTTTCTTCACCTTCTGGTAGGTCTCCATGGGGCAGTGGTGGTCACTTTGTCCTCTCTGTGTCCCGTGTCCCCCCCCCCCCCCCCCCCAGGCCCTGGGGGAGTTGTCTGTCCCATGCCTGAGGTCTTCCCCAGCTTCTCCAAGGCTGAGGGAGGTCCTTCAGCACCGCTGCTTCCCTCCCCCCACGGCTCCTGGGGATGGGGCATTGTCCCCCCTGGGTGCTGCCAGCAGCCAAGGGGGCCTGGAGGTCAGCCAGGCCCTGCAGAGGAGGTGGGCTGGGGTCTGATGGCCTTCAGCTTCCAGCCCCCAAGCCACCCTGGGGCTCAGCAGTGGCCACCTCCAGCTGGGGGCACCAGGGCTCTTGGCCTCGTGCAGCTCCTGCTGGCTCCAGGGCGAGGGATGGAGCAGCGTGAGCCTGAGGAGCTCAGCTCCTGCATCAGCCCTTGGAGAGCCACTGAGTGAGGGGTGAGGCTGGGAAGGGACCTCTGGAGCTCCCCCAGCCCCAAGCTCCCCCCTGCCCCAGCAGGGCAGCCCCAGCAGCTTGCCCAGGGGCACAGTGCCCAGGGGGGGGTTGGAAGCTCTCCACAACCTCTCTGGGCAGCTCCAGGCCTCCAGCAGCCTCACCCCAAACTCCTTTCTCCTCCTGCCCTCCACTCTCTGCCCCTGGGCACCGCTCAGCAGATGCCAGCCCCAGCCCCTTGCGCCCCCCCAGCTCCTTCAGCTCCTGCTGAGCATTGCTCAGAGCCCCTCTGGGGCTGCTCTGCTGCAGGCTCTAGGCCCCAGGGCTCTCAGCCTGAGCTGCTCCAGGTCCCCTCAGCAGCTTCCCAGCCCCCCTGGCCTCTCCCCAGCCCTTCCCTGGCCCTCTGCAGCTGGGGAGCCCAGGGCTGGCCCCAGGCCTCCTCCAGCTGTGGCCTCCTGGGGGGGCAGAGCAGAGGGGCAGCAGCACCTCCCTTGCCCTGCAGCCCACACTCCTCTGGCTGCCCCCAGGACCCCCTGGGGCCTTCTTGGCCTCCAGGGCAGGTTGCTGGCTCCTGCTGACCTTGGTGGCCACCAGAAGGCAGTGACCATGCCCTGGGCAGGCCCAGGTGGGGAAGTGGTGTGGGCTGGGTTGGGTTTCCTTGCAGCTGAGCAGGCTCCTGGGCAGGTCCAGCTGTGGGCTCGGTGTCCCCTGCCCCAGGGGCTGCCACCTGGGCTTTGGTGGCAGGGGTAATGCAGCAGCAGGCTGCTGTGACGTGCCTGAGCTGCTCCTTCCTGCCTGCTGATCAGCTGCCACCTTCTCTCTTGCAGTGAGCCAGTCAAGGGCTACATCCAGACCCACTCTGCCTGGTACTGGGCTTCCTAGTGAGTACCTTTGGTCTTCTTCTCTCTGGCCAGGTGGCCTCCAAACAGCTCCAGCAGCCCTTGGCCACCTTGCAGGCCAGGAGCTGCTGCAGGGGCAGGGCTGGGCAGGGGGAGGGTGTTGGGGTTCAGGAGTAAGACAAAGCAGAGATCACGGAGCAGAGATCAGAGGATCAGAGAGCAGAGATCACAGAGCAGAGATCAGAGGATCAGAGATCAGAGATCACAGAGCAGAGATCAGAGGATCAGAGATCAGAGGATCAGTGATCAGAGATCAGAGGATCAAAGATCAGAGGATCAGAGATCAGAGGATCAGTGATCAGAGGATCAGAGGATCAGTGATCAGAGATCACAGAGCAGAGGATCAGAGATCAGAGGATCAGTGATCAGAGATCAGAGGATCAAAGATCAGAGGATCAGAGATCAGAGGATCAGTGATCAGAGTATCAGAGGATCAGTGATCAGAGGATCAGAGATCAGAGGATCAGTGATCAGAGATCACAGAGCAGAGATCAGAGGATCAGAGATCAGAGGATCAGTGATCAGAGATCAGAGGATCAAAGATCAGAGGATCAGAGATCAGAGGATCAGTGATCAGAGGATCAGAGGATCAGTGATCAGAGATCACAGAGCAGAGGATCAGAGATCAGAGGATGTGATCAGAGATCACAGAGCAGAGATCAGAGGATCAGAGATCAGAGGATCAGTGATCAGAGATCAGAGGATCAGAGATCAGAGGATCAGTGATCAGAGATCACAGAGCAGAGGATCAGAGATCAGAGGATCAGTGATCAGAGATCACAGAGCAGAGATCAGAGGATCAGAGATCAGAGATCTCAGAGGATCAGAGATCAGAGGATCAGTGATCAGAGGATCAGTGATCAGAGATCACACAGCAGAGATCAGAGGATCAGAGATCAGAGAATCAGTGATCAGAGATCTCAGAGGATCAGAGATCAGAGGATCAGTGATCAGAGATCTCAGAGGATCAGAGATCAGAGGATCAGTGATCAGAGATCACAGAGCAGAGATCAGAGGATCAGAGATCAGAGAATCAGTGATCAGAGATCATAGAGAGCAGAGATCAGGGAATCATGGAAGCAGAGATCACAGAGCAGAGGATCAGAGATCAGAGATCATAGAATCAGAGAGCAGAGATCACAGAAGCAGAGATCAGAGATAACAGATCAGGGATCCTAGAATCAGAGGATCAGAGAACCATAGAATCAGAGGTCAGAGAGTCATGGAACCAGAGATCAGAGATCAGAGAATCAGAGGTCAGAGAGTCATGGAACCAGAGATCAGAGATCAGAGAATCAGAGGTCAGAGAGTCATGGAACCAGAGATCAGAGATCAGAGAATCAGAGGTCAGAGAGTCATGGAACCAGAGATCAGAGAATCAGAGGTCAGAGAGTCATGGAACCAGAGATCAGAGAATCAGAGGTCAGAGAGTCATGGAACCAGAGATCAGAGATCAGAGAATCAGAGGTCAGAGAGTCATGGAACCAGAGATCAGAGAATCAGAGGTCAGAGAGTCATGGAACCAGAGATCAGAGATCAGAGAATCAGAGGTCAGAGAGTCATGGAACCAGAGATCAGAGATCAGAGAATCAGAGGTCAGAGAGTCATGGAACCAGAGATCACAGATCAGAGAATCAGAGGTCAGAGAGTCATGGAACCAGAGATCACAGATCAGAGATCATGGGATCAGTGATCACAGAATCATAGAACACAGAATCTGAGGTCAGAGATCATAGGATCAGAGATCAGAGAGTCATGGAACCAGAGATCACAGATCAAAGATCAGAGAATCAGAGAGCAGAGGTCACAGAGCAGAGAATCAGAGAGCAGAGAATCAGAGATCACAGATCAGAGGTTCTAGAATCAGAGAGCAGAGAATCAGAGATCAGAGAATCAGAGATCAGAGAATCATGGAACCAGAGATCACAGAGCAGAGAGATCACAGATCACAGATCAGAGATCACAGATCAGAGATCACAGATCAGAGATCACAGCATCAGAGATCAGAGATCATCACAGATCAGATCAGAGATCACAGATCAGAGATCACAGATCAGAGATCACAGCATCAGAGATCAGAGATCACAGATCAGAGATCACAGCATCAGAGATTAGAGATCACAGATCACAGCATCAGAGATCACAGCATCAGAGATCACAGCATCAGAGATCAGAGATCACAGATCAGAGATCACAGATCAGAGATCAGAGATCACAGATCAGAGATCACAGCATCAGAGATCAGAGATCACAGATCAGAGATCACAGATCAGAGATCACAGCATCAGAGATCAGAGATCACAGATCAGAGATCACAGATCAGAGATCACAGCATCAGAGATCAGAGATCACAGATCAGAGATCACAGCATCAGAGATCAGAGATCACAGATCAGAGATCACAGCATCAGAGATCAGAGATCACAGATCAGAGATCACAGATCAGAGATCACAGCATCAGAGATCAGAGATCACAGATCAGAGATCACAGCATCAGAGATCACAGCATCAGAGATCAGAGATCAGAGATCACAGGATCATAGAATCAGAGACCAGAGAATCTGAGGTCAGAGATCAAAGGATCACAGAATCACTAAGGTTGGCAAAGACCTTCAGGATCCTGGAGTCCGGGCTGGGAGGGAGGTCACAGAGCACAGCTCACAGAATCCTTGTTGCTGGCCAAGACCTTCTGGGATCCATCGAGTCCCAAACCAGAGAGCAGAGCTCACTGAATCCCAGGCTGGGTTGGAAGGGAGCTCAAGGCTCAGCCAGCTCCAAGCCCCTGCCATGCCCAGGGACCCCCTCCCCCCAGCCCAGGTTGCTCAGGGCCTCATCCAGGCCTGTCCTGAGCACCTCCAGGGATGAGCAGACACCCCCCCCCGGACGGCCCCTTCCAGCTCCTCAGCAACCGCAGAGAGCTCCTTCCTGAGGTCCACCCCACTGGTGGGGTCCTCCTGGGGGAGCTGGGAGGCTTCTGGCCCTCTCTAAGTGGGGCTCCCACGCTTGGATCTTCTCCTGGAGCTGCCCCTGGAGGCCAGAAGCTTGGCTGCTGCCAAGCCTGGAGCCAGAAGGGGGTGGGGGGTGGTGGGGGGGCCAGGGTGCCACTGGGGCCGGTGCCGCTCCCCAGGCAGGCAGGGCTGAGGTGCAGCCGGCCGTGAGGAAGGCTCCCTGGGGCTGGTTGCACCCAGCTCCCACCCGGCTCAGGAGGGGCTTGCAGGCCTGGGGCTGAGGCAGCAGTGGCAACACTGCCCCGCACCAGACCCAAAGAGCAGCCCCGAAAGAGCTGCCCCCAGGAAAGGGAGCTGCTGCCCCAGGGAAAGGGAGCTGCTGCCCCCAGGGAAAGGGAGCTGCTGCCCCCAGGGAAAGGGAACTGCTGCCCCCAGGGAAAGGGAGCTGCTGCCCCCAGGGAAAGGGAGCTGCTGCCCCCAGGGAAAGGGAGCTGCTGCCCCCAGGGAAAGGGAGCTGCTGCCCCAGGGAAAGGGAACTGCTGCCCCCAGGGAAAGGGAACTGCTGCCCCCAGGGAAAGGGAGCTGCCCCCAGGGAAAGGGAGCTGCTGCCCCCAGGGAAAGGGAGCTGCTGCCCCCAGGGAAAGGGAACTGCTGCCCCCAGGGAAAGGGAACTGCTGCCCCCAGGGAAAGGGAGCTGCTGCCCCCAGGGAAAGGGAGCTGCCCCCAGGAAAGGGAACTGCTGCCCCCAGGGAAAGGAGCTGCCCCCAGGGAAAGGGAGCTGCTGCCCCCAGGGAAAGGGAGCTGCCCCCAGGGAAAGGGAACTGCTGCCCCCAGGGAAAGGGAGCTGCTGCCCCCAGGGAAAGGGAGCTGCTGCCCCCAGGGAAAGGGAGCTGTTGCCCCCAGGGAAAGGGAGGAGCTGCCCCCAGGGAAAGGGAGCTGCCCCCAGGGAAAGGGAACTGCTGCCCCCAGGGGGAAAGGGAGCTGCCCCCAGGGAAAGGGAGCTGCTGCCCCCAGGGAAAGGGAGCTGCCCCCAGGGAAGGGGAACTGCTGCCCCCAGGGAAAGGGAGCTGCTGCCCCCAGGGAAAGGGAGGAGCTGCCCCCAGGAAAGGGAGCTGCTGCCCCCAGGGAAAGGGAGCTGCTGCCCCCAGGGAAAGGGAGCTGCTGCCCCCAGGGAAAGGGAGCTGTTGCCCCCAGGGAAAGGGAGGAGCTGCCCCCAGGGAAAGGGAGGAGCTGCCCCCAGGGAAAGGGAGCTGCTGCCCCCAGGGAAAGGGAACTGCTGCCCCCAGGGAAAGGGAGCTGCTGCCCCCAGGGAAAGGGAGCTGCCCCCAGGGAAAGGGAGGAGCTGCCCCCAGGGAAAGGGAGCTGCTGCCCCCAGGGAAAGGGAGGAGCTGCCCCCAGGGAAAGGGAGGAGCTGCCCCCAGGAAAGGGAGCTGCCCCCAGGGAAAGGGAGGAGCTGCCCCCAGGGAAAGGGAGCTGCTGCCCCCAGGGAAAGGGAGGAGCTGCCCCCAGGAAAGGGAGCTGCCCCCAGGGAAAGGGAGCTGCCCCCAGGGAAAGGGAGGAGCTGCCCCCAGGGAAAGGGAACTGCTGCCCCCAGGGGGAGCTGCTGCCCCCAGGGAAAGGGAGCTGCTGCCCCCAGGGAAAGGGAGGAGCTGCCCCCAGGAAAGGGAACTGCCCCCAGGGAAAGGGAGCTGCCCCCAGGGAAAGGGAGGAGCTGCCCCCAGGAAAGGGAGCTGCTGCCCCCAGGGAAAGGGAGGAGCTGCCCCCAGGGAAAGGGAGCTGCTGCCCCCAGGGAAAGGGAGGAGCTGCCCCCAGGGAAAGGGAGCTGCTGCCCCCAGGAAAGGGAGCTGCTGCCCCCAGGGAAAGGGAGCTGCCCCCAGGAAAGGGAGCTGCTGCCCCCAGGGAAAGGGAGCTGCTGCCCCCAGGAAAGGGAGGAGCTGCCCCCAGGAAAGGGAACTGCTGCCCCCAGGGAAAGGGAGGAGCTGCCCCCAGGGAAAGGGAGCTGCCCCCAGGGAAAGGGAACTGCTGCCCCCAGGGAAAGGGAGGAGCTGCCCCCAGGGAAAGGGAGGAGCTGCCCCCAGGGAAAGGGAGGAGCTGCCCCCAGGGAAAGGGAGGAGCTGCCCCCAGGGAAAGGGAGCTGCCGCCAGGGAAAGGGAACTGCTGCCCCCAGGGAAAGGGAGGAGCTGCCCCCAGGGAAAGGGAGCTGCTGCCCCCAGGGAAAGGGAGCTGCCCCCAGGAAAGGGAACTGCTGCCCCCAGGGAAAGGGAGCTGCTGCCCCCAGGGAAAGGGAGCTGCTGCCCCCAGGGAAAGGGAGCTGCTGCCCCCAGGGAAAGGGAACTGCTGCCCCCAGGAAAGGGAGCTGCCCCCCCCCAGGGAAAGGGAACTGCTGCCCCCAGGGAAAGGGAGCTGCCCCCAGGGAAAGGGAGCTGCTGCCCCCAGGGAAAGGGAGCTGCTGCCCCCAGGGAAAGGGAGCTGCTGCCCCCAGGGAAAGGGAGCTGCTGCCCCCCCAGGGAAAGGGAGCTGCTGCCCCCAGGGAAAGGGAGCTGTCCCCAGGGAAAGGGAGCTGCTGCCCCCCCCAGGGAAAGGGAGCTGCCCCCCCCCAGGGAAAGGGAGCTGCCCCCTGCTGCCCTCCTGCGCCACCGGGGAGGACCTTGGGCACCTCCCTGGGCAGCTGGGCAGGCAGCAGGGCCTGGCAAGGAGGCAATCCCAAGCTCTGCTCACGGAGCCCGGGGTGCAGAGAGGCCTGGAAGGGTTTGGGGTGGAAGGGACCTCCAGGGGTCACCCAGTGCAAGCCCCTGCGGGCAGCAGGGACACCTCCAGCCAGGGCAGGCTGCTCAGAGCCACATCCAGCCTGGCCCTGAGCACCTGCAGGGCACCTTCAGGGATGGAGCCTGAGCCACAGCCTCCCTGGGCAGCCTGGGACAGGCTCTCCCCATCCTCACTTCTTCCTCTCCACTCTCAATCTCTCCTCTCCCAGCTCCAATCCATCTCCCCTCACCCTGCCCCTCCCAGCCCTCATCCCCAGTCCCTCCCCAGCTCTCCTGGAGCCTCTGCAGCTGCTGGCAGCTGCTCTGAGCCCTCCCTGCAGCCTTCTCCAGCCCCAACCCTCCCAGCCTGCCCCCCCCAGCCTCTGCTCCTCTGGGTGGCCTCCTCTGGAGCCTCCCCAGCAGCTCCAGCTCCTCCCTGTGCTGGGGGCCCCAGAGCTGGAGGCAGTGCCCAGTGTCTTCCCAGGGCAGGACAGAGTGATGAGGTCTCCCCTCAGCCTCCTCTCCTCCAGCCTCACCCCCACCCCCAGCTCCCTCAGCTGCTCCTCCCTCCCCAGCCCCTCTCCCCCAGCCCCCTCCCCAGCTGCCTTGCCCTCCCCTGGCCCTGCTGCAGCCCTCCAAGTCCTCCTGGCCCTGAGGAGCCCCAAGGCTGCCCCCCAGGCTGCCAGCTGTGCCCCCCCCCCCCCGTGCCCACAGCCCGGGGGCACCATCCCTGCCCTGCTGCTGCTACCCACCCCACTGCTGCTGCAGCCCAGGCTGCTGGTGGCCTCCTCACCCCCTCTGAGCCCCCCTGGCTGCTCTCCAGCTGCTGCCACCCAGCCCCTCCCCAGCTCCTTTTCCCTGCTGGGGCAGCTCCCAGCCCCTCAGCCCCCAGGATGGACATCTGCAGCTCTTTGCTCCCCCCGTGGCTGTTTTCCATCTCCTCAGCTGTGTCCCCTGCAGCCTTCCTGCTGGCCCTGCAGGAGAGCAGGGCTGGGGTTTATCTCTGGAGCACCCAGCATGGCCCCTGGGTGGTTTTGGTCACGTCCTCCCCGCAGCAGGAAGGTCCGTCGGGCTATCAGGCAGCCATCAGCATGCTTGGAAGCCGCTTTCCACCCTCAGGGGCCGGGTGAGAGCAGGTTCCCACCGTGCCAGGACCCATCAGCAGGGTGGAAAAACACCGGGGCTGCCTGACAGCCAGGCCAGGAGGAGACCCTCCCTCAGCTGGGGAGGGTTTGGCTATGCTGAAGGCTCAGGGAGATAAGGAAGGGCCTTGGGGAGCTGGGCACGGCCAGAGCAAGAGCAGGGCAGGCCTGGGGCTGCCAGCTGGGAGCTGAGCTCCTTCCCCAGGCAGGGACAGAGCCCTGGAGCCCTGCCCTGCACACCAGCCTGGGCTGGAGTCATGGAACCATGGACTGGGGTTGGGGTGGAAGGGAGCTCACGGCTCAGCCAGCTCCAAGCCCCTGCCCTGCCCCAGGGACACCTCCCACCAGCACAGCTTGCTCAGGGCCTCATCCAGCCTGGCCCTCAGCACCCCCAGGGAGGGCTCAGCCACAGCCTCCCTGGGCAGCCTGGGCCAGGCTCTCCCCAGCCTCACTTCCTCCTCTCCCACTCTCAATCTCTCCTCTCCCAGCCCCAATCCATCTCCCCTCACCCTGCCCCTCCCAGCCCTCATCCCCAGTCCCTCCCCAGCCCTCCTGGAGCCTCTGCAGCTGCTGGCAGCTGCTCTGAGCTCTCCCTGCAGCCTTCTCTTCTCCAGCCTCCCCTCTCCCAGCTTCCCTCCATCCCCTCTGGCCGGCTGCCCTGCAGGGGCACAGAAGCCCTGGCATGGGGAGGTCTGAGCAGGGCAGAGGGCAGAATCCCCTCCCTGTGCTGGGAGGTCCCAGGGCTGGGGGCAGTGCTGCAGGGGGAGGGCAGAGCAGGGCAGAGGGCAGAATCCCCTCCCTGTGCTGGGGGTCCCGGGGCTGGGGGCAGTGCTGCAGGGGAGGGCAGAGCAGGGCAGAGGGCAGAATCCCCTCCCCGTGCTGCTGCTCTGCCTCCTGCTGCTGCAGCCCAGCTCAGGGTTGGCTTCATGGGATCAGCTTCCTGCCCTGGCACAGAGCTGCTGCTTGGCCTCCCTCAGGGCAGCCTCGGGCAGCCTGGCTCAGGCTGGGCTGCAGTTCCAGCAGGATGCCTTGAGCCCAGCGAGCCAGGAAGGGGCTGGAAGTGTGTTAGAAGCCTCTGAATGCAAGGGAGGAGAGCCTGGCCCAGGCTGCCCGGGGAGGCTGCGGCTGAGCCCTGCCTGGGGGTGCTCAGGGCCGGGCTGGGAGAGCGTGGAGCCAGGAGAAGGCTGCAGGGAGAGCTCAGAGCAGCTGCCAGCAGCTGCAGAAGCTCCCGGGGGGGGGCTGGGGAGGGCCCTGGGACGAGGGCTGGGAGGGGCAGGGTGAGGGGAGAGGGATTGGGAGATGGCTGGGAGAGGAGAGATTGAGAGTGGAGAGGAGGAAGTGAGGCTGGGGAGAGCCTGTCCCAGGCTGCCCAGGGAGGCTGTGGCTGAGCCCTCCCTGGGGGTGCTCAGGCCCAGGCTGGATGAGGCCCTGAGCAGCCTGGGCTGGGGGAGGTGTCCCTGGGCAGGGCAGGGGCTTGGAGCTGCCTGAGCTCTGAGCTCCCTTCCAAGCCCAACCCCTCCCATGGCTCCCTGGAGCTCTGAGCTCTCCCTGTGCCCCTCAGCCAGTCCCTCCAGCTGCTCACTGCCAGACCTGCCCCAGGCCACAGGCACCTCACAGGGGGACCTGGACCCAACAGTTCCCTCCCAGCCAAGCAGTTGATGACCTCTGAGGTCCCTTCCAGCCCAAGCAGTTGATGACCTCTGAGGTCCTTCCAGCCCAAGCACTTCATGACCTCTGAGGTCCCTTCCAGCCAAGCAGTTGATGACCTCTGAGGTCCCTTCCAGCCCAAGCAGTTGATGACCTCTGAGGTCCCTTCCAGCCCAAGCAGTTGATGACCTCTGAGGTCCCTTCCAGCCCAAGCAGTTGATGACCTCTGAGGTCCTTCCAGCCCAAGCAGTTGATGACCTCTGAGGTCCCTTCCAGCCAAGCAGTTGATGACCTCTGAGCTCCTTCCAACCCAAGCAGTTGATGACCTCTGAGGTCCCTTCCAGCCCAAGCAGTTGATGACCTCTGAGGTCCCTTCCAGCCCAAGCAGTTGATGACCTCTGAGGTCCTTCCAGCCCAAGCAGTTGATGACCTCTGAGGTCCCTTCCAGCCCAAGCAGTTGATGACCTCTGAGGTCCTTCCAGCCCAAGCAGTTGATGACCTCTGAGGTCCCTTCCAGCCCAAGCACTTCATGACCTCTGAGCTCCTTCCAGCCCAAGCAGTTGATGACCTCTGAGGTCCTTCCAGCCAAGCAGTTGATGACCTCTGAGGTCCTTCCAGCCCAAGCAGTTGATGACCTCTGAGGTCCCTTCCAGCCCAAGCAGTTGATGACCTCTGAGGTCCCTTCCAGCCAAGCAGTTGATGACCTCTGAGGTCCTTCCAGCCCAAGCAGTTGATGACCTCTGAGGTCCCTTCCAGCCAAGCAGTTGATGACCTCTGAGGTCCCTTCCAGCCCAAGCAGTTGATGACCTCTGAGGTCCCTTCCAGCCCAAGCAAGTTGATGACCTCTGAGGTCCCTTCCAGCCAAGCAGTTGATGACCTCTGAGGTCCCTTCCAGCCCAAGCAGTTGATGACCTCTGAGGTCCCTTCCAGCCAAGCAGTTGATGACCTCTGAGGTCCCTTCCAGCCAAGCAGTTGATGACCTCTGAGGTCCTTCCAACCCAAGCAGTTGATGACCTCTGAGGTCCTTCCTGCCCAAGCAGTTGATGACCTCTGAGGTCCTTCCAGCCCAAGCAGTTGATGACCTCTGAGGTCCTTCCAGCCCAAGCAGTTGATGACCTCTGAGGTCCCTTCCAGCCCAAGCAGTTGATGACCTCTGAGGTCCTTCCTGCCCAAGCAGTTGATGACCTCTGAGGTCCTTCCAGCCCAAGCAGTTGATGACCTCTGAGGTCCTTCCAGCCCAAGCAGTTGATGACCTCTGAGGTCCTTCCAGCCCAAGCAGTTGATGACCTCTGAGGTTCCTTTCCAGCCCATTCCAGGACTCTATTCAGGCTCTCAGCTGGAGCCTTCTGTCCTGCACCACCACAAAGTGCTTTGGGCTCTCCTCCCTGAACCATTCTTCTTCTCCTCTTCCATTCAGTGCTGTCTTCTTCGTCACCTACTTGATCCTTGCCTGCTGCTCTGGACCCAGGTAAGGTCTTCTTGGCTCTGAACCAGCCCCATCAGATGAAGGCTCCAGGTCCTCCTCACCACAAGATGAAGGCCCCAGGGGTCCTTCTCTCGAGGAGATGAAGGCTCCAGGGGTCCTCCTCACCACAAGATGAAGGCTCCAGGGGTCCTCCTCTCCACGAGATGAAGGCTCCAGGGGTCCTCCTCTCCACGAGATGAAGGCTCCAGGGGTCCTCCTCTCCATGAGATGAAGGCCCCAGGGGTCCTCCTCTCCATGAGCCTCTCAGCTGCAGCCTGTTGCAGCCTCTCAGCTGCAGCCTGTTGCAGCCTCTCAGCTGCAGCCTCTCAGCCGCAGCCTGTTGCAGCCTCTCAGCCACAGCCTCTCAGCCACAGCCTGTTGCAGCCTCTCAGCCACAGCCTGTGGCAGCCTCTCAGCCACAGCCTGTTGCAGCCTCTCAGCCGCAGCCTGTTGCAGCCTCTCAGCACAGCCTGTGGCAGCCTCAGCCACAGCCTGTTGCAGCCTCTCAGCCGCAGCCTCTCAGCTGCAGCCTCTCAGCCGCAGCCTGTTGCAGCCTCTCAGCTGCAGCCTCTCAGCCACAGCCTGTTGCAGCCTCTCAGCCAAGCCTGTTGCAGCCTCTCAGCCGCAGCCTCTCAGCTGCAGCCTCTCAGCTGCAGCCTGTTGCAGCCTCTCAGCTGCAGCCTCTCAGCCGCAGCCTGTTGCAGCCTCTCAGCCACAGCCTCTCAGCCACAGCCTGTTGCAGCCTCTCAGCCACAGCCTGTGGCAGCCTCTCAGCCGCAGCCTGTTGCAGCCTCTCAGCTGCAGCCTCTCAGCCGCAGCCTGTTGCAGCCTCTCAGCCACAGCCGCTCAGCTGCAGCCTGTTGCAGCCTCTCAGCCGCAGCCTCTCAGCTGCAGCCTGTTGCAGCCTCTCAGCCACAGCCGCTCAGCTGCAGCCTGTTGCAGCCTCAGCAGCCTGCAGCCTGTTGCAGCCTCTCAGCTGCAGCCTCTCAGCTGCAGCCTCTCAGCCACAGCCTGTTGCAGCCTCTCAGCCAGCCTGTTGCAGCCTCTCAGCCACAGCCGCTGCAGCCTGCAGCCTGTTGCAGCCTCTCAGCTGCAGCCTCTCAGCCTGTTGCAGCCTCTCAGCCGCAGCCTGTTGCAGCCTCTCAGCCGCAGCCTGTTGCAGCCTCTCAGCTGCAGCCTCTCAGCCGCAGCCTGTTGCAGCCTCTCAGCCGCAGCCTGTTGCCCTCTCAGCTGCAGCCTCTCA
Organism: Picus viridis; assembly: GCA_033816785.1. Classification (NCBI taxonomy): domain Eukaryota; kingdom Metazoa; phylum Chordata; class Aves; order Piciformes; family Picidae; genus Picus; species Picus viridis. Next base: position 30,870 of record JAWKAJ010000049.1, on the reverse strand, counting down.
GCTGCAGCCTCTCAGCCTCTCAGCCAGCCTCAGCTGCAGCCTGTTGCAGCCTCTCAGCCACAGCCTGCTGCAGCCTGTTGCAGCCTCTCAGCCTCTCAGCTGCAGCCTGCAGCCACAGCCGCTCAGCTGCAGCCTGTTGCAGCCTCTCAGCCACAGCCTGCAGCCTGTTGCAGCCTCTCAGCCGCAGCCTGTTGCAGCCTCTCAGCTGCAGCCTGTGGCAGCCTCTCAGCTGCAGCCTCTCAGCCAGCAGCCGCAGCCTGTTGCAGCCTCTCAGCCACAGCCGCTCAGCTGCAGCCTGTTGCAGCCTCTCAGCCGCAGCCTCTCAGCTGCAGCCTGTTGCAGCCTCTCAGCCACAGCCTGTTGCAGCCTCTCAGCCACAGCCTCTCAGCTGCAGCCTGTTGCAGCCTCTCAGCTGCAGCCTCTCAGCCGCAGCCTGTTGCAGCCTCTCAGCCACAGCCGCTCAGCTGCAGCCTGTTGCAGCCTCTCAGCCACAGCCTGTTGCAGCCTCTCAGCTGCAGCCTCTCAGCCGCAGCCTGTTGCAGCCTCTCAGCCACAGCCTGTTGCAGCCTCTCAGCTGCAGCCTGTGGCAGCCTCTCAGCTGCAGCCTCTCAGCCGCAGCCTGTTGCAGCCTCTCAGCCACAGCCTGTTGCAGCCTCTCAGCTGCAGCCTCTCAGCCGCAGCCTGTTGCAGCCTCTCAGCTGCAGCCTCTCAGCCGCAGCCTGTTGCAGCCTCTCAGCCACAGCCGCTCAGCTGCAGCCTGTTGCAGCCTCTCAGCCGCAGCCTCTCAGCTGCAGCCTGTTGCAGCCTCTCAGCCACAGCCGCTCAGCTGCAGCCTGTTGCAGCCTCTCAGCCGCAGCCTGTTGCAGCCTCTCAGCTGCAGCCTCTCAGCCGCAGCCTGTTGCAGCCTCTCAGCCACAGCCTCTCAGCTGCAGCCTGTTGCAGCCTGTTGCAGCCTCTCAGCTGCAGCCTCTCAGCCACAGCCTGTTGCAGCCTCTCAGCCACAGCCGCTCAGCTGCAGCCTGTTGCAGCCTCTCAGCCGCAGCCTGTTGCAGCCTCTCAGCTGCAGCCTCTCAGCCGCAGCCTGTTGCAGCCTCTCAGCTGCAGCCTCTCAGCCGCAGCCTGTTGCAGCCTCTCAGCTGCAGCCTCTCAGCCGCAGCCTGTTGCAGCCTCTCAGCCACAGCCTGTTGCAGCCTCTCAGCCGCAGCCTCTCAGCTGCAGCCTGTTGCAGCCTCTCAGCTGCAGCCTCTCAGCCGCAGCCTGTTGCAGCCTCTCAGCCACAGCCACTCAGCTGCAGCCTGTTGCAGCCTCTCAGCTGCAGCCTGTTGCAGCCTCTCAGCTGCAGCCTCTCAGCCGCAGCCTGTTGCAGCCTCTCAGCCACAGCCTGTTGCCGCCTCTCAGCTGCAGCCTCTCAGCCACAGCCTGTTGCAGCCTCTCAGCCACAGCCGCTCAGCTGCAGCCTGTTGCAGCCTCTCAGCCACAGCCTGTTGCAGCCTCTCAGCTGCAGCCTCTCAGCCGCAGCCTGTTGCAGCCTCTCAGCCACAGCCTCTCAGCTGCAGCCTGTTGCAGCCTGTTGCAGCCTCTCAGCTGCAGCCTCTCAGCCACAGCCTGTTGCAGCCTCTCAGCTGCAGCCTCTCAGCCGCAGCCTGTTGCAGCCTCTCAGCCACAGCCGCTCAGCTGCAGCCTGTTGCAGCCTCTCAGCCGCAGCCTGTTGCAGCCTCTCAGCTGCAGCCTCTCAGCCGCAGCCTGTTGCAGCCTCTCAGCCACAGCCGCTCAGCTGCAGCCTGTTGCAGCCTCTCAGCCGCAGCCTGTTGCAGCCTCTCAGCCGCTCTCAGCTGCAGCCTCTCAGCCGCAGCCTGTTGCAGCCTCTCAGCCACAGCCTGTTGCAGCCTCTCAGCTGCAGCCTGTTGCAGCCTCTCAGCTGCAGCCTGCCGCAGCCTGTTGCAGCCTCTCAGCCACAGCCTGTTGCAGCCTCTCAGCCGCAGCCTTCAGCAGCCTGTTGCAGCCTCAGCTGCAGCCTCTCAGCCGCAGCCTGTTGCAGCCTCTCAGCCACAGCCGCTTGCAGCCTGTTGCAGCCTCAGCCAGCAGCCTGTTGCAGCCTCTCAGCCGCAGCCTCAGCCGCAGCCTCTCAGCCGCAGCCTGTTGCAGCCTCTCAGCTGCAGCCTCTCAGCTGCAGCCTCTCAGCTGCAGCCTGTTGCAGCCTGTTGCAGCCTCTCAGCTGCAGCCACAGCCGCTCCCAGCTGCAGCCTGTTGCAGCCTCTCAGCCGCAGCCTCTCAGCTGCAGCCTGTTGCAGCCTCTCAGCCGCAGCCTGTTTCAGCCTCTCAGCTGCAGCCTCTCAGCCGCAGCCTGTTGCAGCCTCTCAGCTGCAGCCTCTCAGTCGCAGCCTGTTGCAGCCTCTCAGCCACAGCCGCTCAGCTGCAGCCTGTTGCAGCCTGTTGCAGCCTCTCAGCTGCAGCCTCTCAGCCGCAGCCTGTTGCAGCCTCCCAGCTGCAGCCTGTTGCAGCCTCTCAGCTGCAGCCTCTCAGCTGCAGCCTCTCAGCCGCAGCCTGTTGCAGCCTCCCAGCTGCAGCCTGTTGCAGCCTCTCAGCTGCAGCCTCTCAGCTGCAGCCTCTCAGCCGCAGCCTGTTGCAGCCTCTCAGCTGCAGCCTCTCAGCTGCAGCCTGTTGCAGCCTCTCAGCCGCAGCCTGTTGCAGCCTCTCAGCCACAGCCTCTCAGCTGCAGCCTGTTGCAGCCTCTCAGCCGCAGCCTCTCAGCCGCAGCCTGTGGCAGCCTCTCAGCTGCAGCCTCTCAGCCGCAGCCTGTTGCAGCCTCTCAGCCACAGCCTGTGGCAGCCTCTCAGCTGCAGCCTGTTGCAGCCTCTCAGCCCCAGCCTCTCAGCTGCATCCTTTTGCAGCCTCTCGGCTGCAGCCTCTCAGCTGCAGCCTCTCAGCCGCAGCCTGTTGCAGCCTCTCAGCCACAGCCTATTGCAGCCTCTCAGCTGCAGCCTCTCAGCCGCAGCCTGTTGCAGCCTCTCAGCCGCAGCCTGTTGCAGCCTGTTGCAGCCTCTCAGCCGCAGCCTCTCAGCTGCAGCCTGCTGCAGCCTGTTTCAGCCTCTCAGCTGCAGCCTCTCAGCCGCAGCCTGTTGCAGCCTCTCAGCCACAGCCTATTGCAGCCTCTCAGCCGCAGCCTGTTGCAGCCTCTCAGCCGCAGCCTGTTGCAGCCTGTTGCAGCCTCTCAGCCGCAGCCTCTCAGCTGCAGCCTGCTGCAGCCTGTTTCAGCCTCTCAGCTGCAGCCTCTCAGCCGCAGCCTGTTGCAGCCTGTTGCAGCCTCTCAGCCGCAGCCTGTTGCAGCCTCTCAGCTGCAGCCTGTTGCAGCCTGTTGCAGCCTCTCAGCCGCAGCCTCTCAGCTGCAGCCTGTTGCAGCCTCTCTGCAGAGCTCTGCAGGCCCTGCTCAGGCTGCTGAGCTGCAGCTCCCTGCCCCTGCCTCAGCAGCTGCTCTTTCCCTGCAGGAGATACTTCCCCTGGAACGTGATCCTGCTCAGCATCTTCGTGAGTAGCACATCTGGACAGCAGCACATCTGGAGCGCTGCTGCCCTGCCCTGCCAGCCAGCCTGGCCCCAAGCAGCAGAGGGGCCCAGGCTGGACTCAGGGAGTCATGGAATGGGTGGGAAAGGGACCCGGCTCCAAGCCCCTGCCCTGCCCCAGGGACACCTCCCACCAGCCCAGCTTGCTCAGGGCCTCATCCAGCCTGGCCCTCAGCACCTCCAGGAAAGGCTCAGCCACAGCCTCCCTGGGCAGCCTGGGCCAGGCTCCCCCCAGCCTCACTTCCTCCTCTCCCACTCTCAATCTCTCCTCTCCCAGCTCCAATCCCTCTCCCCTCACCCTGCCCCTCCCAGCCCTCATCCCAAGTCCCTCCCCAGCCCCCCCGGGAGCCTCTGCAGCTGCTGGCAGCTGCTCTGAGCCCTCCCTGCAGCCTTCTCCAGCCCCAACCCTCCCAGCCTGGCCCCACAGGGGAGGCTCTGCAGCCTCTGCTCCTCTGGGTGACCTCCTCTGGAGCCTCCCCAGCAGCTCCAGCTCCTCCCTGGACTGGGGGTCCCGGGGCTGGGGGCAGTGCTGCAGGGGGAGGGCAGAGCAGAGCAGAGGGGCAGAATCCCCTCCCCGTGCTGCTGCTCTGCCTCCTGCTGCTGCAGCCCAGCTCAGGGTTGGCTTCTGGGGCTGCCAGGGACCACTGCTGGCTCCTGGGGGCTCTGTCCCCGACTGCCACCCCCAAGGCCTTCCCTCCAGGCTGCCCCCCAGCCCCCTCCCCCCCCCCCCAGCCTGGCTCTGTGCTGCCACTGCCCTGCCCCAGCTGCAGGAGCCTTGCCCTTGGCCCTGCTGAGCTGCCTGAGCCTGGCTTGGGACCCCCTGCAGCCTGCTCAGCACCCTCTGGATGGATCCCTTCCCTTCCCCTCCAGCATCCCAACCCCAGCACACAGCCTGGGCCCCCCCCTGCAGCCTGCTCAGCACCCTCTGGATGAATCCCTCCCCTTCCCCTCCAGCATCCCAACCCCAGCACACAGTCTGGGCCCCCCCCTGCAGCCTGCTCAGCACCCTCTGATGGATCCCTTCCCTTCCCCTCCAGCATCCCAACCCCAGCACACAGCCTGGGCCCCCCCCCCCTGCAGCCTGCTCAGCACCCTCTGGATGAATCCCTCCCCTTCCCCTCCAGCATCCCAACCCCAGCACACAGTCTGGGCCCCCCCCTGCAGCCTGCTCAGCACCCTCTGGATGGATCCCTTCCCTCCAGACTGCTCAGCTTCCTCTGGATGGATCCCTTCCCTTCCCTCCAGCCTGCTCAGCTCCCTCTGGATGAATCCCTTCCCTTCCCCTCCAGCATCCCAACCGCCCCCCGGCACACAGCCTCCCCCCCCCCCCCCCCCCTGCAGCCTGCTCAGCACCCTCTGGATGGATCCCTTCCCTTCCCCTCCAGCATCCCAACCCCAGCACACAGCCTGGGGCCCCCCTGCAGCCTGCTCAGCACCCTCTGGATGGATCCCTTCCCTCCAGCCTGCTCAGCTCCCTCTGGATGGATCCCTTCCTTTCCCCTCCAGCATCCCAACCCCAGCACACAGCCTGCCCCCCCCCCCCGCAGCCTGCTCAGCACCCTCTGGATGGATCCCTTCCTTTCCCCTCCAGCATCCCAACCCCCCCAGCACACAGCCTGGCTTGGGCCCCCCCCCCCCTACAGCCTTCCCAGGTCCCCTCTCTGCCTGCCAGGACCTTCCCACTTGCCCTTCTTGCTCAGCAGCTGAGCTCAGGAGGGTCTTCCCTCTGCTCTCAGCTGCTCCCCTGCTGCCTTTGGTTTGTGTCCCCCCCCCCCCCCGTTGGTCCTCCAGTTCCAGCTGCAGGAACCTTGCCCTTGAGGCTCCCAGCTGGTCGTGAGCTCAGGCCTGGGGACCTTGCCAGGGCTCCTCCAGGCTCTGAAAGGGGAAGGCCAAGGGGCTGGATGGAGGCAGGCTGTGGAGCTTGGGCCTCTGGAGCCCCGTGGGAGGCAGGAGGGAGGCTGGGGGAGCTGGGGGGGCTGCAGGTCAAACGCTGGAGCTGCTCTCTGCCTCTCCCTGGGGCAGCAACGTGGCTCATGTGGTTCTCTCTCTCCCCCTCCCAGACCCTCTCCATGGCTTATCTCACGGGGATGCTCTCCAGGTAGGCTGAGACTGTGCTCTCTCTGGATGGCTTCTGGGGGCTGCAAAACAATTCCCCTCCCAGCCCCAATCCCTCTCCCCTCACCCTGCCCCCCCCAGCCCTCGTCCCAGGGCCCTCCCCAGCCCCCCCGGGAGCCTCTGCAGCTGCTGGCAGCTGCTCTGAGCTCGCCCTGCAGCCTTCTCCAGCCCCAACCCTCCCAGCCTGGACCCCCCAGCCTCTCCTCCTCTCTGTGGCCTCCTCTGGAGCCTCCCCAGCAGCTCCAGCTCCTCCCTGGGCTCTGTGCTGCCACTGCCCTGCCCCAGCTGCAGGAGCCTTGCCCTTGGCCCTGCTGAGCTGCCTGAGCCTGGCTTGGGGCCCCCGTGCAGCCTGCTCAGCTCCCTCTGGATGGATCCCTCCCCTTCCTTCCAGCATCCCAACCCCCCCCAGCACACAGCCTGAGGCCCCCCTGCAGCCTGCTCAGCTCCCTCTGGATGGATCCCTTCCCTTCCCTCCAGCATCCCAACCCCAGCACACAGCCTGGGGCCACCCCCTGCAGCCTGCTCAGCTCCTCTGGATGGATCCCTTTCCCTTCCCTCCAGCATCCCAACCCCTCCCCAGCTTGGGGCCAGCTGCAGACCTGCTCAGGAGGCCTCAGCCCTCCTGCCCATGGCAGCCTGCTCAGCTCCCAGAGCTCTGGGGCCGGTGGCCAGCCCTTGGGGGGGGGGGGGTCCTGTGGCCCCAGCTGCCTGTGGGCAGTGCTGATGGAGGCTCTGCTGCCCCCTTTGCAGCTACTACAACACCAAGGCCGTGCTGCTGTGCCTGGGGATCACAGCCCTGGTCTGCCTCTCTGTCTCCCTCTTCAGCTTCCAGAGCAAGGTTTGTGCTGAGGGAGCCCCCTGGCAGCAGGACACTGCCCCAGGGCTGGAGGGCTGCAGGGCCAGGATGGGTGCAGAGCAAGCTGGGGGATGCTGGGGGAGGGGGAAGGGGCAGGGGGAGGCTCCAGAAGAGCTGCAGAGCTGCTGGGCTCAGGGATTCATGGCCTGGGCTGGCTTGGGAGGGACCTCAAAGCTCAGCCAGGTCCAAGCCCATGGAGCAGAGCCCAACCCCCCTCCCTGGCTCCAGGCTCCTCTCAGGCACTTGCAGGCAGCCAGGAGGTCTCCCCTCAGCCTCCTCTCCTCCAGCCTCAACCCCCCCCCGAGCTGCCTCAGCTGCTCCTCCTTCCCCAGCCCTCTCCCCCAGCCCCTTCCCCAGCTTTGTCTCCTGTGATGAGACCTCCACCCCCCGGGGCAGCCTGGGCCAGGGCTCCAGCAGCCTCAAAGCAAAGATCTCCATGGCTTGGGGTTGGGCTGGAAGGAGCTCAAGGCTCAGGCAGCTCCAAGCCCCCGCCCAGGGACCCCTCCCCCCAGCCCGGGCTGCTCAGGGCCTCATCCAGCCTGGCCCTCAGCACCCCCAGGCAGGAGGCAGCCACAGCCTCCCTGGGCAGCCTGGGCCAGGCTGTGCCCAGCCTCCTCTGGGCTGGATGAAGCAAGGAGCAGCCTTGGCCAAGGTCCTGCAGGAAGCAGTCCTGGAGCACTGCTTGGCCTCGGGGGGGATGAGGGCAGTGGAGAGCTGCAGCTTGCCCTGCTCTGAGCTGCTCCAAGCTGCTTGAGGCACAGCCAGGGGGCTGCTGGGTTGTTGGGGGCACAGCCAAGCAACTGGCATGGAGAGGTCCTCCTGGCATGGAGATGCCCTCCTGGCATGGAGAGGTCCTCCTGGCATGGAGATGCCCTCCTGGCATGGAGAGGTCCTCCTGGCATGGAGATGTCCTCCTGGCAGGGAGATGCCCTCCAGAGCTCCTCCTGGCCCGGAGCTCTCCTCCTGCCCGCGCCCAGGGCCTCAGCCAGCCTGCTGCCCGAGCTGCCCCTGCTCAGCCACAGCCTCCCTGGGCAGCCTGTGCCAGGCTCTGCCCCACTGCCCCCTTCTGACCTCCTGCTCTGCCCCTCCACAGTTTGACTTCACCTCCTACCAGGGAGTGCTCTTCGTGCTGCTCACGGCGCTGCTCTTCGGCGCCATCACCCTGGCGGTGCTTCTGCCCTACCGATATGTGAGTAGCAGCCCCCTGCCCCCCCCCTGCCCGCCCCCTGCCCCCTCCTGCCTCCCCCTGCCCCCCTGCCCGCCCCCTGCCCCCCTGCCTCCCCCCTGCCCCCCTGCCCGCCCCCTGCCCCCTCCTGCCTCCCCCCCTGCCCCCCTGCCCGCCCCCTGCCCCCCTGCCTCCCCCGTGCCCCCCCTGCCCGCCCCCTGCCCCCTCCTGCCTCCCCCCTGCCCCCCTGCCCGCCCCCTGCCCCCCTGCCTCCCCCCGTGCCCCCCCTGCCCGCCCCCTGCCCCCTCCTGCCTCCCCCTGCCCCCCTGCCCGCCCCCTGCCCCCCTGCCTCCCCCGTGCCCCCCCTGCCCGCCCCCTGCCCCCTCCTGCCTCCCCCCTGCCCCCTCCTGCCTCCCCCCCGCCTCCCCCCTGCCTCCCCCCTGCCTCCCCCCTGCCTCCCCCCCTGCCTCCCCCTGCCTCCCTCCTGCCTCCCCCTGCCCCTTCTGCCTCCCCCTGCCCCTCCTGCCTCCCCCTGCCTCCCCCCTGCCTCCCCCCTGCCTCCCTCCTGCCTCCCCCCCTGCCCCTTCTGCCTCCCCCCCCTGCCCCCTCCTGCCTCCCCCCTGCCTCCCCCCTGCCTCCCTCCTGCCTCCCCCCTGCCCCCCTGCCCGCCCCCTGCCCCCCTGCCTCCCCCATGCCCCCCCTGCCCGCCCCCTGCCCCCTCCTGCCTCCCCCCCTGCCCCCTCCTGCCTCCCCCCTGCCTCCCCCCCCTGCCTCCCCCCTGCCCCTCCTGCCTCCCCCCTGCCCCCCCTGCCTCCCCCCTGCCTCCCCTCTGCCTCCCTCCTGCCTCCCCCCTGCCCCTCCTGCCTCCCCCCTGCCCCCTCCTGCCTCCCCCCTGCCTCCCCCCCTGCCTCCCTCCTGCCTCCCCCTGCCCCCTCCCTGCCTCCCTCCTGCCTCCCTCCTGCCTCCCCCCTGCCCCCTCCTGCCTCCCCCCCTGCCCCCTCCTGCCTACCCCCTGCCCCCTCCTGCCTACCCCCTGCCTCCCCCTGCCCCCTCCTGCCTCCCTCCTGCCTACCCCCTGCCTCCCCCCCTGCCCCCTCCTGCCTACCCCCTGCCCCCTCCTGCCTCCCCCCCTGCCCCCTCCTGCCTCCCCCCTGCCTCCCCCCTGCCCCCTCCTGCCTCCCCCCTGCCCCCTCCTGCCTCACCCCCAGACTGGGGTTGGGCTGGAAGGCAGCTCAGAGCTCAGCCAGCTCCAAGCCCCTGCCCAGGGACCCCTCCCCCAGCCCAGCTTGCCGGAGGCCTCCTCCCCACCCCCCTTCTTGCTGCTGCCATCCCCACGGCTGCCCTGGCAGCTCCTGCCCCTGCCCCAGAGCCTTCCTGGCCCTGCTGCCTGCTGCTTGCAGCCCAGCACCGGCCTGGGGCTTGAGGCAGTTTGCCTCTGCTCCTGGAGCTGGGGGTGGCCTCCCAGCAGGTCACAGCCTCTGCTTGTGCCTCAGTTGCCCTTCCCTGCCCAGCAGGGCTCTGGGCACAGGAGAGCATTGCCCCACTCAGAGCCCAGGGAGGGAAGGGAGCTCAGAGCTCAGCCAGCCCCAACCTCCCCACCCTGCCCAGGGACTCCTCTCAGCCAGGCTCGGCTGCCCGGGGCCTCATCCAGCCTGGCCCTCAGCACCCCCAGGCAGGAGGCAGCCACAGCCTCCCTGGGCAGCCTGGGCCAGGCTCTCAGCAGCCTCTTGATGAAGAGCTTCTCCCTCAGCTCCCCTCCAGCCCTGCTCTGCCTCAGCCCCCCTCCAGCCCTGCTCTGCCTCAGCTCCCCTCCAGCCCTGCTCTGCCTCAGCTCCCCTCCAGCCCTGCTCTGCCTCAGCTCCCCTCCAGCCCTGCTCTGCCTCAGCCCCACTCCAGCCCTGCTCTGCCTCAGCCCCACTCCAGCCCTGCTCTGCCTCAGCCCCCCTCCAGCCCTGCTCTGCCTCAGCTCCCCTCCAGCCCTGCTCTGCCTCAGCTCCCCTCCAGCCCTGCTCTGCCTCAGCTCCCCTCCAGCCCTGCTCTGCCTCAGCCCCACTCCAGCCCTGCTCTGCCTCAGCTCCCCTCCAGCCCTGCTCTGCCTCAGCCCCACTCCAGCCCTGCTCTGCCTCAGCCCCACTCCAGCCCTGCTCTGCCTCAGCTCCCCTCCAGCCCTGCTCTGCCTCAGCTCCCCTCCAGCCCTGCTCTGCCTCAGCTCCAAACCCTTCCCCCTTGGGGACCCTCAGCCCAAGGCTCTCTGCAGCCTTCCTGCAGGATCCCTTCAGGCAGCTCTGAGGTGCCCCTGGAGCCTTCTCCCCTGCAGGCTGCACAGCCCCAGCTGCCTCAGCCTGTGCTCCCAGCAGAGCTGCTCCAGCCCTGGCAGCATCACTGTGACCTCCTCTGGCCTCCCTCCAGCAGCTCTGTCTCCTCCTGGGGCCACCAGAGCTGGACCAGGGCCACCAGACCTTGGTCCTTCCCAGCCAGGCCATCCCGTGCTGAAGTCCCCCCTGGGCTATCAGAGGACCTTCCCCCAAGCTGTGCTCTCCACAGGAGATCCAAGTCCTGCCCTGTGCCAGGTCCTCAGCAGCCTGAGTGTTGGATTTGTTCCCTGCAGGTCCCCTGGCTCCATGCCATCTATGCCCTGCTGGGTGCCCTCATCTTCACCATGGTAAGGGGGGCTGGGGGTGGGAGAGACCTCAGGGAGGGTGAGGGGCACCAAGAGGGGAGGGTGAGGGGCACCAAAAGGGAAGGGTGAGGGGCACCAAAAGGGAAGGGTGAGGGGCACCAAGAGGGGAGGGTGAGAGGCACCAAAAGGGGAGGGTGAGAGGCACCAAAAGGGGAGGGTGAGAGGCACCAAAAGGGGAGGGTGAGGGGCACCAAGAGGGGAGGTTGAGGGGTACCAGTAGGGGAGGGTGAGGGGCACCAAGAGGGGAGGGTGAGGGGCACCAGGAGGGGAGGGTGAGGGGCACCAAGAGGGGAGGGTGAGGGGCACCAAGTGGGGAGGGTGAGGGGCACCAAGAGGGGAGGGTGAGGGGCACCAGGAGGGGAGGGTGAGGGGCACCAGGAGGGGAGGGTGAGGGGCACCAAGTGGGGAGGGTGAGGGGCACCAGGAGGGGAGGGTGAGGGGCACCAAGAGGGGAGGGTGAGGGGCACCAAGTGGGGAGGGTGAGGGGCACCAGGAGGGGAGGGTGAGGGGCACCAAGTGGGGAGGGTGAGGGGCACCAAGAGGGGAGGGTGAGGGGCACCAAGAGGGGAGGGTGAGGGGCACCAGGAGGGGAGGGTGAGGGGCACCAAGTGGGGAGGGTGAGGGGCACCAGGAGGGGAGGGTGAGGGGCACCAGGAGGGGAGGGTGAGGGGCACCAAGAGGGGAGGGTGAGGGGCACCAAGTGGGGAGGGTGAGGGGCACCAAGAGGGGAGGGTGAGGGGCACCAGGAGGGGAGGATGAGGGGCACCAAGAGGGGAGGGTGAGGGGCACCAAGTGGGGAGGGTGAGGGGCACCAAGTGGGGAGGGTGAGGGGCACCAAGTGGGGAGGGTGAGGGGCACCAAGAGGGGAGGGTGAGGGGCACCAGGAGGGGAGGATGAGGGGCACCAAGTGGGGAGGGTGAGGGGCACCAAGAGGGGAGGGTGAGGGGCACCAGGAGGGGAGGATGAGGGGCACCAAGTGGGGAGGGTGAGGGGCACCAGGAGGGGAGGGTGAGGGGCACCAAGAGGGGGAGGGTGAGGGGCACCAAGTGGGGAGGGTGAGGGGCACCAAGAGGGGAGGGTGAGGGGCACCAGGAGGGGAGGATGAGGGGCACCAAGTGGGGAGGGTGAGGGGCACCAGGAGGGGAGGGTGAGGGGCACCAGGAGGGGAGGGTGAGGGGCACCAAGAGGGGAGGGTGAGGGGCACCAAGAGACCTCAGGGAGGGTGAGGGGCACCAAGAGACCTCGGGGTGGGGGTGAGAGGCACCAAGAGCCCTTGGGGAGGGTGAGAGGCACCAAGAGCCCTTGGGGAGGGTGAGAGGCACCAAGAGCCCTTGGTGGAGGCTTAAGGAGCTTGAGGAAGATTTATTGCAGGCATGCAGAGCCCTGAGCCTGGGCAGCTGCCCCGGGGGAGGCTGCAGGGCTTTGATTCACTGCTTTGAGTGCTCCCCAGCAGCTCCTCCTGAGAGCCTCTGCCCACAGCAAGTCCTGGCAGTGCCCTGCCTGCCCCTGGGCTGTGGGACCTGTCAGGGTGGATGCTTGGCAGCAGCTTGAAGAGGGGGTCAGGGGGAGGGCTGCCCAAGTGGGGATCTCGTGGGGCTGGCATTGCTCAACTGCTGCCTTTTATGAGCTGTAAAAGTCATCTGCGGGGAGCTGGGGCTGCTCCTGCTGTGATTCATGGCACAAGGAGGCTAAAACAGCTCCTAATTACCCCAGAAACCTCTGGCAGAACCTCAGCTGGGCCTGGCCCTATGTGCCAGCCTGTGTCAGCTCAGCCTGGCAAGGGCTCAGGGCTTATTTATGACCAGGAAGGGGCCAGGTGCCAGCTGGGCCAGGGGAAGGTGTCCCTGCCAGCCCCTGAAAAGCTCCAGGCCAAGGTGTCTGTCATGGGCTGGGCTGGGAGGGGCAGGAAAGGTGAGGTGGGAGAGGAGATTGGGCTTGAAGCCATGGAGTGGGTTGGGTTGGAAGGGACCTCAGAGGTCATCAACTTGCTTGGGCAGGAAGGACCTCAGAGGTCATCAACTTGCTTGGGCAGGAAGGACCTCAGAGGTCATCAACTGCTTGGGCTGGAAGGACCTCAGAGGTCATCAACTGCTTGGGTTGGAAGGACCTCAGAGGTCATCAACTGCTTGGGCTGGAAGGACCTCAGAGGTCATCAACTGCTTGGGTTGGAAGGACCTCAGAGGTCATCAACTGCTTGGGCTGGAAGGGACCTCAGAGGTCATCAACTGCTTGGGCTGGAAGGACCTCAGAGGTCATCAACTGCTTGGGTTGGAAGGACCTCAGAGGTCATCAACTGCTTGGGCTGGAAGGACCTCAGAGGTCATCAACTGCTTGGCTGGAAGGGACCTCAGAGGTCATGAAGTGCTTGGGCTGGAAGGACCTCAGAGGTCATCAACTGCTTGGGCTGGAAGGACCTCAGAGGTCATCAACTGCTTGGGCTGGAAGGACCTCAGAGGTCATCAACTGCTTGGGCTGGAAGGACCTCAGAGGTCATCAACTGCTTGGGCTGGAAGGGACCTCAGAGGTCATCAACTGCTTGGGCTGGAAGGGACCTCAGAGGTCATCAACTGCTTGGCTGGAAGGGACCTCAGAGGTCATCAACTGCTTGGGCTGGAAGGACCTCAGAGGTCATCAACTGCTTGGGCTGGAAGGACCTCAGAGGTCATCAACTGCTTGGCTGGAAGGGACCTCAGAGGTCATCAACTGCTTGGGCTGGAAGGACCTCAGAGGTCATCAACTGCTTGGGCTGGAAGGACCTCAGAGGTCATCAACTGCTTGGGCTGGAAGGAGCTCAGAGGTCATCAACTGCTTGGGCTGGAAGGACCTCAGAGGTCATCAACTGCTTGGGCTGGAAGGGACCTCAGAGGTCATCAACTGCTTGGGCTGGAAGGGACCTCAGAGGTCATCAACTGCTTGGGCTGGAAGGAGCTCAGAGGTCATCAACTGCTTGGCTGGAAGGGACCTCAGAGGTCATCAACTGCTTGGGCTGGAAGGACCTCAGAGGTCATCAACTGCTTGGGCTGGAAGGAGCTCAGAGGTCATCAACTGCTTGGGCTGGAAGGAGCTCAGAGGTCATCAACTGCTTGGCTGGAAGGGACCTCAGAGGTCATCAACTGCTTGGGCTGGAAGGGACCTCAGAGGTCATCAACTGCTTGGCTGGAAGGGACCTCAGAGGTCATCAACTGCTTGGGCTGGAAGGAGCTCAGAGGTCATCAACTGCTTGGGCTGGAAGGACCTCAGAGGTCATCAACTGCTTGGGCTGGAAGGAGCTCAGAGGTCATCAACTGCTTGGGCTGGAAGGAGCTCAGAGGTCATGAAGTGCTTGGGCAGGAAGGACCTCAGAGGTCATCAACTGCTTGGGCTGGAAGGACCTCAGAGGTCATGAAGTGCTTGGGCTGGAAGGACCTCAGAGGTCATCAACTGCTTGGCTGGGAGGGAACTGTTGGGTCCAGGTCCCCCTGTGAGGTGCCTGTGGCCTGGGGCAGGTCTGGCAGTGAGCAGCTGGAGGGACTGGCTGAGGGGCACAGGGAGAGCTCAGAGCTCCAGGGAGCCATGGGAGGGGTTGGGCTTGGAAGGGAGCTCAAGGCTCAGGCAGCTCCAAGCCCCTGCCCTGCCCAGGGACACCTCCCCCAGCCCAGGCTGCTCAGGGCCTCATCCAGCCTGGCCCTGAGCACCCCCAGGGAGGGCTCAGCCATAGCCTCCCTGGGCAGCCTGGGCCAGGCTGTGCCCAGCCTCCCTCTGGGCTGGATGAAGCAAGGAGCAGCCTTGGCCAAGGTCCTGCAGGAAGCAGTCCTGGAGCACTGCTTGGCCTCAGGGGGGGGATGAGGGCAGTGGAGAGCTGCAGCTTGCCCTGCTCTGAGCTGCTCCAAGCTGCTTGAGGCACAGCCAGGGGGGCTGCTGGGTTGTTGGGGGCACAGCCAAGCAACTGGGAGAGCTCCTGGCATGGAGATGCCCTCCTGGCATGGAGAGTTCTCCTGGCATGGAGAGTTCTCCTGGCATGGAGATGCCCTCCTGGCATGGAGATGTCCTCCTAGCTCCTTGTCCCAGCCCTCTCTCACCGAGCTCCTTCCTCTCTCCTGCCAGTTCCTGGCCCTGGACACCCAGCTGCTGCTGGGCAGCCGCCGCTGCTCCCTGAGCCCCGAGGAGTTCGTCTTCGGAGCCCTCAACATCTACCTGGACATCATCTACATCTTCTCCTTCTTCCTCCAGTTCTTTGGCTCCAGCCAGGAGTGAGGGAGCCCAGCAGGGTGCCAGCTCCTCCCTGCTGCCCCTGGAGACAGGTGGAAGATGAAGAAGAGGAAGAAGAGGAAAGGGGGAAGGGGGAAGGGGGGGAAGAAACCCAACGGAAAGCAAAGGTTGAACCCAAGCAGCCCAACCCCAACCTCGCTGCCCCCAGCCCAGCCCCTGGGGTCCCTCTGCAGCTTTGGCCCTTGGCTTGGCAGCCCCTGGGAGGCAGGAGGCAGCCTGCAGGGCTTGGGGGCTGCCTCCTCTGCTGCCTCTCCTCCCGCTGAGCCCAGCCCCCAGCCCGGCAGGCAGCAGCCCAAGGGCCTGGCGGAGCCGCCCGGAGCCCGGCACGGCCTGGGCTGGGGGAGGCCTGGGGGCAGCTCCGCACGGGGAAAGGAGGGGACAGGGGAGGGGAGCAGGGAACTCTGCTGGGAGAGCAGGGAACTCTGCTGGGAAAGTGGGGAATTCTCCTCCTGCTGCCCACCACCACCTCCTCCTGCTGCCCACCTCCTCCTGCTGCCCACCTCCTCCTGCTGCCTACCACCACCTCCTCCTGCTGCCCACCTCCTCCTGCTGCCCACCACCACCACCTCTTCCTGCTGCCCACCTCCTCCTGCTGCCCACCTCCTCCTGCTGCCCACCACCACCACCTCCTCCTGCTGCCCACCTCCTCCTGCTGCCCACCACCACCGCCTCTTCCTGCTGCCCACCTCCTCCTGCTGCCCACCTCCTCCTGCTGCCCACCACCACCACCTCCTCCTGCTGCCCACCTCCTCCTGCTGCCCACCTCCTCCTGCTGCCCACCACCACCTCCTCCTGCTGCCCACCTCCTCCTGCTGCCCACCTCCTCCTGCTGCCCACCACCACCGCCTCTTCCTGCTGCCCACCTCCTCCTGCTGCCCACCTCCTCCTGCTGCCCACCACCACCACCTCCTCCTGCTGCCCACCTCCTCCTGCTGCCCACCTCCTCCTGCTGCCCACCACCACCTCCTCCTGCTGCCCACCTCCTCCTGCTGCCCACCTCCTCCTGCTGCCCACCACCACCTCCTCTTCCTGCTGCCCACCTCCTCCTGCTGCCTACCACCACCTCTTCCTGCTGCCCACCTCCTCCTGCTGCCCACCACCTCCTCCTGCCCACCACCACCACCTCCTGCCCACCACCACCACCTGCTCACCACCACCACCTCCTACCCATCACCACCACCACCACCTGCTCACCACCACCACCTCCTGCCCACCACCACCACCTCCTGCCCATCACCACCACCTGCTCACCACCACCACCTCCTGCCCATCACCACCACCTGCTCACCACCACCACCTCCTGCCCATCACCACCACCTGCTCACCACCACCACCTCCTGCCCACCACCACCACCTGCTCACCACCACCACCTCCTGCCCACCACCACCTCCTGCCCATCACCACCACCTGCTCACCACCACCTCCTGCCCATCACCACCACCTGCTCACCACCACCACCTCCTGCCCACCACCACCTCCTGCCCATCACCACCACCTGCTCACCACCACCACCTCCTGCCCACCACCACCTCCTGCCCATCACCACCTCCTGCCCACCACCACCTCCTGCCCATCACCACCACCTGCTCACCACCACCTCCTGCCCATCACCACCACCTGCCCACCACCACCACCTCCTGCCCATCAGCACCACCTGCCCACCACCACCACCTCCTGCCCAACACCTCCTCCTGCTGCTCTCTCCCAGCTGTCCCTGCCCCCTCCCCCTGCCCCGAGGTGGCTGTCACCCTGAGCCCTGGGTGCCTGTGAGGGCTCTGGTAACTTTCCACCTGCCCCCTGCCCACATTCCCCTCGTTGGGGGCCAGCTGGCTGATTCCTAACGGCTGCAGGTGGAGATAAGAGGCCAGATGCCCGCTGCTGATAGAAGCTCCTATCTGCCATCTCCCGGGGAACGCCAAGTGCGTCACGGCCCTGCCCGCAGCCGGCCCTGCCCGCAGCCGGCCCTGCCCGCTCCCGAGGGGCTGCAGCCTGCAGCTTCCTCCTCTGCTGCTGCCCTGCCTCCTGCCCTGCACGTGGGGGCTCCCCCAGGCACACGTGTGCCAGGACCCACGGCTGGGCAGGGGGCAGTCACCGGGCACGGCAGGGCAGGGCTGAGGGATCAGGGATCAATCAGATAATCAGAGATCAGGGAGCAGAGAATCAGAGAGCAGAGATCGGGGGTTAGAGAGCAGAGAGCATAGAAGAAGAGATCAGGAGAGAATCAGAGAGCAGAGAATCAGAGAGGAGAGTTCAGGGAGCAGAGATCAGGGAGCAGAGGAGCAGAGAGCACAGAATCAGAGAGGATAGAATTAGAGAGGATAGAATCAGGGAGCAGAGATCAGGGAGCAGAGGATAAGAGAGCAGAGAGCACAGAATCAGAGAGCACAGAATCAGAGAGTATAGAATCAGGGAGCAGAGAGCACAAAATCAGCCCAGAATCAGAGAGGATAGAATCAGAGAGGAGAAGAGCAGAGAGCACAGAATCAGAGAGGATAGAATCAGAGAGGAGAAGAGCAGAGAGCACAGAATCAGAGAGCACAGAATCAGAGAGGAGAAGAGCAGAGAGCACAGAATCAGAGAGCACAGAATCAGGGAGCAGAGAGCAGAGAATCAGAGAGGATAGACTCAAAGAGGATAGAATCAGAGAGCAGAGAAGCAGAGATCAGGGAGCAGAGAGCACAGAATCACAGAGGGTAGAATCAAAGAGGATAGAATCAGAGAGCAGAGATCAGGGAGCAGAGAGGATAGAATCAAAGAGGATAGAATCAGGGAGTAGAGATCAGGGAGCAGAGAGGATAGAATCAGAGAGGATAGAATCAAAGAGGATAGAATCAGAGAGCAGAGATCAGGGAGCAGAGAGGATAGAATCAAAGAGGATAGAAGCAGAGATCAGGGAGCAGAGAGAATAGAATCAAAGAGGATAGAATCAGAGAGCAGAGATCAGGGAGCAGAGAGCAGAGAATCAGAGAGGATAGAATCAGAGAGCAGAGATCAGGGAGCAGAGAGCAGAGAATCAGAGAGGATAGAATCAAAGAGGATAGAATCAGAGAGCAGAGAAGCAGAGATCAGGGAGCAGAGAGGATAGAATCAAAGAGGATAGAATCAGAGAGGATAGAATCAGGGAGCAGAGATCAGAGAAGCAGAGATCAGGGAGCAAAGAGCAGAGAAGCAGAGATCAGGGAGCAGAGAGGATAGAATCAAAGAGGATAGAATCAGAGAGGATAGAATCAGGGAGCAGAGAGCAGAGAAGCAGAGATCAGGGAGCAAAGAGGATAGAATCAAAGAGGATAGAATCAAAGAGGATAGAATCAGAGAGCAGAGAGCAGAGAGCAGAGAGGATAGAATCAAAGAGGATAGAATCAGAGAGCAGAGATCAGGGAGCAGAGAGGATAGAATCAGAGAGGATAGATCAAAGAGGATAGAATCAGAGAGCAGAGAGCAGGGAGCAGAGAGGATAGAATCAAAGAGGATAGAATCAGGGAACAGAGATCAGGGAGCAGAGAGGATAGAATCAGAGAGGATAGAATCAAAGAGGATAGAATCAGGGAGCAGAGATCAGGGAGCAGAGGATAAGAGAGCAGAGAGCACAGAATCAGAGAGTATAGAATCAGGGAGCAGAGAGCACAAAATCAGCCCAGAATCAGAGAGGATAGAATCAGAGAGGAGAAGAGCAGAGAGCACAGAATCAGAGAGCACAGAATCAGAGAGGAGAAGAGCAGAGAGCACAGAATCAGAGAGGATAGAATCAGGGAGCAGAGAGCACAAAATCAGCCCAGAATCAGAGAGGATAGAATCAGAGAGAAGAAGAGCAGAGAGCACAGAATCAGAGAGGATAGAATCAGAGAGGATAGAGAGGATAGAATTAGAGAGGATAGAATCAGGGAACAGAGATCAGGGAGCAGAGAGCAGAGAGCACAGAATCAGAGAGGATAGAATCAGGGAGCAGAGAGGATAGAATCAGAGAGGATAGAATCAAAGAGGATAGAATCAGAGAGCAGAGAAGCAGAGATCAGGGAGCAGAGAGGATAGAATCAAAGAGGATAGAATCAGAGAGGATAGAATCAGGGAGCAGAGAGCAGAGAAGCAGAGATCAGGGAGCAGAGAGCACAGAATCAGAGAGGGTAGAATCAAAGAGGATAGAATCAGAGAGCAGAGATCAGGGAGCAGAGAGGATAGAATCAAAGAGGATAGAATCAGAGAGGATAGAATCAGGGAGCAGAGAGCAGAGAAGCAGAGATCAGGGAGCAGAGAGCAGGGAGCAGAGAGCAGGGAGCAGAGAGGATAGAATCAAAGAGGATAGAATCAGAGAGGATAGAATCAGGGAGCAGAGAAGCAGAGATCAGGGAGCAGAGAGGATAGAATCAGAGGATAGAATCAGAGAGGATAGAATCAGGGAGCAGAGAGCAGAGAAGCAGAGATCAGGGAGCAGAGAGGATAGAATCAGAGAGGATAGAATCAAAGAGGATAGAAGCAGAGATCAGGGAGCAGAGAGGATGGAATCAAAGAGGATAGAATCAGGGAGCAGAGAAGCAGAGATCAGGGAGCAGAGAGGATAGAATCAGAGGATAGAATCAGAGAGGATAGAATCAGGGAGCAGAGAGCAGAGAAGCAGAGATCAGGGAGCAGAGAGGATGGAATCAAAGAGGATAGAATCAGGGAGCAGAGAATCAGCGAGCAGAGAAGCAGAGGTCAGGGATCACAGATCATACAAGCACAGAATCAGAGATCACAGAGATCAGAGGCCAGAGAGCACAGATCAGAGATCCCAGAATCATTAAGGCTGGCAAAGACCTTCAAGATCCTGGAGTCCAGGACCAGAGAGGATCACAGCTGCCAGAATCATCCCTGCTGGCAAAGACCCTTTTGAGATCACCAAGTCCAAGGTCAGAGCTCACAGACTCCTGGAAGGGGCTTGGGGTGGAAAGGAGCTCAAAGCTCAGCCAGCTCCAGCCCCCCTGCCACGGGCAGGGACACCTTCCCCCCCCAGAGACAACCACAAACTGCCCCAAGCAACCCAAACCCACCATCACCCCACCCCCCAAACACCGACCACCTCCCCTCAAATACCAACAACGCAACACCACCCCCCCAAAACAGCACCAAACCCCCCAAAGAACACCCCAAAGCCCCCAAACGACCCCAAAACTCCTCAAACGACCCCAACACCCCCAAGAACACCACAAAGCCCCCAAACCCCAAACCTCCCAAATCACATCAAAAAGCCCTCGAAGAACCCCACCCTCCCCCCTTGAAACCACCAAAGTGCCCCAAACCACCCCAAAACTCCTCAGACGACCCCCAACCCCCCTAAAGAACCCCCAAACTCCCCCAAACCACCCCAAAGCTCCTCAAACCACCCCAAAGCCTCTCAAACAACCCCACCCACCCCCAAAGAACACCAGAACTCCTCAGACGGCCCCAAAACTCCCTAAAGAACCCCCAAACTCCCCCAAACCACCCCAAAACTCCTCAAACCACCCCAAAACCCCTCAGAAAACCCCAACCCCCCCAAGAACCCCCAAACGCCCCAAAATGCCCCCAAAATGCCCCAAATGCTCCCCTCCCCTCCCCTCCCCTTCCCTCCCCTTCCCTTCCCTTCCCTTCCCTTCCCTTCCCTTCCCTTCCCTTCCCTTCCCTTCCCTTCCCTTCCCTTCCCTTCCCTTCCCTTCCCTTCCCTTCCCTTCCCTTCCTTCCTTCCCTTCCCTTCCTTCCCTTCCCTTCCTTCCCTTCCTTCCCTTCCCTTCCCTTCCCTTCCTTCCTTCCCCTTTCCTTTTCCCTTCTCCCTTCCCCTTTTCCCCTTCCCCCTTCTCCCTTCCCCCTTCGCCTTTCTCCCTTCCCCTTTCTCCCTTCCCCTTCCCCCTTCTCCCTTCCCCCTTCCCCCTTCCCTTTCTCCCCTCCCCTTCTCCCTTCCCCCCTTCCCCCTTCTCCCTTCCCCCTTCTCCCTTCCCCCTTCTCCCTTCCCCCTTCTCCCATCCCCCTTCCCCTTCTCCCTTCCCCCTTCCCCCTTCTCCTTCCCCTTTCTCCCTTCCCCTTTCTCCCTTCCCCTTCCCCTTTCTCCCTTCCCCTTTCTCCCTTCCCCCTTCCCCTTTCTCCCTTCCCCTTCCCCTTTCTCCCTTCCCCTTTCTCCCTTCCCCTTTCTCCCTTCTCCCTTCCCCTTTCTCCCTTCCCTTTCTCCCTTCCCCCTTCCCCTTTCTCCCTTCCCCTTTCTCCCTTCCCCTTTCTCCCTTCTCCCTTCCCCTTTCTCCCTTCCCCTTTCTCCCTTCCCCCTTCCCCCTTCTCCCTTCCCCCTTCTCCCTTCCCCCTTCTCCCTTCCCCTTTCTCCCTTCCCCCTTCTCCCTTCCCCTTTCTCCCTTCCCCCTTCCCCTTTCTCCCTTCCCCCTTCCCCTTTCTCCCTTCCCCTTTCTCCCTTCCCCCTTCCCCCTTCCCCTTTCTCCCCTCCCCTTCCCCCTTCCCCCTTCCCCCTTCCCCCTTCCCCCTTCTCCCAGGCTGCTTCTCTCCCCCTCTCCGCCTCTGGATGCCCTCCAGCCGAGGTTGGCATCAGCCAGGCCTTGGCTCTCCCTCCTCCCCCCTCCTGCTCCCTTTCTCACCCCCAGCCCCTGCTGAGCTCTCTGTAAATAAGAGGTTTGTATTTTTCTCTGGACATTGCTAATAAACTTGGGGCAAAAGTGGCACTGCCCTGGGGGGTGGGGGGAGGTTCTCTGGAGGGAGCTCCACAGCTGCTGCTCCACCTCCTTCCAGGCACAGCTCCTGCACACGAGGTGGCCCAGCCTGGAGTCTTCGTGGGGAGCAGGCTGAGCCTTCCCTGCTCCTCCCACACACAGCAACGGGGAGGAGGAGGAGGCTGCAGAGAGCAGCAGGCTGCAGAGGTGGTGCAGAGCTGAGGGACAACTCTGCTGGGCACTGGGGGGGGGGGGGGGCACAGCTGGCAGCCTGGGGGGCAGCCTTGGGGCTCCTCAGGGCCAGGAGGACTTGGAGGGCTGCAGCAGGGCCAGGGAAGGGCAAGGGAGCTGGGGAAGGGGGCTGGGGGAGAGGGGCTGGGGAGGGAGGAGCAGCTGGGGGGTGGGGGGGGGGGGTGAGGCTGGAGGAGAGGAGGCTGAGGGGAGACCTCCTGGCTGCCTGCAAGTGCCTGAGAGGAGGCTGCAGCCGGGGGGGGGGGGTGTTGGGCTCTGGGGCCAGGAGAAGAGGAGATGGCCTCAGGCTGTCCCAGGGCAGGCTCAGCTTGGCCCTGAGGAGCAATTTCTGCCCAGGAAGGGCTCCCAGGCACTGGCCCAGGCTGCCCAGGGAGGTGGTGGAGTCCCCATGCCTGGAGGGGTTCCAGAGGCTCCTGGCAGTGGTGCTGAGGGCTGTGGTTCAGCGGTGGGGGCTCAGCAGCAGTGGTGGTGCTGTGAGCTGGGGATGAGTGGCTGGGCTGGAGGACCTCCAGGGACTCTTCCAGCCTCCATAGTTCATAGCTGGGGGTGGAAGGGAGCTCAAGGCTCAGGCAGCTCCAAGCCCCTGCCCTGCCCCAGGGACACCTCCCACCAGCACAGCTTGCTCAGGGCCTCATCCAGCCTGGCCCTCAGCACCCCCAGGGAGGGCTCAGCCGCAGCCTCCCTGGGCAGCCTGGGCCAGGCTCTCCCCAGCCTCACTTCCTCCTCTCCCACACTCAATCTCTCCTCTCCCAGCCCCAATCCATCTCCCCTCACCCTGCCACCCCCCAGCCCTTGTCCCAGGTCCCTCCCCAGCCCTCCTGGAGCCTCTGCAGCTGCTGGCAGCTGCTCTGAGCTCTCCCTGCAGCCTTCTCCAGCCCCAACCCTCCCAGCCTGGCCCCCACAGGGGAGGCTCTGCAGCCTCTGCTCCTCTGGGTGGCCTCCTCTGGAGCCTCTCCAGCAGCTCCAGCTCCTTCTTGCGTTGAGTGCCCCCAGGCCCTTCCCTTTGGCCACGGCTCCTTGCAAGCTCTGTTGCAGGGGGTGCTGCAGTTGCTCAAGGCCTCCTGCAAGGTTCCTTTGGGACCACTCAGAGGTAGGATGCAAGGATGTGGGAGGGGGGAG
Source organism: Picus viridis (assembly GCA_033816785.1). Classification (NCBI taxonomy): domain Eukaryota; kingdom Metazoa; phylum Chordata; class Aves; order Piciformes; family Picidae; genus Picus; species Picus viridis. Next base: position 8,215 of record JAWKAJ010000049.1, on the reverse strand, counting down.
GGACGAGGAGGCCACCAGGATGCTGCCAAGGGGAAGGCATTTGGCTGTGTGCTGCGCCTGAAGCACACAGGAGAGGAATTCTGCACCCTGAATGGGATCAGAGTCGGAAGAGACCTCAGGCAAGCTGAAGTCCTCTGCCTGGGGGAGGAGATTTCCCTTTCTGTTACACTTTCTGCTTCCCTTCCGTGCCTGAGGTCCTCTGGGGCGAGCTGGACCCCAGGCCGGGGTGAGGGGAAGCCTCTGCAGACCCCTGCTGGCTCCTTCCACGCCGAGCACAGCACAGCAGAAGGGTTTGGAGGCAGGCAGGAGGAGCCGAGCACCTTCACTGCTGAGCTCCTGGCGCCCTCTGCTCCTCACCCTGAGCGAAGCAAACCCAACCCAGGCCCCCGGAGCCGAGCTGAGCCTCAGACCTGCCCCGGCCCCAGCCCCTTCCCTCCTTTAACCACCGCCTTTTGGGGTTTCCTCTGCCCCAAAGCCTCCTCCTAGCTGCCTGCTGGCAGGGGTCTGGGCAACCCAGGGGCGTTCCCACGCTGGGTTGGGATGGGAGTCAGCCCGAGGAGCCCTTCCAGAGCTGTCTGGTTGGTGAAGGTGGGGGGAAAAGCGGCTGGAAAAGCTCTGAAATTGCTGCCCAGGGTTGGGTTTGACAGCAGCTGAGCTAACTGAAGGTGCTGAGGCCCCGGCCCTGGTTGCCCACAGAGATGGTAGATGCCCCAAAGGTGACACTGGGGGGGTGTGGTGTGGTGTGTGCCAAACTTGGAGGAGTGGCTGACACCCCCTCAGGTGCTGCTGGTCCAGGCTGGAGAGCTGAGGGAGAGGAACAGCCTCCCTGGGCAGCCTGTGCCAGGCTCTCCCCAGCCTCACTTCCTCCTCTCCACTCTCAGCCTCTCCTCTCCCGGCTCCAATCCATCTCCCCTCACCCTGCCCCTGCCAGCCCTCGTCCCAAGTCCCTCCCCAGCTCTCCTGGAGCCTCCTCTGCTGCTGGCAGCTGCTCTGAGCTCTCCCTGCAGCCTTCTCTTCTCCAGCCCCAACTCCCTCAAGCCTCTTTCTGTAGGATTCTCTTCCCCTGTCCCAATCCAGCACCTCCCAGGCTGAAGCCACCACCACCCCCCCTGCCCCCTGTGTGAGGAACAGAAGGGGCAGGGCTGCAGAGGCCTCCTCTGGGGGGTGTGGGGGGGTGTGGGGGTCGCTCCTTGGCTTCTCCACCCTCCTAGCGACCCTTCAAGGGAAGCTTCGGCAGCCCTCCCGAGCCGAGAGCTGAGCAGGGCAGTCCAGGGCTGCTGCGGCAGCCCCAGCCCGAAGGCAAACAGCAGCAAACACTGCGAGAGGCACAAGGAGGAGCCCCAGGGACCGGGCTGGGGCTTGCACGATCCTCCAGCGCCGCCAGCAGCTCACCCTGGGACACCGCAGCCGGGCAGCAGGCTCAGCCCCGGGCTCAGCGGAGCTTGCTCAGAGCTGAGCTTCTGCCGCCCCTCTGCCCTGCCCCGCAGGGCTCAGCCGGGGGAAAGGCTCCTGCCCCCGGGCACGGAGGGAGAAGCTCCTGCAGCAGCACAGGGAGGGCTGAGACCTGGGAAGCAGCTCCAGGGAGCAGGAGCTGGCAGTGCTGGGGCACAGGAAGGTGGCCAGGAGGCAGCAACCTGCCCTGGGGGCAGCCAGAGGAGTGTGGGCAGCAGGGCAAGGGAGGTGCTGCTGCCCCTCTGCTCTGCCCCCCAGGGAGGCCACAGCTGGAGGAGGCCTGGGGCCAGCCCTGGGCTCCCCAGCTGCAGAGGGCCAGGGAAGGGCTGGGGAGAGGCCAGGGTGGGCTGGGAAGCTGCTGAGGGGACCTGGAGCAGCTCAGGCTGAGAGCCCTGGGGCTGGGAGCCTGCAGCAGAGCAGGCCCAGAGGGGCTCTGAGCAATGCTCAGCAGGAGCTGAAGGAGCTGGGGGGGCGCAAGGGGCTGGGGCTGGCATCTGCTGAGCGGTGCCCAGGGGCAGAGAGTGGAGGGCAGGAGGAGAAAGGAGTTTGGGGTGAGGCTGCTGGAGGCCTGGAGCTGCCCAGAGAGGTTGTGGAGAGCTTCCAACCCCCCTGGGCACTGTGCCCCTGGGCAAGCTGCTGGGGCTGCCCTGCTGGGGCAGGAGGGGAGCTTGGGGCTGGGGGAGCTCCAGAGGTCCCTTCCCAGCCTCACCCCTCACTCAGTGGCTCTCCAAGGGCTGATGCAGGAGCTGAGCTCCTCAGGCTCACGCTGCTCCATCCCTCGCCCTGGAGCCAGCAGGAGCTGCACGAGGCCAAGAGCCCTGGTGCCCCCAGCTGGAGGTGGCCACTGCTGAGCCCCAGGGTGGCTTGGGGGCTGGAAGCTGAAGGCCATCAGACCCCAGCCCACCTCCTCTGCAGGGCCTGGCTGACCTCCAGGCCCCCTTGGCTGGTGGGGGAGCCAGTCCTGGGCTCCCCAGCTGCAGAGGGCCAGGGAAGGGCTGGAGGGAGGGTGGGGGGAGGCTGGGAAGCTGCTGAGGGGACCTGGAGCAGCTCAGGCTGAGAGCCCTGGGGCTGGGAGCCTGCAGCAGAGCAGCCCCAGAGGGGCTCTGAGCAATGCTCAGCAGGAGCTGAAGGAGCTGGGGGAGCTGGGAGGTTGTGGAGAGCTTCCAACCCCCCTGGGCACTGTGCCCCTGGGGCTGCCCTGCTGGGGCAGGGGGGAGCTTGGGGCTGGGGGAGCTCCAGAGGCCCCTTCCCAGCCCCCCCCCCCACGGTGGGGTTGTGACACCAGGGTGGTCGCAGCCCCCGGCAGCCCCCGCCCGGAACCTTTATCCCTTGGAACCTCTCTGCTGCGGTGTGACAGCTTCCCCCCGGAACCATTCTGCCCCGGAACCGTTCTGCAGCCGCTCGGCGCCGCCCGGGGAGTGGGGGGGGAGGCGAAGGGACCATGGCGGCGCCCGGGGACGGGGGGCTCCGCTGTCGGCGCCCGGCCCTCCGCTGTCGGCTCCCGGCTCCGGGGGGCTCCGCTGTCGGCGCCCGGCTCCGGGGGGCTCCGCTGTCGGCGCCCGGGGACGGGGGGCTCCGCTGTCGGCGCCCGGGGACGGGGGGCTCCGCTGTCGGCGCCCGGGGACGGGGGCTCCGCTGTCGGCTCCCGGCTCCGGGGGCTCCGCTGTCGGCTCCCGGCTCCGGGGGCTCCGCTGTCGGCGCCCGGGGACGGGGGCTCCGCTGTCGGCGCCCGGGGACGGGGGGCTGTCGGCTCCCGGCTCCGGGGGCTCCGCTGTCGGCTCCCGGCTCCGGGGGGCTCGCTGTCGGCTCCCGGCTCCGGGGGCTCCGCTGTCGGCTCCCGGCTCCGGGGGGCTCCGCTGTCGGCGCCCGGCTCCGGGGGGCTCCGCTGTCGGCGCCCGGCTCCGGGGGCTCCGCTGTCGGCGCCCGGCTCCGGGGGCTCCGCTGTCGGCTCCCGGCTCCGGGGGGCTCGGTCGGCGCCCGGGGACGGGGGGCTCCGCTGTCGGCTCCCGGCTCCGGGGGGCTCCGCTGTCGGCGCCCGGGTCCGCTCCGCTCGGCTCCCGGCTCCGGGGGCGGCTCCCGGCTCCGGGGGCTCCGCTGTCGGCGCCCGGGGACGGGGGCTCCGCTGTCGGCGCCCGGGGACGGGGGGCTCCGCTGTCGGCTCGGCTCCGGGGGCCCGCTGGGCGCCCGGGGACGGGGGCTCCGCTGTCGGCTCCCGGCTCCGGGGGGGCTCCGCTGTCGGCGCCCGGGTCTCCGCTGTCGGCGCCCGGGGACGGGGGCTCCGCTGTCGGCGCCCGGGGACCTCCGCTGTCGGCGCCCGGGGACGGGGGGCTCCGCTGTCGGCGCCCGGGGACGGGGGCTGGCCCCCTTGGTCTGCTGTCGGCCCCTGGCGCTGCGCCCTACGGCAACTTCCCGAACTACTCTCGGTTCCACCCCCCCGAGGAGCGGCTCCGGCTGCTGCCCCCGGGCTCCTGCGCAGCCTCCTCCCCGCGGGACCTCAGCCGCTGCTGGCGCTGGACGTGGGCTGCAACTCGGGGGTAAGGGGGCGGGGAGGGGGGGGAGACGGGGGCGGGGAGGGTGAGGCAAGGGGTAGCGGGGGGGGGCTGGGGGTGGGGAGGGCTGGAAGGATCCCCGAGGGATCGGTGCTGGGTCCCCCAAATCCTCATCAATATCTTTATTGATGATGTGGAGGAGGGAGGGGATGGAGTCCGTCAGCAGCCAGCTGGCACCAGGCTGGGGGCAGGAGCGGAGCTGGGGGAGGGCAGGAGGGCTCTGCAGAGGGCTGCTTGCCAGGCTGGGCAGAGGGGCAGAGCCCAGCAGGGTGGCACTGAGCAGGTCCCAGCGCCGGGGGGCTGCGCTTTGGCCACAGCACCCCCCAGGCAGAGCTGCAGGCTGGGGGCAGAGGGGCTGAGAGGGGCCTGGGGGGGAGGGGGAGCGGTGGAGAGCAGCTGAACAGGAGCCAGCAGCGTGCCAAGAAGGGGGCCAAGGGCAGCCTGGCCTGCAGCGGCAGCAGCAGTGTGGCCAGCAGGGGCAGGGAGCTCATCCTGCCCTGCGCTCAGCACCGCTGAGGCCACACCTGGAGGCCTGAGTTCCAGCTCCGGGCTGCTCGGGTGAGGGAAGAGGTTGAGCTGCTGGAAGGGGTCCAGAGAAGGGCAAGAAAGCTGGGGAGGGGGCTGGGGCACGGGGCTGGGGAGGGGTCTGAAGCACAGGGCTGGGGAGGGGGCTGGAGCATAGCCCTGTGAAGAGAGGCTGAGGGAGCTGGGGTTGCTTAGCCTGGAGCAGAGGAGGCTCAGGAGAGACCCTCCCTGACCCCAACCTTGTGCCTCCCTGCTCTCTTCTCTGTGCCCCTCTGGCCTCCCTCCCTGACCCCCTCTGGCCTCCCTCCCTGACCCCCTCTGGCCTCCCTCCCTGACCCCCTCTGGCCTCCCTCCCTGACCCCCTCTGGCCTCCCTCCCTGACCCTCTTCTTGCCTCCCTCCTTGCCCCCTTCCTGCCTCCCTCCCTGACCCCCTCTGGCCTCCCTCCCTTGACCCCCTCTGGCCTCTCTCCCTGACCCCCTCTGGCCTCCCTCCCTGACCCCCTCTGGCCTCCCTCCCTGACCCCCTCTGGCCTCCCTCCCTGACTCTCTTCTTGCCTCCCTCCTTGCCCCCTTCCTGCCTCCCCCTGATCCCCTCTTTCCTCCCTCCCTTGACCCCTTCTGGCCTCCCTCCCTGCCCCCCTCTGGCCTCCCTCTCTGCCCCGCTCTGTGTTCCCCCCCCGTCCCCTTCCTGCCTCCCCCTGACCCCCCCTCTCGCCTCTCTGCCGGCAGGAGCTGAGTGTGGCTCTCTACCGCCACCTGCTGGAGCTGCCGGAGGGCTCAGCCGGCCCGGCCCGGCCCCCGGGCGAAGAGCTGCAGCTGCTGGGCTGCGACATCGACCCGGGGCTGGTGGCGCGGGCGCAGCGGGGCAGCCCCTTCCCCGGCTCCATCTCCTTCGCCACGCTGGACATCATGGAGCCCGGCGCCCGGGCGGCGCTGCTGGGCCCCTTCCTGCGGCGCTTCGGCCGCGCCGGCTTCGACGTGGGCTTCTGCATGTCCCTCACCATGTGGATCCACCTGCGGCACGGGGACGGCGGCCTGCGGCGCCTGCTGGCCCTGCTGGCCTCCCTCTGCGGCCTGCTGCTGGTGGAGCCCCAGCCCTGGCGCTGCTACCGGGCGGCGGTGCGGCGCCTGCGCCGCCTGGGTCGTGCCAAGCCGCGGCCCCCGGGCGGCACCGAGCAGCGGCCCCCGGGCGGCACCGAGCAGCGGCCCCCAGGCGGCACCGAGCCGCGGCCCCCGGGCAACACCGACCTGCGGCCCCCGGGCGGCACCGAGCAGCGGCCCCCGGGCGGCACCGAGCAGCGGCCCCCGGGCGGCACCGAGCCGCGGCCCCCGGGCAACACCGACCTGCGGCCCCCGGACGGCACTGAGCAGCGGCCCCCGGGCAACACCGACCTGCGGCCCCCGGGCGGCACCAAGCCACGGCCCCCGGGCAACACCGACCTGCAGCCCCCGGGCGGCACCAACCTGCGGCCCCCGGGCGGCACCGAGCAGCGGCCCCTGGGCGGCTCCGACCTGTGGCCCCTGGGTGGCCCTGAGCTGCAGCCCCCGGACAGCACCGAGCCACAGCCCCCGGACGGCACCGAGCAGCGGCCCCCGGGCGGCCCTGAGCCATGGCCCCTGGGTGGCACCGAGGAGCAGCCCCGGGCAACACCAAGCCGCGGCCCCCAGACAGCACCGAGACGCAGCTCCCAGGCGGCACCGAGACACAGCCCCCGGGCGGCACCGACCTGCGGCCCCCGGGCGGCACCGACCTGCGGCCCCCGGGTGGCACCGACCTGCGGCCCCCGGGCGGCACCGAGCCACGGCCCCCGGGCAACACTGAGCCGCGGCCCCCAGGCGGCACCGAGCCACGGCCCCCAGATAACACCAAGCTGCGGCCCCCGGGCAACACCGAGCCGTGGCCCCCAGGCGGCACCGAGCCACGGCCCCCAGGCAACACCGAGCCACAGCCCCCGGGCGGCACCAACCTGCAGCCTCTGGATGGCACCGAGCCACGGCCCCTGGGCGGCACCAAGCAGCGGCCCCCGGGCAACACCGAGCCGCGGCCCCCGGGCGGCACCGAGCAGCGGCCCCCAGGCAACACCGAGCCACAGCCCCCGGGCGGCACCAACCTGCAGCCTCTGGATGGCACTGAGCCGCGGCCCCCGGGCGGCACCGAGCAGCGGCCCCGGGCGGCACCGAGCAGCGGCCCCCGGGCGGCACCGAGCAGCGGCCCCCGGGCGGCACCGAGCAGCGGCCCCCGGGCGGCCCTGAGCCGCGGCCCCCGGGCGGCACCGAGCAGCGGCCCCCGGGCGGCACCGAGCAGCGGCCCCTGGGCGGCCCTGAGCCGCGGCCCCCGGGCGGCACCGAGCAGCGGCCCCTGGGCGGCCCTGAGCCGCGGCCCCCGGGCGGCACCGAGCAGCGGCCCCTGGGCGGCCCTGAGCCGCGGCCCCTGGGCGGCACCAACCTGCAGCCTCTGGACGGCACCGAGCTGCAGCCCCTGGGCGCCCTGCGCATCCGCGGGGACATGGCCCGGGAGGTCACCCGGATCCTCACCACCGACTGCTCCATGCGGCTGCTGGCCTGCTTCGGCCCCACCAGCTGGCACAGGAGCCTCCTGCTCTTCAAAGCCCACAGGCAGCAGGCTGGCTGAGGCCCTGGGCGCGGGCAGGAGGAGAGCTCCGGGCCAGGAGGAGCTCTGGAGGGCATCTCCCTGCCAGGAGGACCTCTGGACGATCTTTCCATGCCTGGAGGAGATCTCCATGCCAGGAAGTCATCTCCATGCCAGGAGGAGCTCTGGAGGCCATCTCCATGCCAGGAGGACCTCTCCATGCCAGTTGCTTGGCTGTGCCCCCAACAACCCAGCAGCCCCCTGGCTGTGCCTCAAGCAGCTTGGAGCAGCTCAGAGCAGGGCAAGCTGCAGCTCTCCACTGCCCTCATCCCCCCCCCGAGGCCAAGCAGTGCTCCAGGACTGCTTCCTGCAGGACCTTGGCCAAGGCTGCTCCTTGCTTCATCCAGCCCAGAGGAGGCTGGGCACAGCCTGGCCCAGGCTGCCCAGGGAGGCTGTGGCTGCCTCCTGCCTGGGGGTGCTGAGGGCCAGGCTGGATGAGGCCCTGAGCAGCCCGGGCTGGGGGAGGGGTCCCTGGGCGGGGGCTTGGAGCTGCCTGAGCCTTGAGCTCCCTTCCAGCCCAACCCCAAGCCATGGAGATCTTTGCTTTGAGGCTGCTGGAGCCCTGGCCCAGGCTGCCCCGGGGGGGGTGGAGGTCTCATCACAGGAGACAAAGCTGGGGAAGGGGCTGGGGGAGAGGGCTGGGGAAGGAGGAGCAGCTGAGGCAGCTCGGGGGGGTTGAGGCTGGAGGAGAGGAGGCTGAGGGGAGACCTCCTGGCTGCCTGCAAGTGCCTGAGAGGAGCCTGGAGCCAGGGAGGGGGGTTGGGCTCTGCTCCATGGGCTTGGACCTGGCTGAGCTTTGAGGTCCCTCCCAAGCCAGCCCAGGCCATGAATCCCTGAGCCCAGCAGCTCTGCAGCTCTTCTGGAGCCTCCCCCTGCCCCTTCCCCCTCCCCCAGCATCCCCCAGCTTGCTCTGCACCCATCCTGGCCCTGCAGCCCTCCAGCCCTGGGGCAGTGTCCTGCTGCCAGGGGGCTCCCTCAGCACAAACCTTGCTCTGGAAGCTGAAGAGGGAGACAGAGAGGCAGACCAGGGCTGTGATC
>JAWKAJ010000048.1:0-172599 GCA_033816785.1 Picus viridis | reverse complement strand
GCGCCCCAGGCCAGGGCGTTGTCGCCCACCTGCCCCCCAGTGCTTGCGCGTGAGTGCGCTCCACTGGGAGCAGTGGGGCGACAGACCTGGGGCAGCTGGGAGCACATGGCACTGGGAGCAGTGGGCACACGCACTCACAGACTGGCACACCCTGGCACTGGGAGCACTGGGCACAGACTGGGAGCAGTGGGCACACACTCACAGACTGGCACACCCTGGCACTGGGAGCAGTGGGCACAGACTGGGAGCAGTGGGCGCACACACTGACTGGCACACCCTGGCACTGGGAGCACTGGGCACACACTGGGAGCAGTGGGCGCACACACTGACTGGCACACCCTGGCACTGGGAGCAGTGGGCACAGACTGGGAGCAGTGGGCAGCACACACAGACTGGCACACGCTGGCACTGGGAGCACTGGGCACAGACTGGGAGCAGTGGGCGCACACACTGACTGGCACACCCTGGCACTGGGAGCACTGGGCACACACTGGGAGCAGTGTGACACGACACCATTCCTGGCAACACTCTGTATTTGAGTACTACAAATAGACTGGGAGCAAGGGCACAGAGACTGGACTGGCACACCCTGGTACTGGGAGACTGGGCACAGACTGGGAGCAGGTGGGCACACACACTGACTGGCACACCCTGGCACTGGGAGACTGGGCACAGACTGGGAGCAGTGTCGCACGCACTCTGAGACTGGCACACCCTGGCACTGGGAGCAGTGGGCACAGACTGGAGCAGGTGTGAAGCCACGCCTTCACATCTGGCAATAATCAGATGGAGAGTTTGAATAATACTGGGAGCAGTGGCGCACACACAGACTGGCACACCCTGGCACTGGGAGCAGTGGGCACAGACTGGGAGCAGTGGGCACACACACTCACAGACTGGCACACCCTGGCACTGGGAGCAGTGGGCACACACTGGGAGCAGTGGGCGCACGCACTGACAGAGACGGTACACCCCTGGCACTGGGAGGAGTGGGCACAGACTGGGAGCAGTGGGCACACACTGACTGGCACACCCTGGCACTGGGAGCACTGGGCACAGACTGGGAGCAGTGGGCACACACACTCACAGACTGGCACACCCTGGCACTGGGAGCAGTGGGCACAGACTGGGAGCAGTGGGCGCACACACTGACTGGCACACCCTGGCACTGGGAGCAGTGGGCACAGACTAGGGCAGTGGGCGCACACACTGACTGGCACACCCTGGCACTGGGAGCACTGGCACAGACTGGGAGCAGTGGGCTGCACACACAGACTGGCACCTGGCACTGGGAGCACTGGGCACAGACTGGGAGCAGGTGGCACACTACAGACTGGCACACCCTGGCACTGGGAGCACTGGGCACAGACTGGGAGCAGTGGGCACACACAGACTGGCACACCCTGGCACTGGGAGCAGTGGGCACAGACTGGGAGCAGTGGGCGCACACACAGACTGGCACACCCTGGCACTGGGAGCACTGGGCACAGACTGGGAGCAGTGGGCGCACACACAGACTGGCACACCCTGGCACAGCTGGGCACAGACTGGGAGCAGTGGGCGCACACACAGACTGGCACACCCTGGCACTGGGAGCACTGGGCACAGACTGGGAGCAGTGGGCGCACACACAGACTGGCACACCCTGGCACTGGGAGCACTGGGCACAGACTGGGAGCAGTGGGCACACACTGGGACTGGGCGCACACACAGACTGGCACACCTGGCACTGGGAGCACTGGGCACAGACTGGGAGCAGTGGGCGCACACACAGACTGGCACACCCTGGCACTGGGAGCACTGGGCACACACTGGGAGCAGTGGGCACACACACTCACAGACTGGCACACCCTGGCACTGGGAGCAGTGGGCACAGACTGGGAGCAGGGCGCACGCACTCACAGACTGGCACACCCTGGCACTGGGAGCACTGGGCACACACTGGGAGCAGTGGGCACTGACTGGCACACCCTGGCACTGGGAGCACTGGGCACACACTGGGAGCAGTGCACGCACTCACACTGGCAGTGGGCACAGACCCTGGCACTGGCACTGGGGAGCAGACTGGGGCACAGACTGGGAGCAGTGGGCGCACACTCACAGACTGGCACACCCTGGCACTGGGAGCAGTGGGCACAGACTGGGAGCAGTGGGCGCACACACAGACTGGCACGCCCTGGCACTGGGAGCAGTGGGCACAGACTGGGAGCAGTGGGCGCAACACTCACAGACTGGCACACCCTGGCAGACTGGGCACAGAGCAGTGGCGCACGCACTCACAGACTGGCACGCCCTGGCACTGGGAGCAGTGGGCACAGACTGGGAGCAGTGGGCGCACGCACTCACAGACTGGCACACCCTGGCACTGGGAGCACTGGGCACAGACTGGGAGCAGTGGGCGCACGCACTCACAGACTGGCACACCCTGGCACTGGGAGCAGTGGGCACAGACTGGGAGCAGTGGGCACACACACTGACTGGCACACCCTGGCACTGGGAGCAGTGGGCAGACAGTGGGAGCAGTGGGCACACACACAGACTGGCACACCCTGGCACTGGGAGCAGTGGGCAGACAGTGGGAGCAGTGGGCACACACACAGACTGGCACACCCTGGCACTGGGAGCACTGGGCACACACTGGGAGCAGTGGGCGCACACACAGACTGGCACGCCCTGGCACTGGGAGCAGTGGGCACACACGGGGAGCAGTGGGCACACACACTCACAGACTGGCACACCCTGGCACTGGGAGCAGTGGGCACAGACTGGGAGCAGTGGGCACACACACTGACTGGCACACCCTGGCACTGGGAGCACTGGGCACACAGTGGGAGCAGTGGGCACACAGTGGGGGCACTGGGCAGCCTGGCACTGGGCACACACCGGGGGCACCGGCCACCCCCACTAACAGCCTGGCACAGCCTGGGCACCGGGAGCAGCAGGCACCCCCCCAGGGGGCTGGCACGCCTTGGCACCGGGCGAAGCGCAGCCCGGGGCGGGGAGGGGTCCCCAGGCCTCACCTCTGTCCCCTGCGGGGCCTTCATCCCCCTCCTCCTCTTCCTCCTCCTCCTCCTCTTCCTCCCTCCTCCTCCCCCTCGCCCTGGTGCCCGGTGCCAGGGTCGTAGAGGCGGGGGTGGGGGTGCCGGATGCGGATGGCGAAGGCGGCACCGTGCCCGTCGGTGGAGAACTGCACTGGAAGGTCAACGAGGCGTTGGGTGGCACTGCCAGGGGGCACCCTGCCCACACCCTGCCCCTGCCCTGCCCAGGCTGTGCCCAGGCTGTGCCCACACCCTGCCCCTGCCCTGCCCCCACCCTGCCCACACCCTGTCCATGCTGTGCCCATATCCTACCCATGCCCTGCCCCTGCCCTGCCCACACCATGCCCAGGCTGTGCCCACACCCTGCCCCCGCCCCCCCTGCCCCTGCCCTCCCCACACCCTGCCCATGTTGTGCCCATATCCTACTCATGCCCTGCCCACCCCTGGCACCATCACCCCTCCCAGTGCCACCCCCTGAAACCAGTGCCCCTCCATGACCCACCCATGGCACCAGCACCCCTCCCGGTGCCACCCATGGCTCAGAGCCCATCCATTGCCCACCCATGGCGCCAGTGCCCTTCCATGACCCATCCACGGCACCAGTGCCCACCCAGCTCCCCCCCCAGCACCATCACCCCTCCCAGTGCCACCCCTGGCACCAGTGCCCTTCCATGACCCATCCACGGCACCAGTGCCCACCCAGCTCCCCCCCCCCGGCACCAGCACCCCCTCCCGGTGCCACCCCCCCGGCTCAGAGCCCATCCACTGCCCACCCATGGCACCAGTGCCCAGCCAGCCCCCACCCCTGGCACCATCACCCCTCCCAGTGCCACCCCTGGCACCAGTGCCCTTCCATGACCCATCCATTGCTCCACTGCCCACCCAGCTCCCACCCGTGGCACCCATGGCACCAGCACCCCTCCCGGTGCCACCCCGGGCTCAGAGCCCACCCAGCCCCCGCCCGCGGCACCGGCGCCCATCCCCGGGGCCCGGGCGGGGCGCCAGGCTGGGCGGTGCCAGGCTTGGGGGCGGTGCCAGGCTTGGGGGCGGTGCCAGGCTTAGGGGGCGGCGCCAGGCTCGGGGGCGGTGCCAGGCGCGGTGCCCACCGATGTCGGCGGTGTCGGGGTGGAACTGGGTGTTGGTGTAAGTGACGAACTGCAGCTGCCGGTTGAGGTGGTCCAGGCGTGGGGCACCCAGTGCCAGCTGCCGCTGCCCCTCGCCCCGCAGCTCCACGCCCTCCACCACCGCTGCCACCCCCAGCGTGCCCAGCGAGGCCGTCAGGTTCACCTGGGGGCGGGGGGGGAGGCTGGGCACCCGGCTGGCACGGGGAGGGGCAGTCCCACGTCCCTGCCCCTGCCCGGCCCGCACCGTGCCCATGGTGCACCCTGCCCTGCCCGTGCCCTGCCCACCCCATGCCCATGCTGTGCCCATGCCCTGCCCGTGCCCTGCCCACCCCATGCCCATACTGTGCCCATACCCTGCCCTGCCCACCCCGTGCCTATGCTGTGCCCATGCCCTACCTGTGCCCAGCCCACCCCATGCCCATGCTGTGCCCATATCCTGCCCGTGCTGTGCCCATGCCCTGCCCGTGCCCTGCCCACCCCATGCCCATGCTGTGCCCATGCCCTGCCCGTGCTGTGCCCATGCCCTGCCCGTGCCCTGCCCACCCCATGCCCATGCTGTGCCCATGCCCCTGCCCGTGCTGCTGTGCCCATGCCCTGCCCGTGCCCTGCCCACCCCATGCCCATGCTGTGCCCATGCCCTGCCCGTGCCCTGCCCACCCCATGCCCATGCTGTGCCCATATCCTGCCCGTGCTGTGCCCATGCCCTGCCCGTGCCCTGCCCACCCCATGCCCACACTGTGCCCATGCCCTGCCCACCCCATGCCCATGCTCTGCCCATGCCTGCCCACCCCATGCCCATGCTGTGCCCATACCCTGCCCATGCCCTGCCCACCCCATGCCCATGCTGCACCCATACCCAGCCCATACGCTGCCCATGCCCTGCCCACACTATGCCCATACTGTGCCCATATCCTGCCCATACCCTGCCCACCCCATGCCCAAGCTGTGCTCATACCCTACCCATGCCCTGCCCACACCATGCCCATGCTGTGCCCATATCCTGCCCATGCCCTGCCCACCCCATGCCCATGCTGTGCCCATACCCTGCCCATGCCCTGCCCACACTATGCCCATGCTGTGCCCATATCCTGCCCATACCCTGCCCACACCATGCCCAAGCTGTGCTCATACCCTACCCATGCCCTGCCCCACACCATGCCCATGCTGTGCCCATATCCTGCCCATGCCCTGCCCACCCCATGCCCATGCTGTGCCCATACCCTACCCATGCCCTGCCCACACCATGCCCATGCTGTGCCCATACCCTGCCCATGCCTGGCCCGCACCATGCCCATGCTGTGCCCATCTCCTGCCCACACCATGCCAATGCTGTGCCCACACCATGCCCATATCCTGTCCTTGCCCATGCCCACACTGTCCATGCTGTGCCCATGCTGTGCCTCACACCGTGCCCATGCTGTGCCCATGCCCTGCCCATGCCCTGCTCACACTATGCCCTGGCTGTGCCCATATCCTGCCCATGCCCTGCCCACCCCATGCCCATGCTGTGCCCATCTCCTGCCCACACCATGCCAATGCTGTGCCCACACCATGCCCATATCCTGTCCTTGCCCATGTCCACACTGTCTATGCTGTGCCCATGCTGTGCTCACACCAGCCCATGCTGTGCCCATACCCTGCCCACACTATGCCCATGCTGTGCCCATACCCTGCCCATGCCCTGCCCACCCCATGCCCATGCTGTGCCCATACCCTGCCCACACTATGCCCATGCTGTGCCCATACCCTGCCCATGCCCCGCCCACACTCTGCCCATGCTGTGCCCATATCCTGCCCATGCCCTGCCCACCCCATGCCCATGCTGTGCCCATACCCTGCCCACACTATGCCCACACCATGCCCATGCTGTGCCCATACCCTGCCCATGCCCTGCCCACACCCTGCCCATGCTGTGCCCATATCCTGCCCATGCCCTGCCCACCCCATGCCCATGCTGTGCCCATACCCTACCCATGCCCTGCCCACCCCATGCCCATGCTGTGCCCATGCCCTGCCCGTGCTCCCCTGCCTCCACCCCATGCCCATGCTGTGCCCATACCCTGCCCATGCTCTTGGCCCGCACCATGCCCTTCCTGTGCCCATACCCTGCCCATGCCTGGCCCGCACCATGCCCATGCTGTGCCCATCTCCTGCCCACACCATGCCAATGCTGTGCCCACACCGTGCCCATATCCTGTCTTTGCCCATGCCCACACTGTGCCCATGCTGTGCTCACACCATGCCCATGCTGTGCCCATATCCTGCCCATGCCCTGCCCACCCCATGCCCAAGCTGTGCTCATACCCTACCCATGCCCTGCCCACACCATGCCCATGCTGTGCCCATACCCCTGCCCGTGCCCTGCCCACCCCATGCCCATGCTGTGCCCATACCCTGCCCCGTGCCCTGCCCACCCCATGCCCATGCTGTGCCCATACCCTGCCCATGCCTGGCCCGCACCATGCCCTTCCTGTGCCCATACCCTGCCCATGCCTGGCCCGCACCATGCCCATGCTGTGCCCATCTCCTGCCCCACACCATGCCAATGCCAGCCCACACCATGCCCATATCCTGTCCTTGCCCATGCCCACACTGTCCATGCTGTGCCCATGCTGTGCTCACACTGTGCCCATGCTGTGCCCATGCCCTGCCCATGCCCTGCCCACCCCATGCCCATGCTGTGCCCATATCCTGCCCATGCCCTGCCCACCCCATATCCATGCTGTGCCCATCTCCTGCCCACACCATGCCAATGCTGTGCCCACACCGTGCCCATATCCTGTCCTTGCCCATGTCCACACTGTCTCATAGCCCATGCTGTGCTCACACCGTGCCCATGCTGTGCCCATGCCCTGCCCACACTATGCCCATGCTGTGCCCATACCCCTGCCCATGCCCTGCCCACACCATGCCCATGCTGTGCCCATATCCTGCCCACACTATGCCCACTCCCATGCCCATGCTGTGCCCATGCCCTGCCCATGCCCTGCCCACACCCTGCCCATGCTGTGCCCATCTCCTGCCCATGCCCTGCCCACCCCATGCCCATGCTGTGCCCATACCCTACCCATGCCCTGCCCACACCATGCCCATGCTGTGCCCATACCCTACCCATGCCCTGCCCACACCATGCCCATGCTGTGCCCATACCCTGTCCATGCCTGGCCCTGGGCACACATGTCCATGCTGTGCCCATCTCCTGCCCACACCATGCCAATGCTGTGCCCCACACCGTGCCCATATCCTGTCCTTGCCCATGCCCACACTGTCTATGCTGTGCCCATGCTGTGCCCATGCCCTGCCCACACTATGCCCATGCTGTGCCCATACCCCCGCCCATGCCCCTGCCCACACCATGCCCATGCTGTGCCCATACCATGCCCACACTATGCCCACCCCATGCCCATGCTGTGCCCATACCCTGCCCATGCCCTGCCCACACCCTGCCCATGCTGTGCCCATCTCCTGCCCACACCATGCCAATGTTGTGCCCACACCGTGCCCATATCCTGTCCTTGCTCATGCCCACACTGTGCCCATGCTGTGCTCTCACACCATGCCCATGCTGTGCCCATACCCTGCCCACACTATGCCCACACCATGCCCATGCTGTGCCCATATCCTGCCCATGCCCTGCCCACACCATGCCCATGCTGTGCCCATACCCTGCCCATGCCCTGCCCACACTATGCCCATGCTGTGCCCATACCCTGCCCACACTATGCCCACACCATGCCCATGCTGTGCCCATACCCTGCCCATGCCCTGCCCACACTATGCCCATGCTGTGCCCATACCCTGCCTATGCCCTGCCCACACCATGCCCATGCTGTGCCCATACCCTGCCTATGCCCCGCCCACACTACGCCCATGCCCTGCCCATGCCCTGCCCACCCCATGCCCAAACCATGCCCCTTCCTGTGCCCATGCCCTGCCCACACCATTCCCATGCTGTGCCCATGCTGTCTATATCCTGCCCATGCCCTGCCCACACCATGCCCATGCCAGCCCACCTCGCTGCCCGTGCCCTGCCCTCACCTGGTAGTATTTCCTGCCAGCTGCCTGTAGGTTGAGCCCTGTGGGTGCCACGGGGAGGGTGGTGCCAGGTGCCCCATGCCCACCCTGCCCACCCTGCCCCTCCCCCTCCTGTCTCCCCCACCCCCAGGCTGTGCCAGGTTCCCAGTGCCTCCACGGCCCTGGTGCCACCCCTGTGCCCCCTCCTATGCCTTCAGCCCCCTGCCCCTGTGCCCCCAGTGCCCTTATGCCCCCCGATGCCCTTATGCCCCCAATGCCCTTATGCCCTCTCTGTGCCCCCCAAGCTCCCCTGTCCCCCATGCCCCCCAATGCCCCCCTATGCCCCCCAAGCTTCCCTGTCCCCCATGCCCCCCAATGCCCCCCAAGCCCCCCTGTGCCCCCAAGCCCCCCTGCCCCCCATGCCCCCCATGCCCTCCCTGTGTCCCCCAAGCCTCTCTGTCTCCCATGCCCCCCCAATGCCCCCTCGGTGCCCTCTCCACCCCTATGCCCCTCCACCACGCTATGCCCCCCCGCCCCTCCGTGCCCACTGCCCCCACCCGGCCCGGGCTCCCCCGGTGCCCCCATGCCCCCCGCTCACCGGGCACCAGGATGGTCTGCAGGGGGCGCACCTCCACGCCCTGCGACGGGTACTCGAGGGGGGAGTTGGCACGGACGATCAGCAGGCGGTCGGCAGGGGACTGCACCCTGCGGGAGGGGGGCACGCAGCTGGGTGCCACCCTGCCCCGCGGTGCCCCAGGGGCTGCCCCCTCTGCCCCCAAACGCCCCGCGGGTGCCACCCTGTCCCGCGGTGCCCCTCGGGTGCCTCCCCCTGTCCCTCAGTGTCCTGGGAGTGCCACCCTGCCCCGCAGTGCCCCGCGGGTGCCTCCCCCTGCCCTCTATTGCCCCTTGGGTGCCTACCCATGCCCTCTAGTGCCCCTTGGATGCCCCCCTGCCCCATAGTGCCCCTCGGGTGCCACCCTGCCTCGCGGTGCCCCAGGGGCTGCCACCCTACACCCAAACACCCCAGGGGTGCCCCCCTGCCCCGCAGTGCCCCGCGGGTGCCTCCCCCTGCCCTGCAGTGCCCTGCGGGTTCCTCCCTGCCCCGCGGTGCCCTGTGGGTGCTTCCCCTGCCCCTCAGTGCCCCTTGGGTACCCCCTCCCACAATGCCCCTTGGGTGCCCCCTGCCCTCAGGGCCCCTTGGGGTGCCCCCTGCCCCTCAGTGCCCCTTGGGGCACCCTCTCACAATGCCCCTTTGGGTGCCCCCCTGCCCCTCAGGGCCCCTTGGGTGCCCCCTCCCACAATGCCCCTTGCGCCGCCCCCTGCCCCTCAGGGCCCCTTGGGTGCCCCTCCCCCCAATGCCCCACGGGGCCCCTGGACCGCGGCAGCGGCTGCTCCCCCCGGGGTGGCGGTGCCCGCCGTGCCCGCCGTGCCCGCTGACCGCTGCCGGTAGCTGCGGTACTGTCGCTGCCGCTGCCGCTGGCGCCGGGCGCCGCCCCGCGGCTCGAAGGCTTCGGCGAAGTCGACGACGGAGCCCTGGCCGAAGAGCTGCCGCTGGAGGGGGCAGTGCCAACCCCGGCTCCGCCTGGCACGAGCAGCCATTCCTGGGCAGCAGCCGCTCCCTAGCCGCCGTCACCGCGCCGCCGAGCGCCGCGGCCCCGGGGCGCCCCTGGCACCGGCCCTGGCACCGCCCCCGGGGCCGCCAGCCGCCGGCGCTTGCCGCCGCCCCCAGCGCCCGGCCCCGCTGCCCAGCCGAGCCGCCGCCGCCCCTGGCATCACCTCCCTCAGCCTCACACCCCCCCACCGGCCCGGCGCCCTTTGGGTGCCAGCCTGGCATCAGCCAGCCCAACACCCAGCCTGGCACAACCCCCGACACCACCCCAGTGTCACCCTGGCATCGCCCATGCCCACCCCACAGCACCCCGGCTTCCCTTGAGGTGCCACCCTGGCACCACTCAGCCCACCACCCACCCTGGCATCACCTCCTTCATCCTCACCCCCCACCCCCACCGGCCCGGCGCCCCTTTGGGTGCCAGCCTGGCATCAGCTAGCCCAACACCCGCCCTGGCACAACCCCAGCACCACCCCAGCATCACCCTGGCATCGCCCATGCCCACCCCAGTACCCACCCTGGCACCACCCCCACCACCCCCCAGTGCCCATTTAGGTGCCACCCTGGCACCCCCCACCCTTGGGCATCCCCATCCCGCTCAGTGCCTCCCACTCCAGGGTGCCCCCTACCCATGGGTGCCCTCCCTCCACCCATGGGTGCCCCCCCCAGGAGGTGCCTTCATTCCATGCATGCCCCCACCCTGAGCTGCCCTCCACCCATGGGTTCCCCCCCCCATGGACCTCCTCTCCCGAGGTGCTCCCCACCCACGGGTTCCCCCACCCCTGAGGTGCCCCCCCACCCCGGCCCCCCCATTGGATCCCCCCTGAGGTGCCCCTCACCCATGGGTTCCCCCCATGGACCTCCCCTCCCCGAGGTGCCCCCCCCACCCATGGCTGCCCCCACCCTGAGGTCCGTCCCCCCACATGAGTTCCCCCCCTCCATAACACCCCTCCTCGAGGTGCCCCCCACCACGGGTGCCCTCCCCCCTCCCTGGTGCCCGCCGCCCGCGGCTGCTTACTCCATCACCTCCTCCTTGAGGCGGAAGGGGACGTGGGGGGTAGGAGCGGGCGGGGGGCGCCAGGGGTGGGGGCAGGAGGCGCTCCTGGGGGGGGCGCCGCAGGTCGACGCTGGGGGGCCCTTGGGGCCCAGAGGTGCAGGTAGAGGGCGGCCAGGGAGGCCGAGGCCAGCAGCAGCAGGCAGAGCGAGCGCTGAGCCCCCGCATCCTGCCGGGACACAGCCGCCCTCAGCGCCCGCCCCGGCCGGGACGGACCGACGGACGGTGCGGGACCAGTACGGACCGGTGCGGACCGGTATGGACCAGTATAGACCGGTACGGACGGGTGCCGACCAGTATGGACCGGTGCGGACCAGTATGGACCAGTATAGACCGGTACAGACTGGCGCTGACCAGTATGGACCGCACCAACCGATGCAGTATGGGCGGCACAGATCAGTGCGGACCAGTATGGACCAGTATAGACCCGGTGCGGACCCCAGCGCCGACGGTATGGACCGGCACCAACCGGTGCAGTATGGACCGGCACAGATCAGTGCAGACCAGTATGGACAGTATAGACGGTACAGACTGGCGCTGACCAGTATGGACGGCACCAACCCGGTTGATGGACGGCACAGATGATGCGGACCAGTATGGACAGTATAGACCGATGCGGACTGGTACCGACCAGTATGGACCGGCACCAACCGGTGCAGTATGGACCGGCACAGATCAGTGCAGACCAGTATGGACCAGTATAGACCGGCACGGACTGGTGCCAACCAGTATGGACCAGCACCAACCGGTGCAGTATGGACCGGCACAGATCAGTGCGGACCAGTATGGACCAGTATAGACCGGCACGGACTGGCGCCGACCAGTATGGACCGGCACCAACCGGTGCAGTATGGACCGGCACAGATCAGTGCAGACCAGTATGGACCAGTATAGACCGGTACAGACTGGCGCTGACCAGTATGGACCGCACCAACCGGTGCAGTATGGACCTGCACAGATCTGCGGACCAGTATGGACCAGTATAGACCGGTATCGACTGGTGCCGAGCAGTATGGACGCACCAACGTGCAGTATGGACCGCACAGATCAGTGCGGACCAGTATGGACCAGTATAGACCCAGACTGGCGCTGACCAGTATGGACCGGCACCAACAGTATCGGACAGTATGGACCAGTAGCAGGCACGGACTGGTGCCAACCAGTATGGACCGCACAGTATCAACCGACCAGTGCAGTATGGACTGGCGCTGACCAGACGTGCAGTATGACCGGCACAGATCGGGTGCGGACCAGTATGGACCAGTATAGACCGGTACAGACTGGCGCTGACCAGTATGGACCGGACCAGTATGGAGACAGATCAGTGCAGACCAGTATGGACTGGCAGCTGCGCGCTGACCAGTATGGACCGGCACCAACCGCAGTATGGACCGCACAGATCAGTGCGACCAGTATGGACCAGTATAGACCGGGTACGGACTGGTGCCAACCAGTATGGACCGGCACCAACCGGTGCAGTATGGACCGGCACAGATCAGTGCGACCAGTATGGACCAGTATAGACCTGGCTGACATGGACTGCGGTGCAGTATGGACCAGATATGGACCGCACCAACTGGTGCAGTATGGACCGCACAGATCGGGCGGACCAGTATGGACCAGTATAGACCGGTACGGACTGGTGCCGACCAGTATGGACCGCACCAACCGGTGCAGTATGGACCGCACAGATCAGTGCGGACCAGTATGGACCAGTATAGACCGGTACAGACTGGCGCTGACCAGTATGGACCGCACCAACCGGTGCAGTATGGACCGGCACAGATCAGTGCGGACCAGTATGGACCAGTATAGACCGGCACGGACTGGTGCCAACCAGTATGGACCGCACCAACCGGTGCAGTATGGACCGGCACAGATCAGTGCGGACCAGTATGGACCAGTATAGACCGGTACAGACTGGCGCTGACCAGTATGGACCGGCACCAACCGGTGCAGTATGGACCGGCACAGATCAGTGCAGACCAGTATGGACCAGTATAGACCGGTACAGACTGGCGCTGACCAGTATGGACCGGCACCAACCAGTATGGACCGGCACAGATCAGTGGACCAGTATGGACCACAGATCAGTGCGTGCAGTATGGACCGGCACAGATCATGGACCAGTATGGACCAGTATAGACCGGTACAGACTGGCGCCGACCAGTATGGGCACCAACCGGTGCAGTATGGACCGGCACAGATCAGTGCGGACCAGTATGGACCAGTATAGACCGGCACGACTGGTGCCAACCAGTATGGACCGGCACCAACCGGTGCAGTATGGACCGGCACAGATCAGTGCGGACCAGTATGGACCAGTATAGACCGGTACAGACTGGCGCTGACCAGTATGGACCGGCACCAACCGGTGCAGTATGGACCGGCACAGATCAGTGCGGACCAGTATGGACCAGTATAGACCGGCACGGACTGGTGCCAACCAGTATGGACCGGCACCAACCGGTGCAGTATGGACCGGCACAGATCAGTGCGGACCAGTATGGACCAGTATAGACCGGTACAGACTGGCGCTGACCAGTATGGACCGCACCAACTGGTGCAGTATGGACCGCACAGATCAGTGCGGACCAGTATGGACCAGTATAGACCGGTACAGACTGGCGCTGACCAGTATGGACCGGCACCAACCGGTGCAGTATGGACCGGCACAGATCAGTGCAGACCAGTATGGACCAGTATAGACCGGTACAGACTGGTGCCGACCAGTATGGACCGGCACCAACCGGTGCAGTATGGACCGGCACAGATCAGTGCAGACCAGTATGGACCAATGGAGACCGTCACGCAGCACCGGTGCCGACCGTACGGACCGGTATGGACCGGTATAGACCGGCACGGACTGGTGCAGGCCAGTATGGACCAGTATGGACCGGTACGGACCAGTATGGACCGCACACACTGGTGCCGACCAGTATGGAGCAGTACAGATCAGTGCAGACCAGTATGGACCAGTGCAGACCGCTATGGGCCAGTATGGACCGGCACGCACCGGTGCCGACCAGTATGGACCAGTACAGATCAGTGCAGACCAGTATGGACCAGTGCAGACCGCTATGGACCAGTATGGACCGCACGCACCGGTGCTGACCAGTATGGACCAGTACGGATCAGTGCAGACCACTATGGACCAGTATGGACCGGCACGCACCGGTGCTGACCAGTATGGACCAGTACGGATCAGTGCAGACCACTATGGACCAGTATGGACCGGCACGCACCGGTGCTGACCAGTATGGACCAGTACGGATCAGTGCAGACCAGTATGGACCAGTAGAGAGACCGGCACGCACCGGTGCAGACCAGTATGGACCAGTACAGACTGGTGCAGACCAGGAGAGATCGGCATGGACCGGTGCAGACCAGTATGGACCAGTAGAGACCAGTATAGACCAGTACAGATGGGTGCAGAACAGTACAGACTGGTATGGACCGGTGAGCACCATTGTGGACCAGTACAGACCAGTGCAGACCAGTATGGACCAGTGCAGACCTCTACAGACCAGTACAGACCAATGAGCACCCTATGGACCAGTACAGACCAGTATGGACCAATGCAGACTGGTGCAGACCACTACAGGCCAGTACAGACCAGCGAGCACCAGTACAGACCAGTGCAGACCAGTATGGACCAGTGCAGACCTCTACAGACCGCCACAGACCAATGAACATCCTATGGACCAGTACAGACCAGTATGGACCAGTTTGGACCAGTAAGGACCACTGCGAACTGGTGCAGACCAGTGCAAACCCGTACAAACCACTGCCCCCAGTATAAACCAGTGCCCCCCAGTGCCCCCAGTGCCTCCCAGTGCCCTCCCAGTGCTCCCTAGTGCCCCCCCAGTGCCCTCCCAGTGCTCCTAGTGCCCCCCCAGTGCCTTCCCAGTGCCCCTCCAGTGCCTCCCAGTACCCCCCAGTGCCCCCAGTGCCCTCACCTCGGGGTGGGGAGGGTCCCGCTGGGGTCGGGCGGGGCCGGGGGTCTCAGCCCACGCTCATGGCTCTGCCCCCCCCCACGACACTGCCTGGGGGGGGGGGTGGGGGGCGGGGGAGGGGGGATGGACAGCATCAGGGCTGGGGGGGGGGACACCACGATGCTGACGACCCCCCCCATCACGACCCCCCCCCACCTCCAAGACCCTCCCCCCCCCCCCGGGGGACAAAGGCACAGCCCCAGACCCCCCCCCCAGGGACTCTCCCTAGCCGGGGGGGGGGGGGGAGTAAAAGGAGGGGGGGCGCAGGGAGGGGCCTGAGCGATTGGGGTGGGGGGCAGGGAATGAGGAGCAGGAAAATGGGGGGAGGGGAAGGAGGAAATTGAGGGGGGGGGGGGCTGGGGATGGGGGGGCAGCATTTGGGGGGCTCCAGGGGATGAGGAGGAGGAAAATTGGGGGGGGGGGGGCCACAAAGGAAGGAGAAAATAGGGGGGGGGCAGGGGTCGGGGGGCACCTGGGAGAGGAAGGGAATTGGGGGGCGGGGGGGGTCCAGGGGATGAGGAGCAGGAAAATGGGGGGGGGGGGGGGCAAAGGAAGGAGGAAATTGGGGGAGGGGGGACCGTGGGGGAGGGGAGGTGGTCCGGGGGGGGGGCCACGGCAGGGGAGCTCCGGGGATGGGGGAACCCGCGGCGGGGGGGTTGGGGAGCAGAGGGGATCTGGGGGGGGGAATCCCAAAAGCTGGGGGGGCAGGGTGTAGTGAAGGAAGGGGAGGGGGCTTTGGGGAGTCCGGGGGGGGGGGGGAGTCGGGGGGAATCTATTGGGGTCCCAGGAAGTAGGGGAGGAAGGAAGGGGGAGGGGATGGGGGAGGGGATGGCGGAGGGAGGGGTGGCCCAGGGGATAGGGGAAGGAATGGGGGGGTCCGGGGAGGGGGGGTCCGGAAGGGGGGGGTTGTCTATCGGGGTTGCAGGAGCTAGGGAAGGAAGGGGGGTGGGGATGGGGGGGCCTGGGGGGGTCCGGGAGAGCCCCGGGGGAGGGGGGGAGGGGCGGATCCCGGAAACTGGGGGGAGAGCAGGGTGGAGGGAAGGAAGGGGGGAGGGGGCCCGGGGGAGTCGGGGGCGGGGGGGGGGGCAAGGGATAAGGAGGGGATAGGGAAATGGGGGTGGGGTCCGGGGGAGTCGTTTGGGGGGGGAGAAATAAGGGGGGGGAACCTGGGGGGCTCTATCGGGGTTCCAGGAGCTAGAGAAGGAAGGGGGAGGGGATGGGGGTCCGGGGGGGTGTTGTGGATTAGGGGGAGGGGATGGGGGTCCGGGGGGAGGTGTGTTGTGGATTAGGGGGAGGGATGGGGGGGTCCGGGGGAGGTGTGTTGTGGATTAGGGGGAGGGGATGGGGGGTCCGGGGGGTGTGTGTTGTGGATTAGGGGGGAGGGGATGGGGGGGTCCGGGGGGGTGTGTGTTGTGGATTAGGGGGAGGGGATGGGGGGTCGGGGGGTGTGTGTTGTGGATTAGGGGGAGGGGATGGGGGGTCCGGGGGGTGTGTGTTGTGGATTAGGGGGAGGGGATGGGGGGGTCCGGGGGGGTGTGTGTTGTGGATTAGGGGGAGGGGATGGGGGGTCCGGGGGGGGTGTGTGTTGTGGATTAGGGGGAGGGGATGGGGGGGTCCGGGGGTGTGTGTTGTGGATTAGGGGGAGGGGATGGGGGGTCCGGGGGGTGTGTGGTGGATTAGGGGGGAGGGGATGGGGGGGGTCCGGGGGGGTGTGTGTTGTGGATTAGGGGGAGGGATGGGGGGTCCGGGGGGTGTGGTTGTGGATTAGGGGGAGGGTGGGGGGGTCAGGGGGGTGTGTGTTGTGGATTAGGGGGGAGGGGATGGGGGGGTCCGGGGGGAGGTGTGTTGTGGATTAGGGGGAGGGGATGGGGGGGTCCGGGGGGGGGTGTGTTGTGGATTAGGGGGAGGGGATGGGGGGGTCCGGGGGGGTGGATTATGGGGGAGGGAATTGGGGGGAGGGGCCCAGGGGATAGGAAGGGGATGGGGAGGGGGGCCCGGGGGAGTCGGGGGGGGTAAGATGTGGGGGTCCTGAGGGGGGCTATTGGGGTTCCAGGATCTAAGGAAGGGGATGGAGGGGGGGGGCCCGGGGAGGCGGGGGGGGGTAAGATGTGGGGGTCCTGAGGGGGGGGGCTATTGGGGTTCCAGGATCTAAGGAAGGGAGGGGGAGGGGGAGGGTGTCTCCGGTTGGGGAGGGGGGCCGGGGGTGGGTGGGGTGCCGGTGATGGTCCCGGGGAGGGCAGGGGGCGACGCCCGCTGGTTGAAAGGGCCCCTGGAGGGGGCTCGGGGGGGGGGGGGAGGCTCGGGGGGCGTACCGGGGGGATGTTCGGGAGGACCGGGTTGGGAATGGCCTGGCAGGTGCCACCCCCCCCACCGCCCCCATCGCCGCGACATATCGCGACAGGGTCTGGGGTGGGGGGGGGGGGCGGTGAGGGCTGAATGGCCCCGGCCCTACCTGAGTCCCACCGGCGGCTCCCGGCAGCTCCGCGGCCGCGCAACCGGCACCGGCGGCGGCGGCGGCGGGGTGGGGGTTGGAGATGAGGTAGAGAAGGATGGAGGAAGTGGTGGGGGTGGGGGGTGTGTGGGGGGGTCGCTCAGAGCGCCTCCGGTGGCCCCGGTTGGGTACAGCACCGCCGCAGCCCCGGGAGGGGCGGAGAACCGGAACGGACGGACGGACGGGGAACCGGAGTTGGGGGCTGGGCCAGGGGGAGACCGGGACTGTGATCAAGCTCCCCTCTCCATCCCCCCCCCGACCCGGTGTGGCGGAATCGGTGTCGTCGTTCCCCCCCCACGGTGGCACAACCCGAGCTTTGTGCCCACGCGTGGGGGCCTCACAAGAGCCCCATTGAGCTGGGGGGCGGATGTGGGCTGCTCGTGCTGGGGGGGGGAACAGGGAACTTGGGGGGGATGCTGGCGCAGATTGGGGGTGCTGGGGGGATCCGGGGGGAGAGATTTGGGGGGCGGGAGGCGTGGGGGGTGACGGTTTTGGGGGGAGGGGTCGAGGGAGGTTGGGGGCGGTGGGGTTTGGGGGGGGGGGGGATCGTAGGAGGTTGAGGGTGCGGGGGGGTCCTGGGGAAGGGTTTTGGGGGTGTCGGAGGGGGCTGAGGGGGCTGGGGGGGGGGGGCTTGGGGAAGGGTTTGAGGGGGGGGTGGGACAGGTCGAGGGGGCTGGGGTGGCCTTGGGGAGGGGTTTTGGGGGGGGTTAGAGCAGGTTGGGGGTCCTGAGGAAGGACGTTTAAGGGGGGGGGGGGGTGTCTGGGGCTGGGGGGCTTGGGCAGGGAGGCTTTTGGGGGGGGGGGGTGTTGAGGGGCACGTGGGGAGCTGGGCAGGGGTCTTTCGGGGGGGGGGGGTCCCCAGCTGTGCCCATTGAGACCCAGAGAGAGGTCTTTGCCGGGGGGGTCGGTTAGGGTGCACAGGGAGGGGGCAGGTTCTCCCCTCCCCCCCCCCCCGCGATTCCGGTCCCGTCCCGGCTCCGGTAGTCACGTGATCCTTCCGCCTTCCCCCCCAAGCCCCAGGGATGCTCTGCCTCCCTTCAGCCAATCAGAGCGCGGGGATCGCCTGCATCCCGCTCTGCCAATGAGCAGCCGGCGCTTGCACTCGGGGCCGCGCCCGGCGTCGTCGGGGCCGGCCCCGCCCCCGCCAAGCCCCACCCCCCACCTCCCCCTCCTCCCCGCCTCGCCATTGGCTGCCCCTGAGCTGATTCGGCCCAATCCCCGCTCAGCCGGGGGCCATCCGCCCTCCCTCCCCGGCCTCCCCCCCCGGCTCGGCCTCAGCGCCGGACTTTGACCAGTAGAAGCCGCGCCCCTGCTTGACGGGCGGGCGGGCGAACCAATCGCCGCTCGGGGACGCGGGGGCGGGGGGCGGGGCGAGGCGGCGGGCGGAAGCGGCGGGCAGAGGGGTGGTTGGGAGGGGGCAGGGAAAGATGGCGGCGCGGCGGAGCCCGGGCCCGGGGCCGGCGCTGCTGGTGGTGCTGGCGGTGCTGGGCCCGGGGAGGCCCCTGCGGGGGTCCGCGCCGCGCTCAACCTGCAGGAGCTCAGCGAGCTCAAGTACGGCCTGGAGATCCTCGCCGAGCCGGTGCTGGCCGGGCAGGTGCGGCGGCAGCCCGGGGTCGGGGGGGGGGGGGGTGGTCGGGGGAAGGGGCCTGGGGGTCCCCAGCCCGGGGAAGGGTCCCGGTCTTAGCAGCCCGCCGGGGCTGGGGGCGCGGATCACGAGGCAGGGGGCAGCCTGGGCGGCCGGGGGCGTCCCTGGGGGCACGGGCAGCGATTCGGGGCCGGGGTCGGGGGGCGCCGGCCCAGCGTGCTGACAGGGGTGGCCCTGGGCTGGGGGTCCTCAGCTGGCCCTGGGCTGGGGTCTTGGGGTGTGGGCTGGGGGTCTCTGAGTTGGGGGTGCTGGGCTGTCCCTGGGCTGGGGTCTTAGGGTGGCCCTTGGTGGGGGTCCCTGGGCTGGGGGTCCTGGGGTGGCCCTGGGCTTGGGGTCCTCAGCTGGCCCTGGGCTGGGGGTCTCTGAGTTGGGGGTGCTGGGCTGTCCCTGGGCTGGGGTCTTAGGGTGGCCCTTGGTGGGGGTCCCTGGGCTGGGGGTCCTGGGGTGGCCCTGGGCTTGGGGTCCTCAGCTGGGCCTGGGCTGGGGGTCTTGCGGGGGTCCCTGGGTTGGGGGTCCTGGGCTGTCCCTGGGCTGGGGTCTTGGGGGGGGTCCCTTGGCTGGGGATTTTGGGGTGGCCCTGGGCTGGGGGCCCTGGGGTGTCCCTGGGCTTGGGGTCCTCAGCTGGCCCTGGGCTGGGGGTCCTGGGGGTCCCTGGGCTGGGGTTTTGGGGGGTCCCCAGTTGGCCCTTGGCTGAGGGTCCTGGGGGGTCCCTGGGTTGGGGGTCCTCAGCTGGCCCTGAGCTGGGGGTCCTGGGGGCGTCCCTGGGCTGGGGGTCCTCAGCTGGCCCTGAGCTGGGGGTCCTGGGGGGGGTCCCTGGGCTAGGGGTCCGTGGGTTGGGGGTCTTAGGGTGGTCCTGGGCTGGGGGTCCTGGGGGGTCCTTGGGCTGGGGGTCCCTGGGTTGGGGGTCTTAGGGTGGTCCTGGGCTGGGGGTCCTGGGGGGTCCTTGGGCTGGGGGTCCCTGGGTTGGGGGTCTTAGGGTGGTCCTGGGCTGGGGGTCCTGGGGGGTCCTTGGGCTGGGGGTCCCTGGGTTGGGGGTCTTAGGGTGGTCCTGGGCTGGGGGCCCTAGCTGGGGGGGGGTCACTGGGCTAGGGGGTGGTTGCTCCTGGGAGCCCTGGCACTGCCCTGGGGGCAGGGGGGGGGCGGGGTGGGGGTGTGGGGGGTGGTCCTTACCTTCCTTATCTGCACTGAGCAGCTCGGGGGGGGGCCCTGGGGGTGGGGGGTGGTCCTGGGGGTGGGGGGTGGCTGTGGCCCCCTCCCCTCCCCTAGCGGAGGCCTCGTGCTGGGCTGTGCCTTCCTCCTGCAGGGCAGTGCCACAGGGCAAAGTTCCTGGGTGACTAAGGGGGGGTGTGGGCGGGGGGGGGGGTGGTGTGGGGGGTGGCCCCACCCTGCCCCTTTTATCTCCCCTGGGCTGGGGGTGGTGCCCTGCCCCGTGCCAGCTGCTGCCACCCAGGGTGCCCGTCCCCCAGCCCCGGCCTCTTGGGCTGGGGCCACCCCTGGGGAGGGGGGGGAAAGGGGGGGGGGAGGGAAGGAGGTGGGGGGGGAGAGGGGGAGGGGCCAGCCCGGAGCCCTCTGCTCAGTGGGCAGGGAGTGGCAGTGCCAGCCCCGTGCCCGGGCACAGCCCTGTGCCAGGCTGGGCTCTGGGCAGGGCTGAGGGACAGGGGAGGGGGGAAGCAGGGGGGGGGGAGAAATGGGGGGGCAGGAGGGGGCAGAAGGGGGCAGATGAGGGCAGATGGGGGACAAAGGGGGACAGCAGGGGGCAGATGGGGGACAGCAGGGGGCAGATGGGGGACAGAGGGGGACAGCAGGGGGCAGATGGGGGACAGCAGGGGGCAGATGGGGGACAGAGGGGGACAGCAGGGGGCAGATGGGGGACAGCAGGGGGCAGATGGGGGACAGAGGGGGACAGCAGGGGGCAGATGGGGGACAGCAGGGGGCAGATGGGGGACAGAGGGGGACAGCAGGGGGCAGATGGGGGACAGCAGGGGGCAGATGGGGGACAGCAGGGGGCAGCAGGGGGCAGATGGGGGACAGCAGGGGGCAGATGGGGGACAGCAGGGGGCAGATGGGGGACAGCAGGGGACAGCAGGGGGCAGATGGGGGACAGAGGGGGACAGCAGGGGGTAGATGGGGGACAGCAGGGGGCAGATGGGGGACAGAGGGGGACAGCAGGGGGCAGCAGGGGGCAGATGGGGGACAGCAGGGGGCAGATGGGGGACAGAGGGGGACAGCAGGGGGCAGATGGGGGACAGCAGGGGGCAGATGGGGGACAGAGGGGGACAGCAGGGGGCAGATGGGGGACAGCAGGGGGCAGATGGGGGACAGAGGGGGACAGCAGGGGGCAGATGGGGGGACAGCAGGGGGCAGATGGGGGACAGGGGGACAGCAGGGGGCAGATGGGGGACAGAGGGGGACAGCAGGGGGCAGATGGGGGACAGAGGGGGACAGCAGGGGGCAGATGGGGGACAGCAGGGGGCAGATGGGGGACAGAGGGGGACAGCAGGGGGCAGATGGGGGACAGCAGGGGGCAGATGGGGGGCAGATGGGGGACAGCAGGGGGCAGATGGGGGACAGCAGGGGGCAGATGGGGGACAGAGGGGGACAGCAGGGGGCAGATGGGGGACAGCAGGGGGCAGATGGGGGACAGCAGGGGGCAGATGGGGGACAGCAGGGGGACAGCAGGGGGCAGATGGGGGACAGCAGGGGGCAGATGGGGGACAGCAGGGGGCAGCAGGGGGCAGATGGGGGACAGCAGGGGGCAGATGGGGGACAGCAGGGGGCAGATGGGGGACAGAGGGGGACAGCAGGGGGCAGATGGGGGACAGCAGGGGGCAGATGGGGGACAGAGGGGGACAGCAGGGGGCAGATGGGGGACAGAGGGGGACAGCAGGGGGCAGATGGGGGGACAGCAGGGGGCAGATGGGGGACAGAGGGGGACAGCAGGGGGCAGATGGGGGACAGCAGGGGGTAGATGGGGGACAGCAGGGGGCAGATGGGGGACAGGGGGGACAGCAGGGGGCAGATGGGGGACAGAGGGGGACAGCAGGGGGCAGATGGGGGACAGAGGGGGACAGCAGGGGGCAGATGGGGGACAGCAGGGGGCAGATGGGGGACAGAGGGGGACAGCAGGGGGCAGATGGGGGACAGCAGGGGGCAGATGGGGGACAGCAGGGGGCAGATGGGGGACAGAGGGGGACAGCAGGGGGCAGATGGGGGACAGCAGGGGGACAGCAGGGGGCAGATGGGGGACAGAGGGGGACAGCAGGGGGCAGATGGGGGACAGAGGGGGACAGCAGGGGGCAGATGGGGGACAGAGGGGGACAGCAGGGGGCAGATGGGGGACAGCAGGGGGCAGATGGGGGACAGAGGGGGACAGCAGGGGGCAGATGGGGGACAGAGGGGGACAGCAGGGGGCAGATGGGGGACAGCAGGGGGCAGATGGGGGACAGCAGGGGGACAGCAGGGGGCAGATGGGGGACAGAGGGGGACAGCAGGGGGCAGATGGGGGGACAGCAGGGGGCAGATGGGGGACAGAGGGGGACAGCAGGGGGCAGATGGGGGACAGCAGGGGGCAGATGGGGGACAGAGGGGGACAGCAGGGGGCAGATGGGGGACAGCAGGGGGCAGATGGGGGACAGAGGGGGACAGCAGGGGGCAGATGGGGACAGCAGGGGGACAGCAGGGGGCAGATGGGGACAGCAGGGGGACAGCAGGGGACAGAGGGGGACAGCAGGGGGCAGATGGGGACCAGTGGGGGGCAGACAGGGACAGATGGGGGACAAAGGGGGACAGATGAAGACAGTTGGGGGACAGATGGGGGCAGAAGGGGACAAGGGGGGACAGAAGGGGGCAGATAGGGACCGGTGGGGCCAGATGGGGGCCAAAGAGGGCCAGGTGAGGCCAGATGCGGGCCAGATGCGGCCGTAAAGGGGCCAAATAGGGACAGACGAGGCCAGATGCGGGCCAGATGCGGCCGTAAAGGGGCCAAATAGGGACAGACGAGGCCAGATGCGGGCCAGATGCGGCCGTAAAGGGGCCGACCGGAGGGCGCCGCTCGGGCGAGCCGCGGCTGAGCCCGGCCCCGGCTGCCGCGCCCGGGGGCACGGGGGGGGGGTCCGAGCGGCCGAGGCGTGCCCGCGACGACCCTCCCCCCCCCCCGGGGGGCTCTCCCCTCCCGCCCCCGCAGCGGCCGGCGGGGAGGTGGTGACCGTGGCCTCCAGGTTCCGGCAGCGCTACGAGTGCCGCCTGCCCCCGCGGCCCTGCGCCGCCCCCGGCCCCGCCGCAGCCCCCGCCTACAACGGCTCCGGCGTCCCCGAGCTGCTGCGCCCCCTGGCGGCCGCCCCTGCCTGCTCAAGGTGCGCCTGGCGGGGGTCGCCGCGGCGAGGGGGGGGCCTGACCCTCTCCCCCCCCCCCCCCCCTCCTCCCCCCCCCCCCCCCTCTCCCCCCTCCTCTCCCCCCCTCCTCTCCCCCCCTCCTCTCCCCCCCCTCCTCTCCCCCCCTCCTCTCCCCCCCTCCTCTCCCCCCCCTCCTCTCCCCCCTCCTCTCCCCCCCCTCCTCTCCCCCCTCCTCTCCCCCCCCCCTCCCCCCCCCTCCCTCTCCCCCTCCTCTCCCCCTCCTCTCCCCCCCTCCTCTCCCCCTCCTCTCCCCCCTCCTCTCCCCCCCCTCCTCTCCCCCCTCCTCTCCCCCCCCTCCTCCCCCTCTCCTCCCACAGACCTAGGACTGGTGGCCCTGGGTTGGGGGTCTTGGGGTGGGGAGTCCTGGGTGGGGGGAGTCCCTGGGCTGGGGTCTTGGGGTGGGGAGTCCTGGGTGGGGGGAGTCCCTGGGCTGGGGGTCTTAGGGTGGCCCTGAGCTGGGGGTCCCTAGGCTGGGGGTCTTGGGGTGTCCCTGGCCTGTGGGTCCCTGGGCTGGGGGTCTTGGGGTGGCCCTGGGCTGGGGGTCTTGGGGTGGCCCTGGGCTGGGGGTCTTGGGGTGTCTCTGGGATGGGGGTCCTGGGGGGGTCTGTGGGCTGGGAGTCCCTGGGCTGGGGGTCTTGGGGTGTCCCTGGCCTGGGAGTCTGTGGACTGGGGGTCTTGGGGTGTCTCTGGGCTGGGGGTCCTGGGGGGTCTGTGGGCTGGGAGTCCCTGGGCTGGGGGTCTTGGGGTGTCCCTGGCCTGGGAGTCTGTGGACTGGGGGTCTTGGGGTGTCTCTGGGCTGGGGGTCCTGGGAGGGTCTGTGGGCTGGGAGTCCCTGGGCTGGGGGTCTTGGGGGTCCCTGGTCTGGGGTGTCTTAGGGTGGCCTTGAGCTGGGGGTCCCTGGGCTGGGGATCTTGGGATGGCCCTGGGATGGCGGTCTTGGGGGGGGGTCCCTGGGCTGAGAGTCTTTGGACTGGGGGTCTTGGGGGGGGGGGTCCCTGGGCTGGGGGTCTCTGGGCTGGGGGGGTCTCACGCCCTCTGCCCCCTGCCCCCTCGCAGACCAAGGACTGGTGGACCTACGAGTTCTGCTACGGGAGGCACATCCAGCAGTACCACCTGGAAGGTGCCAGCTGGGGGCACGGGGTGGGGGTGAGAAGGGGCAAAAAGGGCTGCCCCCCCGAGGTGGGGCTGCCCCCAACTCCTTCCTCCACCCCCCTTTTGCAGAGTCAGAGATCAAAGGGGACATCCTCTTCCTCGGCTACTACCACTCCGCCTTCGACTGGGACGACGAAGCCGCCAAGGTCCGGGGCGGGGGGTGGGGCTGGGGGCCGCCCTCTGCCCTCGCCCACCGCCGTGCCAAGCCCCTGTGCCAACCTCCCCACTTTGCCCTCCCTTCCCTTTCCCTTTCCCCCCTTGCCAGGCCTCCAAGCGGCACCTCCTGAAGCGCTACCACAGCCAGAGCTACCTCAACGGCTCCCTCTGCGACCTCACCGGCCGGGCGCGGGAGGCGGAGGTCCGGGTGGGTACCCCCCTCCCCGCCCCCAAAGCCTGGCACCCCGCACCCCCCGGGGGGGTGGTGGTGATGCCAACCACCCTCTCATATGCCACTCTGCCCCCCCCCCCCGCCCAGTTCCTGTGTGAGGAAGGGGCCGGGGACTACCTGGCGCGGGTGGACGAGCCCCAGTCCTGCTCCTACGTGCTGACGGTGCACACCCCCGGCTCTGCCGGCACCCCGCCCTGCGCCCCCGCCCGCCGCCGCCCCCCAGCCCATCCGCTGCCAGCCCGCCCTCAGCCCCGCCCAGTACGTGCAGTACGTGCGGGCACAAGTCTGTGAGTACCCCCCCGGGCCCCCGGACCCCCCGACCCCCCTCAGACCCCCGAGACCCCCAGCCCAGCCGCTGCCAGCCCGCCCCAGCCCCGCCCGGTACGTGCAGTACGTGCGGGCACAAGGCTGGGAGTACCCCCCCCCGCGCCTCCCCGACCCCCCCGACCCCCCCTCAGACCCCCCCCGAGACCCCCAGCCCAGCCGCTGCCAGCCCGCCCTCAGCCCCGCCCAGTACGTGCAGTACGTGCGGGCACAAGTCTGTGAGTACCCCCCCCGCGCCCCCCCGACCCCCCTGAGACCCCCCCGAGACCCCCAGCCCAGCCACTGCCAGCCCGCCCCCAGCCCCGCCCGGTACGTGCAGTGCGTGCGGGCACAAGGCTGGGAGTACCCCCCCGGACCCCCCGACCCCCCTCAGACCCCCCCGAGACCCCCAGCCCAGCCGCTGCCAGCCCGCCCCCAGCCCCGCCCGGTACGTGCAGTGCGTACGGGCACAAGGCTGGGAGTAACCCCCCCGCGCCCCCCCCGGACCCCCTCAGACCCACCCCCCCGAGGTCCCCCTCGGACCCCCTTCTGAGATCCCCTTCTGAGATCCCCCCCCCGAAACCCCCCACCCGACACCCCCCTCAGACCCCCTCTCAGACCCTCCCTTCATACCCGCCCTCATACCCCGCCATACCCCCGAGACCCCCCCGAGACCCCCCTCAGACCCCCTCTCAGACCATCCCTTCATATCTGCCCCCATACCCCCCTCAGACCCCCCTCAGACCCCCCATGTGACCCCCCGAGACCCCCCAAGACCCCCTCAGACCCTCCCTTCATACCCGCCCTCATACCCTGCCATACCCCCGAGACCCCCGAGACCACCCCCGAGACCCCCCCTCAGACCCCCTCTCAGACCCTCCCTTCATACCCGCCCCCATACCCCCTGAGACCCCCCCCTCATACCCCCCATGTGACCCCCCGAGACTGCCCCCGAGACCCCCCCCTCAGACCCCTCCCCGGCTCTGCCAGCACCCCGCCCTGCGCCCCCGCCCGCCGCCGCCCCCCAGCCCATCCGCTGCCAGCCCGCCCTCAGCCCTGCCCAGTACGTGCAGTACGTGCGGGCACAAGTCTGTGAGTACCCCCCGCGCCCCCCGACCCCCCGACCCCCCCCTGAGACCCCCCCGAGACCCCCAGCCCAGCCGCTGCCAGCCCGCCCCCAGCCCCGCCCGGTACGTGCAGTACGTGCGGGCACAAGGCTGGGAGTACCCCCCCGGGCCCCCGGACCCCCGACCCCCCCCTCAGACCCCCCCCGAGACCCCCAGCCCAGCAGCTGCCAGCCCGCCCCCAGCCCCGCCCGGTACGTGCAGTACGTGCGGGCACAAGTCTGTGAGTACCCCCCCCGCGCCCCCGGACCCCCGACCCCCCTCAGACCCCCCCGAGACCCCCAGCCCAGCCGCTGCCAGCCCGCCCCCAGCCCCGCCCGGTACGTGCAGTGCGTGCGGGCACAAGGCTGGGAGTAACCCCCGCGCCCCCCCCGGACCCCCTCAGACCCACCCCCCCCCCCCGAGGTCCCCCTCGGACCCCCTTCTGAGATCCCCCCCCCCGAAACCCCCCCACCCGACACCCCCCCTCAGACCCCCTCTCAGACCCTCCCTTCATACCCGCCCCGATACCCCCTGAGACCCCCTGAGACCCCCCCTCAGACCCTCCCTTCATACCCGCCCCCCATACCCCCTGAGACCCCCTGAGACCCCCCTCAGACCCTCCCTTCATACCCGCCCCCATACCCCCTGAGACCCCCTGAGACCCCCCCCTCAGACCCTCCCTTCATACCCGCCCCCCATACCCCCCTGAGACCCCCCTCATACCCCCCATGTGACCCCCGAGACCCCCTCCGACCCCCTCTCAGACCCTCCCTTCATACCCGCCCCCATACCCCCTGAGACCCCCTTCATACCCCCCATGTGACACCCCCGAGACTGCCCCCCGAGACCCCCCTCAGACCCCTCCCGGCTCTGCCAGCACCCCGCCCTGCGCCCCCGCCCGCCGCCGCCCCCAGCCCATCCGCTGCCAGCCCGCCCTCAGCCCCGCCCAGTACGTGCAGTACGTGCGGGCACAAGTCTGTGAGTACCCCCCCCCGGGCCCCCGGACCCCCCGACCCCCCTCAGACCCCCGAGACCCCCAGCCCAGCCGCTGCCAGCCCGCCCCCAGCCCCGCCCGGTACGTGCAGTACGTGCGGGCACAAGGCTGGGAGTACCCCCCCCGCGCCTCCCCGACCCCCCCGACCCCCCTCAGACCCCCCGAGACCCCCAGCCCAGCCGCTGCCAGCCCGCCCCCAGCCCCGCCCGGTACGTGCAGTGCGTGCGGGCACAAGGCTGGGAGTACCCCCCGGGCCCCCCCGGACCCCCGACCCCCTCAGACCCCCCGAGACCCCCAGCCCAGCCGCTGCCAGCCCGCCCCCAGCCCCGCCCAGTACGTGCAGTACGTGCGGGCACAAGTCTGTGAGTACCCCCCGCGCCCCCCCGACCCCCCTGAGACCCCCCCGAGACCCCCAGCCCATCTGCTGCCAGCCCGCCCCCAGCCCCGCCCGGTACGTGCAGTGCGTGCGGGCACAAGGCTGGGAGTACCCCCCGGGCCCCCGGACCCCCGACCCCCCTCAGACCCCCCCGAGACCCCCAGCCCAGCCGCTGCCAGCCCGCCCTCAGCCCTGCCCAGTACGTGCAGTACGTGCGGGCACAAGTCTGTGAGTACCCCCCCCGCGCCCCCCCCGACCCCCTGAGACCCCCCCGAGACCCCCAGCCCAGCCGCTGCCAGCCCGCCCCCAGCCCCGCCCGGTACGTGCAGTGCGTGCGGGCACAAGGCTGGGAGTACCCCCCCCCGGCCCCCCGACCCCCCGACCCCCCCTCAGACCCCCCCGAGACCCCCAGCCCAGCCGCTGCCAGCCCGCCCCCAGCCCCGCCCGGTACGTGCAGTGCGTGCGGGCACAAGGCTGGGAGTAACCCCCCCGCCCCCCCCCGGACCCCCTCAGACCCACCCCCCCCCGAGGTCCCCCTCGGACCCCCTTCTGAGATCCCCTTCTGAGATCCCCCGAAACCCCCCACCCGACACCCCCCTCAGACCCCCTCTCAGACCCTCCCTTCATACCCGCCCTCATACCCCGCCATACCCCCCGAGACCCCCCCGAGACCCCCTCAGACCCCCTCTCAGACCCTCCCTTCATATCTGCCCCCATACCCCCTCAGACCCCCCTCAGACCCCCCATGTGACCCCCCCGAGACCCCCCCCAAGACCCCCCTCAGACCCTCCCTTCAAACCCGCCCTCATACCCTGCCATACCCCCCGAGACCCCCCCGAGACCACCCCCGAGACCCCCCTCAGACCCCCTCTCAGACCCTCCCTTCATATCCGCCCCCCATACCCCCCTCAGACCCCCAGACCCCCAGACCCCCCATGACCCCCCCGAGACCCCCCCCAAGACCCCCCTCAGACCCCCTCTCAGACCCTCCCTTCATACCCACCCCCATACCCCCCCCGAGACCCCCCCGAGACCACCCCCGAGACCCCCTCAGACCCCCTCTCAGACCCCCTTCATACCCTCCCTTCATACCCACCCCCATACCCCCTGAGACCCCCCCCCCATACCCCCCATGTGACCCCCCCGAGACCCCCCCGAGACCCCCCTCAGACCCCTCCCCGGCTCTGCCAGCACCCTGCGCCCCCGCCCGCCGCCGCCCCCAGCCCATCCGCTGCCAGCCCGCCCTCAGCCCTGCCCAGTACGTGCAGTACGTGCGGGCACAAGTCTGTGAGTACCCCCCCGCCCCCCCGACCCCCCCGACCCCCCCCTGAGACCCCCCCCCCCGAGACCCCCAGCCCAGCCGCTGCCAGCCCGCCCCCCAGCCCCGCCCGGTACGTGCAGTACGTGCGGGCACAAGGCTGGGAGTAACGCCCCCCGCGCCCCCGGACCCCCTCAGACCCCCCCCCCGAGGTCCCCCTCGGACCCCCTTCTGAGATCCCCTTCTGAGATCCCCCCCCCGAAACCCCCCCACCCGACACCCCCCCTCAGACCCCCTCTCAGACCCTCCCTTCATACCCGCCCTCATACCCCGCCATACCCCCGAGACCCCCCCCGAGACCCCCCTCAGACCCCCTCTCAGACCCTCCCTTCATATCTGCCCCCATACCCCCCTCAGACCCCCCCTCAGACCCCCCATGTGACCCCCCGAGACCCCCCCAAGACCCCCTCTCAGACCCTCCCTTCATACCCGCCCTCATACCCTGCCATACCCCCCCGAGACCCCCCCGAGACCACCCCCGAGACCCCCTCAGACCCCCTCTCAGACCCTCCCTTCATATCCGCCCCCATACCCCCCTCAGACCCCCCCTCAGACCCCCCATGTGACCCCCCGAGACCCCCCAAGACCCCCCAAGACCCCCCTCAGACCCCTCATACTCTGCCAGACCCCTCCCTTCATACCCACCCCCATACCCTCCCCCCGAGACCCCACCCCCATACCCCCGAGACCACCCCGAGACCCCCTCAGACCCCCTCTCAGACCCTCCCTTCATACCCGCCCCCATACCCCCTGAGACCCCCCTCATACCCCCCATGTGACCCCCCGAGACTGCCCCCGAGACCCCCCTCAGACCCCCTCCCCCGGCTCTGCCGGCGCCCAGCCGCTGCCAGCCCGCCCCCAGCCCCGCCCGGTACGTGCAGTGCGTGCGGGCACAAGGCTGGGAGTAACCCCCCGGGGCCCCCCTGGACCCCCCGAGACCCCCTCAGACCCCCCTCAGACCTTCCCTTCATACCTGCCCTAATAGCCCCCGAGACCCCCCCCGAGACCCCCCCCAAGACCCCTCTCCGACCCCCCCCCGACTCCCCCTCCGACCCCCCTTGACCCCCTGTGCCCTGCTCTCCATGCCCCCTGTGCCCTCCCCCCTGTGCCCTCCCCTCTGTGCCCTCCCCTCCATGTCCCCTGTGCCCCCTGTGCCCTGCTCTCCATGCCTCCTGTGCCCTGCTCTCCATGCCTCCTGTGCCCTGCCCTCTGTGCCCTCCCCTCCATGTCCCCTGTGCCCCCTGTGCCCTCCCCCTGTGCCCTCCCCCCTGTGCCCTCCCCTCCATGTCCCCTGTGCCCTCTGTGCCCTCCCCTCCATGTCCCCTGTGCCCCTGTGCCATCCCCTGTGCCCCCCTGTGCCCTCCCCCTGTGCCCTCCCCCCTGTGCCCTCCCCTCCATGTCCCCTGTGCCCTCTGTGCCCTCCCCTCCATGTCCCCTGTGCCCCCCTGTGCCCTCCCCTCTGTGCCCTCCCCTCCATGTCCCCTGTGCCCCCTGTGCCCTCCCCCTGTGCCCTCCCCTCTGTGCCCTCCCCTCCATGTCCCCCTGTGCCCTCTGTGCCCTCCCCTCCATGTCCCCTGTGCCCCCTGTGCCCTCCCCTCTGTGCCCTCCCCTCCATGTCCCCTGTGCCCCCTGTGCCCTCCCCTCCATGCCCCCTGTGCCCTGCTCTCCATGCCCCCTGTGCCCTGCTCTCCATGCCCCTCCCCTCCGTGCCCCCTGTGCCCTCCCCTCTGTGCCCTGCCCTCCATGCCCCCTGTGCCCTGCCCTCCATGCCCCCCTGTGCCCCGCTCTCAATGCCCCCGTGCCCCCTGTGCCCAGCGGACACCCAGCGCCAGGTGGAGCTGATCTCGGAGGAGCTCAGGACCTTGGACTCCAGGCTGGGCACCGAGGGCCCCAGGCAGCCCCCCCGGGCACAGCACCAGCTGGCACACAGGGTACAGCCCTGGCACCTCCTGACTCCCCCCTGGTGCCAAGCCAGCCCCTGGCACCTCCTCACCCCCCCCCCCCCCCGGTGCCACCACAACCCCTGCCCCCTCTTACCCCCCCCCCCCCCCCCCCCCCAATGCCAGCTCAGCCCCTGGCACACCCACCTGGTGCCACCACAGCCCCTGCCCCCTCCTACCACCCCTCCCAATGCCACAGCAGCCCCTGGCACCTCCTCCCCCCAGTGCCAGCCCCTGGCACCTCCTGACCCTCCCGGTGCCACCCCAGCCCCTACTCCCTCTTACCCCCTCCTGGTGCCACCCCAACCCCTGGCACCTCCTCCTGGTGCCACCCCAGCCCCTACCCCCTCTTACCCCCCCCCAGTGCCACCCCAACCCCTGGCACCTCCTCCTGGTGCCACCCCAGCCCCTGGCACCTCCTCCTGGTGCCACCCCAGCCCCTACCCCCTCTTACCCCCCCCCCCCCAGTGCCACCCTAACCCCTGTCCCCTTTCTCCTGTGCCAGCCCCGGGCAGGGCAGAGCAGGAGCCTGGCAGGGGAGGTGGCATCCGGGCAGGAGGTGCTGCCCAGCAGGGCCGAGAGGCAGCAGGGCAGTGCCAAGGTGAGTGCCAGGGCAGGGGGGGTGGGATCAGCCCCCCCGGTGCCCCCCAGGGCGGGCAGGGGCTGGGGGCTCCTTCCCCTCTGCTCCCCCCACAGGCAGAGCAGCCAAGGCCCGAGGCAGCTGCTGGTGCCCAGGGCACAGGTGAGTGCCCAGGGGGTGCCCTCTGCTGGCACCCCCCTGCCCCCCACAGCCCCCTGCTGCCCACCTCTGGTGGTCTCTATCCCCCTTTGGTGCCCCCCTGCCCACCCCTGGTGCCCCCTGCCCACCTCTGGTGGTCTCTATCCCCCTCTGGTGCCCCCTGCCCACCTCTGGTGCCCCCCTGCCCACCTCTGGTGCCCCCTGCCCACTTCTGGTGGTCTCTCTATGCCCCCCCTGCCCACCTCTGGTGCCCCCTGCCCACCTCTGGTGCCCCCTGCCCACCTCTGGTGGTCTCTATCCCCTCCCCCCCTGCCCACCTCTGGTGCCCCCTGCCCACCTCTGGTGGTCTCTATCCCCCTCTGGTGGTCCCCCCCTGCCCACCTCTGGTGCCCCCTGCCCACCTCTGGTGCCCCCTGCCCACCTCTGGTGGTCTCTATCCCCTCTGGTGCCCCCCTGCCCACCTCTGGTGGTCTCTATCCCCCTCTGGTGCCCCCTGCCCACCTCTGGTGGTCTCTATCCCCCTCTGGTGCCCCCCCCTGGTGGTCCCACCTCTGGTGCCCCCCCTGCCCACCTCTGGTGCCCCCTGCCCACCTCTGGTGCCCCCTGCCCCCTCTGCCCACCTCTGGTGCCCCCTGCCCACCTCTGGTGGTCTCTATCCCCCTGGTGCCTGGTGCCCCCTCTGGTGGTCTCTATCCCCCTCTGGTGCTGCCCCCCTGCCCACCTCTGGTGCCCCCTGCCCACCTCTGGTGGTCTCTATCCCCCTCTGGTCCCCCTCCCCCTGCCCACCTCTGGTGGTCTCTATCCCATCCACCTCTATGCCCCCCCTCTGGTGCCCCCTGCCCACCTCCCCCTGCCCACCTCTGGTGGTCTCTATCCCCCTCTGGTGTCTCTATCCCCCTCCCCCCCCTGCCCACCTCTGGTGGTCTCTATCCCCCTCTGGTGCCCCCCCCCCCTGCCCACCTCTGGTGCCCACCTCTGGTGGTCCATCCCCTCTGGTGCCCCCTGCCCACCTCTGGTGGTCCCCTGCCCACCTCTGGTGCCCCCTGCCCCCCCTGCCCCCCCTGCCCACCTCTGGTGGTCTCTATCCCCCTCTGGTGCCCCCTGCCCACCTCTGGTGGTCTCTATCCCCTCTGGTGCCCCCCCTGCCCACCTCTGGTGGTCTCTATCCCCCTCTGGTGCCCCCCTGCCCACCTCTGGTGGTCTCTATCCCCCTCTGGTGCCCCCCTGCCCACCCTGGTGGTCTCTATCCCCACTCTGGTGCCCCCCCTGCCCACCTCTGGTGCCCCCTGCCCACCTCTGGTGCCCCCCCTGCCCACCCCTGGTGCCCCCTGCCCACCTCTGGTGGTCTCTATCCCCCTCTGGTGCCCCTGCCCACCTCTGGCCCCCTGCCCACCTCTGGTGGTCCTATCCCCCTCTGGTGCCCCCCCTGCCCACCTCTGGTGCCCCCTGCCCACCTCCCCCTGCCCACCTCTGGTGGTGCCCCCTGCCCACCTCTGGTGCCCCCCTGCCCACCTCTGGTGGTCTCTATCCCACTCTGGTGCCCCCTGCCCACCTCTGGTGCCCCCTGCCCACCTCTGGTGCCCCCCTGCCCACCCCCCTGGTGCCCCCTGCCCACCTCTGGTGGTCCCTATCCCCCCTCTGGTGCCCCCTGCCCACCTCTGGTGGTCTCTATCCCCCTCTGGTGCCCCCCCCTGCCCACCCCTGGTGCCCCCTGCCCACCTCTGGTGGTCTCTATCCCCCTCTGGTGCCCCCTGCCCACCTCTGGTGGTCTCTATCCCCCTCTGGTGCCCCCCTGCCCACCTCTGGTGGTCTCTATCCCACTCTGGTGCCCCCCTGCCCACCTCTGGTGCCCCCTGTCCCACCTCTGGTGCCCCCTGCCCACCTCTGGTGCCCCCTGCCCACCCCTGGTGCCCCCTGCCCACCTCTGGTGGTCTCTATCCCCCTCTGGTGCCCCCCCTGCCCACCTCTGGTGGTCTCTATCCCCCTCTGGTGCCCCCTGCCCACCTCTGGTGGTCTCTATCCCACTCTGGTGCCCCCTGCCCACCTCTGGTGCCCCCTGCCCACCTCTGGTGCCCCCTGCCCACCTCTGGTGCCCCCCTGCCCACCTCTGGTGCCCCCTGCCCACCTCTGGTGGTCTCTATCCCCCCTCTGGTGCCCCCCTGCCCACCTCTGGTGGTCCCACCTCTGGTGCCCCCTGCCCACCTCTGGTGTCTCCCCCTGCCCACCTCTGGTGGTCTCTGC
The DNA here is from genome assembly GCA_033816785.1 of Picus viridis. Classification (NCBI taxonomy): domain Eukaryota; kingdom Metazoa; phylum Chordata; class Aves; order Piciformes; family Picidae; genus Picus; species Picus viridis. The sequence goes on along the minus strand of JAWKAJ010000048.1, from coordinate 138,681 downwards.
CCCCCCCCTCTGGTGCCCCCCTGCCCACCTCTGGTGCCCCCTGCCCACCTCTGGTGGTCTCTATCCCCCTCTGGTGCCCACCTCCCCCCTGCCCACCTCTGGTGCCCCCTGCCCACCTCTGGTGGTCTCTATCCCCCCTGGTGGTGCCTCCTCTGCCCACCTCTGGTGGTCTGGTGCCCCCTGCCCCCTCTGGTGCCCCCTGCCCACCTCTGGTGGTCTCTATGCCCCTCTGGTGCCCCTCTGCCCACCTCTGGTGGTCTCTATCCCCTCTGGTGCTGGTGCCCCCCCTGCCCACCTCTGGTGGTCTCTATCCCCCTCTGGTGCCCCCTGCCCACCTCTGGTGGTCTCTATCCCCTCTGGTGCCCCCCTGCCCACCTCTGGTGGTCTCTATCCCCCTGGTCTGGTGCCCCCTGCCCATCCCCCTGGTGGTCTCTGCCCCTTTCTGGGGGTCTCTGCCCATACCTGGTGCCCCCTGCCCCCCCTGGGGGTCTCTGCCCCCTTTCTGGGGTCTCTGCCCCCCCTAGGGGTCTCTGCCCCCCGCGGGGGTTTCTGCCCCCTGCTGTGGGTCTCTGCTCCCCTTCTGGGGGGTCTCTGCCCATGCCTGGTGCCCCCTGCCCCCTTTCTGGGGGTCTCTGCCCCCCTTTCTGGGGTCTCTGCCCCCCTTGTGGGGGTCTCCGCCCCCTGCTGGGGTCTGTGTGCCAGGGGCGGGGGTCTCCGCAGGGGGCGACGGCTGCGGCTGCGGCTGCTGAGGAGCCCTGAGGCCCTGCTGCGGCTGCTGCGGCGCCTGAGGGGACGGCTCCGGGCAGGTGCTGCCCCCAGCCCCACCCCCAGCCCCCTCCCCACAGCCCCCAGCCCCACCCCCAGCCCCCTCCCCACAGCCCCCAGCCCCACCCCCACAGCCCCTCTCCCCACCCCTCCCCCACCCCCCACAGCCCCCCCCACAGCCCCCACACCCACCCCCCAGCCCCCTCCCCACAGCCCCCTCCCCCACCCCCACAGCCCCCTCCCCACAGCCCCCACACCCACACCCAGCCCCCTCCCCACACCCCCCAACCCCCCTCGGACCCCTCCCACAGCCCCTCCCCACAGCCCCCCCCCCTCGGACCCTCCCCACAGCCCCCTCCCCCCACAGCCCCTCAAACCCACCCCCAGCCCCCTCCTCACAGCCCCCACACCCACCCCTAGCCCCCTCCCCCACAGCCCCCAGCCCCACCCTCCCCCAGCCCCCTCCCCACACCCCCACCCCCCCCTCGGACCCTTCCCACAGCCCCCTCCCCACAGCCCCCCCCCCTCAAACCCACCCCCAGCCCCCTCCTCACAGCCCCCACACCCACCCCTAGCCCCTCCCCACAGCCCCCAGCCCCACCCCCAGCCCCTCCCCACAGCCCCAGCCCCACCCTCGGACCCTCCCCACAGCCCCCTCCCCACAGCCCCCCCCTCAAACCCACCCCCAGCCCCTCCCCCACAGCCCCCCTCCCCCCAACCCCCAGCGGCGCCTGAGGGACGGCTCCGGGCAGGTGCTGCCCCCAGCCCCACCCCCAGCCCCCTCCCCACAGCCCCCAGCCCCACCCCCAGCCCCCTCCCCACAGCCCTCCCCACAGCCCCCACACCCTCCCCCCAGCCCCCTCCCCACAGCCCCCCCCCCCCACCCCCACAGCCCCCTCCCCCACAGCCCCCACACCCACCCCCCAGCCCCCTCCCCACACCCCCCCCCCCCTCGGACCCTTCCCACAGCCCCCTCCCCACAACCCCCTCAAACCCACCCCCAGCCCCTCCTCACAGCCCCCACACCCACCCCTAGCCCCCTCCCCCACAGCCCCCAGCCCCACCCCCAGCCCCCTCCCCACACCCCCAACCCCCCTCGGACCCCTCCCCAGCCCTCCCTCAAACCCACCCCCAGCCCCCCTGAGGGACGGCCCCCAGGTGCTGCTCCCCAGCCCCACCCCCAGCCCCCTCCCCCACACCCCCAACCCCCTCCCCTCCCCACAGCCCCCTCAAACCCACCCCCAGCCCCCTGCGGCGCCTGAGGGACGGCTCCGGGCAGGTGCTGCCCCCAGCCCCACCCCCAGCCCCCTCCCCCACAGCCCCCAGCCCCACCCCCAGCCCCCTCCCCACAGCCCCTCCCCCACAGCCCCCCACCCCCACCCCCCCTCTCCCCACAGCCCCCTCCCCACCCCCACAGCCCCCTCCCCACAGCCCCCACACCCACCCCCAGCCCCCTCCCCACAGCCCCCTCCCCACCCCCACAGCCCCCTCCCCCACAGCCCCCACACCCAGCCCCTCCCCACACCCCCAACCCCCCGGACCCTCCCCACAGCCCCTCCCCCACAGCCCCAACCCCCCTCGGACCCCTCCCCACAGCCCTCCCCACAGCCCCCTCAAACCCACCCCCCAGCCCCCTCCTCACAGCCCCCACACCCACCCCTAGCCCCCTCCCCACAGCCCCCAGCCCCACCCCCAGCCCCCCCCCACACCCCCCCAACCCCCCCCTCGACCCTTCCCACAGCCCCTCCCCCACAGCCCCCCTCAAACCCACCCCCAGCCCCCTCCTCACAGCCCCCACACCCACCCCTAGCCCCCTCCCCACAGCCCCCAGCCCCACCCCCAGCCCCCTCCCCACAGCCCCCAGCCCCACCCTCGGACCCTCCCCACAGCCCCCTCCCCACAGCCCCCAGCCCCACCCCCAGCCCCCTCCCCACAGCCCCCACACCCACCCCCACAGCCCCCTCCCCACAGCCCCCAGCCCCACCCCCAGCCCCCTCCCCCACAGCCCCCCACACCCACCCCCACAGCCCCCCCCACAGCCCCCAGCCCCACCCCCAGCCCCCTCCCCACACCCCCAAACCCCCCTCGGACCCTTCCCACAGCCCCCTCCCCACAGCCCCCTCTCAAACCCACCCCCAGCCCCCTCCTCACAGCCCCCACACCCACCCCTAGCCCCCTCCCCACAGCCCCCAGCCCCACCCTCGGACCCTCCCCACAGCCCCCTCCCCCACAGCCCCCACACCCACCCCCACAGCCCCCTCCCCACAGCCCCCAGCCCCACCCCCAGCCCCCTCCCCACAGCCCCCCTCAAACCCACCCCCAGCCCCCCTGCGGCGCCTGAGGGACGGCTCCGGGCAGGTGCTGCCCCCACACCCACCCCCACAGCCCCCTCCCCACAGCCCCCAGCCCCACCCCCAGCCCCCTCCCCACAGCCCCCACACCCACCCCCACAGCCCCCCTCCCCACAGCCCCCCAGCCCCACCCCCAGCCCCCTCCCCACAGCCCCCCTCAAACCCACCCCCAGCCCCCTGCGGCGCCTGAGGGACGGCCTCCGGGCAGGTGCTGCTCCCACACCCACCCCCACAGCCCCTCCCCCACAGCCCCCTCAAACCCACCCCAGCCCCCTCCCCACAGCCCCCTCAAACCCACCCCCAGCCCCCTCCCCACAGCCCCCACACCCACCCCCAGCCCCCTCCCCCACAGCCCCCACACCCACCCCCAGCCTCCTCCCCACAGCCCCCACACCCACCCCCAGCCCCCTCCCCACAGCCCCCACACCCACCCCCCAGCCTCCTCCCCACAGCCCCCACACCCACCCCCAGCCTCCTCCCCACAGCCCCCACACCCACCCCCAGCCTCCTCCCCACAGCCCCCTCCCCCACCCCCACAGCCCCCTCCCCACAGCCCCCACACCCACACCCAGCCCTCCCCACACCCCCAACCCCCCCCTCGGACCCTCCCCACAGCCCCCTCCCCCACAGCCCCACCCCCCCCCCTCGGACCCTCCCCACAGCCCCCTCCCCACAGCCCCCCCCTCAAACCCACCCCCAGCCCCCTCCTCACAGCCCCCACACCCACCCCTAGCCCCCTCCCCACAGCCCCCAGCCCCACCCCCAGCCCCCTCCCCACAGCCCCCAGCCCCACCCTCGGACCCTCCCCACAGCCCCCTCCCCACAGCCCCCTCAAACCCACCCCCAGCCCCCTCCCCACAGCCCCCCTCAAACCAACCCCCAGCCCCCTGCGGCGCCTGAGGGACCGGCTCCGGGCAGGTGCTGCCCCCAGCCCCACCCCCAGCCCCCTCCCCACAGCCCCCAGCCCCACCCCCAGCCCCCTCCCCACACCCCCAACCCCCTCGGACCCCTCCCCACAGCCCCCTCCCCACAGCCCCCCCCTCAAACCCACCCCCAGCCCCCTGCGGCGCCTGAGGGACGGCTCCGGCAGGTGCTGCCCCCAGCCCCACCCCCCAGCCCCCTCCCCACACCCCCCAACCCCCCCTCGACCCTCCCCACAGCCCCCCTCAAACCCACCCCCAGCCCCCTCGCGGCGCCTGAGGGACGGCTCCGGGCAGGTGCTGCCCCCAGCCCCACCCCCAGCCCCTCCCCACAGCCCCCAGCCCCACCCCCAGCCCCCTCCCCACAGCCCCCTCCCCACAGCCCCCACACCCACCCCCAGCCCCCTCCCCACAGCCCCCTCCCCCCACCCCCACAGCCCCCTCCCCACAGCCCCCACACCCACCCCCAGCCCCCTCCCCACACCCCCAACCCCCCCTCGGACCCTTCCCACAGCCCCCTCCCCACAGCCCCCCCCTCAAACCCACCCCCAGCCCCCTCCTCACAGCCCCCACACCCACCCCTAGCCCCCTCCCCACAGCCCCCAGCCCCACCCCCCAGCCCCCCTCCCCACAGCCCCCAGCCCCACCCTCGGACCCTCCCCACAGCCCCCTCCCCACAGCTCCCCCTCAAACCCACCCCCAGCCCCCTCCCCACAGCCCCCCTCAAACCAACCCCCAGCCCCCTGCGGCGCCTGAGGGACGGCTCCGGGCAGGTGCTGCCCCCAGCCCCACCCCCAGCCCCCTCCCCACAGCCCCCAGCCCCACCCCCAGCCCCCTCCCCACACCCCCAACCCCCCCCCTCGGACCCTCCCCACAGCCCCCTCCCCACAGCCCCCCCTCAAACCCACCCCCAGCCCCCTGCGGCGCCTGAGGGACGGCTCCGGGCAGGTGCTGCCCCCAGCCCCACCCCCAGCCCCCCTCCCCACAGCCCCCTCCCCCCACCCCCAGCCCCCTCCCCACACCCCCCAACCCCCCTCGGACCCTTCCCACAGCCCCCTCCCCACAGCCCCCCTCAAACCCACCCCCAGCCCCCTCCTCACAGCCCCCACACCCACCCCTAGCCCCCTCCCCACAGCCCCCAGCCCCACCCTCGGACCCTTCCCACAGCCCCCTCCCCACAGCTCCCCCAAACCCACCCCCAGCCCCCTCCCCACAGCCCCCTCAAACCCACCCCCAGCCCCCCGGCGCCTGAGGGACGGCTCGGGGCAGGTGCTGCCCCCACACCCACCCCCACAGCCCCCCCCACAGCCCCCTCCCCACAGCCCTCAAACCCACCCCCAGCCCCCTCCCCACAGCCCCCTCAAACCCACCCCCAGCCCCCCTCCCCACAGCCCCCACACCCACCCCCACAGCCCCCTCCCCACAGCCCTCAAACCCACCCCCAGCCCCCTCCCCACAGCCCCCACACCCACCCCCCCACAGCCCCCTCCCCACAGCCCCCACACCCACCCCCACAGCCCCTTCCCCACAGCCCCCTCAAACCCACCCCCAGCCCCCTCCTCACAGCCCCCACACCCACCCCCACAGCCCCTCCCCACAGCCCCCACACCCACCCCCACAGCCCCTTTCCCCACAGCCCCCTCAAACCCACCCCCAGCCCCCTCCCCACAGCCCCCACACCCACCCCCACAGCCCCCTCCCCACAGCCCCCACACCCACCCCCCACAGCCCCTTCCCCACAGCCCCCTCAAACCCACCCCCAGCCCCCTCCTCACAGCCCCCACACCCACCCCCAGCCCCCTCCCCACACCCCCAACCCCCGTCGGACCCTCCCCACAGCCCCCCCTCAAACCCACCCCCAGCCCCCTCCTCACAGCCCCCACACCCACCCCTAGCCCCCTCCCCACAGCCCCCAGCCCCACCCCCCAGCCCCCTCCCCACACCCCCAACCCCCCTCGGACCCTCCCCACACCCCCAACCCCCGTCGGACCCTCCCCACAGCCCCCTCCCCACAGCCCCCACACCCACCCCCAGCCCCCTCCCCACAGCCCCCAGCCCCACTCCCAGCCCCCTCCCCACACCCCCAACCCCCCCCTCGGACCCTCCCCACAGCCCCCTCCCCACAGCCCCCACACCCACCCCCACAGCCCCCTCCCCACAGCCCCCACACCCACACCCAGCCCCCTCCCCACACCCCCAACCCCCCTCGGACCCTCCCCACAGCCCCAGCCCCACAGCCCCAACCCCCCTCGGACCCTCCCCACAGCCCCCTCCCCCACAGCCCCCCCTCAAACCCACCCCCAGCCCCCTCCTCACAGCCCCCACACCCACCCCTAGCCCCTCCCCACAGCCCCCAGCCCCACCCCCAGCCCCTCCCCACACCCCCAACCCCCCCCTCGGACCCTCCCCACAGCCCCTCCCCCCACAGCCCCCCCTCAAACCCACCCCCAGCCCCTCCCCACAGCCCCCACACCCACCCCCAGCCCCCTCCCCACAGCCCCCACACCCACCCACAGCCCCCTCCCCACAGCCCCCAGCCCCACTCCCAGCCCCCTCCCCACACCCCCAACCCCCCTCGGACCCTCCCCACAGCCCCCTCCCCACAGCCCCCACACCCACACCCAGCCCCCTCCCCACACCCCCAACCCCCCCCTCGGACCCTCCCCACACCCCCAACCCCCCCGGACCCTCCCCACAGCCCCCTCCCCACAGCCCCCACACCCACCCCCAGCCCCCTCCCCACAGCCCCCAGCCCCACTCCCAGCCCCCTCCCCACACCCCCAACCCCCCCGTCGGACCCTCCCCACAGCCCCCTCCCCACAGACCCCACACCCACCCCCCAGGCCCCTCCCCACAGCCCCCAGCCCCACTCCCAGCCCCCTCCCCACACCCCCAACCCCCCCTCGGACCCTCCCCACAGCCCCCTCCCCACAGCCCCCACACCCACCCCCACAGCCCCCTCCCCACAGCCCCCCACACCCACACCCAGCCCCCTCCCCACACCCCCAACCCCCCTCGGACCCTCCCCACAGCCCCAACCCCCCCCTCGGACCCTCCCCACAGCCCCCTCCCCACAGCCCCCCCCTCAAACCCACCCCCAGCCCCCTCCTCACAGCCCCCACACCCACCCCCAGCCCCCTCCCCACACCCCCAACCCCCCCTCGGACCCTCCCCACACCCCCAACCCCCCGTCGGACCCTCCCCACAGCCCCCTCCCCACAGCCCCCCCAAACCCCCCCCCCAGCCCCCCCCCCCCCAAACCCACCCCCTCCCCAAACCCGCCCCCCTCCCCAGCCCCCCCCAAACCCACCCCCAGCCCCCTCCCAAGCTGCCCCCTCCCTCCCCCCCCCCAACTCCACCCCCCCGGGCCTCAGGGAGGCCTCAAAGCCTTCTCCCCTCCCCCCCCTCTGCCTGCAGGCCAAGGGGAAGGTGAGGAGGGAGGAGGAGGAGGAGGAAGAGGAGGAGGAGCCCCCAGCCCCCCAGCAGCCCCCCCTGGGGCGAAGGGAGCCCCCAGGGGAGGGGGAGGGGGAGGCTGGGCCCCCCCCCCGGGGGCGTTGGGCAGCAGCAGAGGACTCAGCTCAGGAGCCAGGGGGAGGAAGGGGCTCACAGCACCGGGGGCAGGTGGGCAGGGGGCAGCAGGGGGGCGGCAGGGGGGGGCAGGGGGCACCAAGGGCGGGCAGGGGGGCACCAGAGGTGGACAGGGGGGGGGCAGCAGAGGTGGACAGGGACCCCCAGAGATGGGCAGGGGAGCAGCAAGGGTGGGCAGGGGGGGCACCAAAGTGGGCAGGGGGATACCAAGGGAGGGGGCAGGAGACCACCAGAGGTGGGCAGGGGGGGCACCAAAGGTGGGCAGAGACCCCCGAGGTGGGCAGGGGGGCAGCAGAGGTGGATGGGGGGCACCAAGGGGGAGCAGGGGGGGGGGGGGGGAGCAGAGGTGGATGGGGGGCACCAAGGGGGCACCAGGGGGGGCAGGGGGGAGCAGAGGTGGATGGGGGGCACCAAGGGGGCACCAGGGGGGGCAGGGGGGAGCAGAGGTGGATGGGGGGCACCAAGGGGGCACCAAGGGGGCAGGGGGAGCAGAGGTGGATGGGGGCACCAAGGGGGGCAGGGGGGGAGCAGAGCTGGATGGGGGGCACCAAGGGGGGAGCAGGGGGGCAGGGGGGAGCAGAGGTGGGCGGGGGGCACCGGGGGGGGGGGCACCGAGGGGGCCCTGGAGCTGCCTGAGCCTCTGCCCCCTCCCCCCCCAGGTGCCGGAGCAGCCGCCGGAGGGGCTGAAGGGAGACCAAGCCCCAGCCCCGGCCCGGGGGGGAGGGGGAGGAAGGGGAGGGGCGGCCGGCGCCGGGGGGGCCGAGCAGCAGCAGCAGGCGGCAGGGCCCGGGCCGGGCGGGGCCGGGGCGGGCAGCGGCGCCCCCAGCGGCCGGCGGCCAGGCTGCGGCTGAGGAGCCTGGAGAGGCAGCTGCGGGAGCTGCTGGCGCAGGAGGGGCTCCGGGCCGAGGGTGAGACCCCTCCCCGGGGGACCCCGACCCCTCCCCCCTGGGGTCCTGCCTCTCCCCCCCTCCTGCCTCTCCCCCTCCCCTCCTGCCTCTCCCCCTCCCCTCCTGCCCTCCCCCTCCCCCTCCTGCCTCTCCCTTCCCCTCCTGCCTCTCCCCTCCCCTCCTGCCTCTCCCCTCCCCTCCTGCCTCTCCCCTCCCCTCCTGCCTCTCCCCCTCTTCCCCTCCCCTCCTGCCTCTCCCCTCCCTCCCCCTCCCCCCCTCCCTCCTGCCTCTCCCCCTCCCCTCCTGCCTCTCCCCTTCCCCTCCTGCCTCTCCCCCTCCCCTCCTGCCTCTCCCCCTCCCTCCTTTCCCCCTCCCCTTCCTCCCCCCCCCTTCCCCTCCTGCCTCTCCCCTTCCCCTCCTGCCTCTCCCCTTCCCCTCCTGCCTCTCCCCTCCCCTCCTGCCTCTCCCCCTCCCCTCCTGCCTCTCCCCTCCCCTCCTGCCTCTCCCCTTCCCCTCCTGCCTCTCCCCCCTCCCCTCCTGCCTCTCCCCCTCCCCTCCTGCCTCTCCCCTTCCCCTCCTGCCTCTCCCCTTCCCCTCCTGCCTCTCCCCTTCCCCTCCTGCCTCTCCCCCTCCCCTCCTGCCTCTCCCCTTCCCCTCCTGCCTCTCCCCTCCCCTCCTGCCTCTCCCCCCCTCCCCCTCCTGCCTCTCCCCCTCCCCTCCTGCCTCTCCCTCCTGCCTCTCCCCCTCCCCCTCCTGCCTCTCCCCCTCCCCTCCTGCCTCTCCCTTCCCCTCCTGCCTCTCCCCCTTCCCCTCCTGCCTCTCCCCCTCCCCTCCTGCCTCCCCTCCCCTCCTGCCTCTCCCCCCCTCCCCTCCTGCCTCTCCCCCTTCCCCTCCTGCCTCTCCCCCTCCCCTCCTGCTTCTCCTCTCCCCCTTCCCCTCCTGCCTCTCCCCCTCTCCCCTCTTCCCCTCCTCCTCCTGCCTCTCCCCCCCCTCCCCTCCTGCCTCTCCCCTTCCCCCTCCCTCCTCCTCCTCTCCCCCTCCCCTCCCCCTCCCCTCCTGCCTCTCCCCTTCCCCTCCTTCCTCTCCCCTTCCCCTCCCCTCCTCTCCCCCTCCCCTCCTCCTCTCCCCCCTCCTGCCTCCTCCCCCTCCCCTCCTGCCTCCTCCCCTCCCCTCCTCTCCCCCCTCCCTCCCCTGCCTCTCCCCCCCCCTCCTCTCCTCTCCTCCTCCCCTCCTTCCTCCTCCTCCCCCTCCCCTCCTGCCTTCCTCCTCCCTGCCTCTCCCCCTCCCTCCTGCCTCTCCCCCTCCCCTCCTGCCTCTCCCTCCTCCCCCTCCCCTCCTCCTCCTTCCCTCCCTCCTGCCTCCTCCCTCCCCCTCCTGCCTCTCCCCTTCCTCCCCTCCTCCTCTCCCCCTCCCCTCCTGCCTCTCCCCCTTCCCCTCCTGCCTCTCCCCCTCCCCCTCCTGCCTCCCCCCCCCCCTCCTCCCTCTCCCCCTCCCCCTCCCTCTCTCCCCCTCTCCTGCCTTCTCCTCCCCCTCCTGCCTCCTCCCTTCCCCTCCTGCCTCTCCCCTCCTCCTGCCTCTCCCCTTCCCCTCCTGCTTCCTCTCCCCCTTCCCCTCCTGCCTCTCCCCCTCCCCTCCTGCCTCTCCCCTTCCCCTCCTCCTTCTCCTCTCCCCCTCCCCTCCTGCCTCTCCCCCCCTCCTCCTCCTCCTCCTCTCCCCTCCCCTCCTGCCCTCCCCCCCCCCTCCTGCCTCTCCCCCCCTCCTCCTGCCTCTCCCCCTCCCCTCCTGCCTCTCCCCCTCCCCTCCCTGCCTCTCCCCCTCCCCCTCCTGCCTCTCCCTTCCCCTCCTGCCTCTCCCCTTCCCCTCCTGCCTCTCCCCTTCCCCTCCTCCCTCTCCCCCTCCCCTCCTGCCTCTCCCCCCTCCCCCTCCTGCCTCCCTTCCCCCTCCCCTCCTGCCTCTCCCCCTTCCCCTCCTGCCTCTCCCCCTCCCCTCCTGCCTCTCCCCTTCCCTCCTGCCTCTCCCCTTCTCCTCCTGCCTCTCCCCTTCCCCTCCTCCCTCTCCTTCCCCTCCTGCTTCCTCTCTCCCCTTCCCCCTCCTGCTCCTCCTCCCCCTCCCCTCCTGCTTCTCCTCCCCCTTCCCCTCTCCCCTCCCTCCCCTTCCCCTCCTGCCTCTCCCCTCCCCCTCCTGCCTCTCCCCCTCCCCTCCCTTTGCCTCTCCCCTTCCCCTCCTGCCTCTCCCCTTCCCCTCCTGCCTCTCCCTCTCCCTCCTGCCTCTCCCCCTCCCTCCTGCCTCCTCTCCCCCTCCTCCTGCCTCTCCCCCTCCCCCTCCTGCCTCTCCCCCTCCCCTCCTGCTTCTCCTCCTCCCCTCCCCCTCCTGCCTCTCCCCTTCCCCTCCTGCCTCTCCCCCTCCCCTCCTGCCTCTCCCCTTCCCCTCCTGCCTCTCCCCCTCCCCTCCTGCCTCTCCCCCCCCCTCCTGCCTCCCCCTCCCCTCCTGCCCCCTCCCCCCTCCTGCCTCTCCCCCCCCTCCTCTCCCCTTCCCCCTCCCTGCCTCTCCCCCCTCCTGCCTCTCTCCCCTCCCCTCCTGCCTCTCCCTCCCCTCCTGCCTCTCCCCCTCCCCTCCTGCTTCTCCTCTCCCCCTTCCCCTCCTGCCTCTCCCCCTCCCCTCCTGCCTCTCCCCCTCCCCTCCCTTCTCTCCTCTCCCCCTCCTCCTGCCTCTCCCCCTCCCCTCCTGCTTCTCCTCTCCCCCTTCCCCTCCTGCCTCTCCCCTCCTCCTGCCTCTCCCCTCCCCTCCCCTCTCCCCCTCCCCTCCTGCCTCTCCCCCCCCTCCTGCCTCTCCCCCTCCCCTCCTGCCTCTCCCCTCCCCTCCTGCCTCTCCCTCCCTCCTCCCTCCCCTCCCCCTCCCCTCTCCCCCCTCCTCTCCCTCTCCCCCTCCCCTCCTGCTCTCTCCCCCTCCCCTCCTCCTCTCCCCCCTCCCCTCCTCCCCTCCTCCCCTCCCCCCTCCTGCCTCTCCCCTTCCCCTCCTGCCTCTCCCCTTCCCCTCCTGCCTCTCCCCCTCCCCTCCTGCCTCTCCCCCTTCCCCTCCCCTCCCCTCCCCTCCTGCCTCTCTCCCTTCCCCTCCTGCCTCTCCCCCTCCCCTCCTGCCTCTCCCCCTCCCCTCCTGCCTCCTCCCCTTCCCCTCCTGCCTCTCCCCTTCCCCTCCTGCCTCTCCCCCTCCCCTCCCCTCCTCCCCTCTCCCCTTCCCCTCCTCTCCCCTCCTCCCCCTCTCCCCCTCCCCTCCCCCTCCCTCCCTCCTCCTTCCCCTCCCCTCCTCCCCCTCCCCTCCCCTCTCTCCCCCCCCCTCCTCCCCCTCCTCCTCCCTCCCCTCCCCCCTCCTGCCTCTCCCCCTCCCCTCCTGCCTCTCCCCTCCCCCTCCTCCCTCTCCCTCCTCCTCCCTCCCTTCCCCTCCTGCCTCTCCCCCTCCCCTCCTGCCTCTCCCCCCTTCCCCTCCTGCCTCTCCCCCTCCCCTCCTGCCTCTCCCCCTCCCCCTCCTGCCTCTCCCTCCCCTCCCCTCCCCCCCTCCCCTCCTGCCTCTCCCCCTCCCCTCCTGCCTCTCCCCCTCCCTCCTGCCTCCCCCTCCCCCTCCTGCCTCCTCCCCCTCCCCCTCCTGCCTCTCCCCCTCCCCTCCTGCTTCTCCTCTCCCCCTCCCCTCCCCTCTCCCCTTCCCCTCCTGCCTCTCCCCCTCCCTCCTGCCTCTCCCCCTCCCCTCCTGCCTCTCCCCCTCCCCCTCCTGCCTCTCCCCCCTCTCTCCTGCCTCTCTCCCCCTCCCCCTCCCCTTCCCCTCCCCTCCCCTCCTGCCTCTCCCCTTCCCCTCCTGCCTCTTCCCTTCCCCTCCTGCCTCCTCCCCCTCCCCTCCTCCTTCTCTCCCCCTCCCCCTCCTGCCTCTCCCCTCCCCCTCCTGCCTCTTCCTTCCCCTCCTGCCTCTCCCCCTCCCCCTCCCCCTCCCCTCCCCCTCCTGCCTCTCCCCCTCCCCTCCTGCCTCCTCCCCCCCTCCTGCCTCTCCCCCCCCCTCCTGCTTCTCCCTCTCCCTCCCCTCCTGCCTCTCCCCCTCCCCCTCCTGCCTCTCCCCCTCCTGCCTCCTCCCCTCCCCCTCCCCTCTCCCCCTCCCCCTCCTGCCTCTCCCCCTTCCCCTCCTGCCTCTCCCCCTTCCCCTCCTGCCTCTCCCCCTCCCCTCCTGCCTCTCCCCCTCCCCCCTGCCTCTCCCCTTCCCTCCCCTCCCCTCCCCTGCCTTCCCCCCTCCTGCCCTCCCCCTCCCCTCTCTCCCCTCCCCCTCCTGCCTCTCCCCCTTCCCCTCCTGCCTCTCCCCTTCCCCTCCTGCCTCTCCCCTTCCCCTCCTGCCTCTCCCCCTTCCCCTCCTGCCTCTCCCCTTCCCCTCCTGCCTCTCCCCTTCCCCTCCTGCCTCTCCTCCTCCTCCTTCCTCCCTCCCCCTCCTGCCTCTCCCCCTCCCCTCCTGCTTCTCCTCTCCCCTTCCCCTCCTGCCTCTCCCCCTCCCCTCCTGCCTCTCCCCCTCCCCTCCTGCCTCTCCCCTTCCCCTCCTGCCTCTCCCCTTCCCCTCCTGCCTCTCCCCCTCCCCTCCTGCCTCCCCCTTCCCCTCCTGCCTCTCCCCCTCCCCTCCTGCCTCTCCCCCTTCCCCCTTCCCTCTCCCCCTCCTCTCCTGCCTCTCCCCTTCCCTCCTGCCTCTCCCCTTCCCCTCCTGCCTCTCCCCCTTCCCCTCCTGCCTCTCCCCTTCCCCTCCTGCCTCTCCCCTCCCCCTCCTGCCTCTCCCCCCCCCTCCTGCCTCTCCCCTTCCCCTCCTGCCTCTCCCCCTCCCCTCCTGCCCTCCCCTTCCTCTCCTGCCTCTCCCCCTTCCTCTTCCTGCCTCTCCCCCTCCCCTCCTGCCTCTCCCCCTCTCCTCCTGCCTCTCCCCCTCCCCTCCTGCTTCTCCTCTCCCCCCTCCCCTCCTGCCTCTCCCCTTCCCCTCCTGCCTCTCCCCTTCCCCTCCTGCCTCTCCCCCTCCCCTCCTGCCTCTCCCCTTCCCCTCCTGCCTCTCCCCTTCCCCTCCTGCCTCTCCCCCCCTCCTGCCTCTCCCCCCCTCCTGCCCTCCCCTTCCCCTCCTGCCTCTCCCCCTCCCCTCCTGCCTCTCCCCTTCCCCTCCTGCCTCTCCCCCCTCCCCTCCTGCCTCTCCCCTTCCCCTCCTGCCTCTCCCCCTTCCCCTCCTGCCTCTCCCCCCTCCCCTCCTGCCTCTCCCCTTCCTCTCCTGCCTCTCCCCTTCCCCCTCCTGCCCTCCCCCTCCCCTCCTGCCTCTCCCCCTTCCCCTCCTGCCTCTCCCCTTCCTCTCCTGCCTCTCCCCCTTCCCCTCCTGCCTCTCCCCCTCCCCTCCTGCCTCTCCCCTCCCCTCCTGCTTCTCCTCTCCCCCTTCCCTCCTGCCTCTCCCCTTCCTCTCCTGCCTCTCCCCCTCCCCTCCTGCCTCCCCCTCCCCCTCCTCCCTCTCCCCCTCCCCTCCTGCCTCTCCCCCTCCTCCTCCTCCCTCTCCCCCTTCCCCTCCTGCCTCTCCCCTTCCCCTCCTGCCTCTCCCCCTCCCCTCCTGCCTCTCCCCCTCCCCTCCTGCCTCTCCCCCCTCTCCTGCCTCCCTCCCCCCCCTCCTGCCTCTCCCCCTCCCCTCCTGCCTCTCCCCCTCCCTCCTGCCTCTCCCCTTCCCTCCTGCCTCTCCCCTTCCCTCCTGCCTCTCCCCCTCCCCTCCTGCCTCTCCCCTCCCCTCCTGCTTCTCCTCTCCCCCTTCCCCCCTCTCCCCTTCCTCTCCTGCCTCCCCTTCCCCTCCTGCCTCTCCCCCTCCCCTCCTGCCTCTCCCCCCCCCTCCTGCCTCTCCTTCCCTCCCTGCCTCTCCCCCCCTCCTCCCTCCTCCTCCCCCTCCCCTCCTGCCCTCTCCCCCTCCCCTCCTGCCTCTCCCCTCCCCCTGCCTCTCCCCCTTCCCTCCTGCTTCTCCTCTCCCCCCTCCCCTCCTGCCCTCTCCCTCCCCTCCTGCCTCTCCCCTTCCCCTCCTGCCTCCCCCTTCCCCTCCTGCCTCTCCCCCTCCCCTCCTGCCTCTCCCCTTCCTCTCCTGCCTCTCCCCCTTCCTCTCCTGCCTCTCCCCCTTCCCCCTCCTGCCTCTCCCCCTCTCCTCCTGCCTCTCCCCCTTCCTCCTGCCTCCCCCCTCCCCCTCCTGCCTCTCCCCCTCCCCCTCCTGCCTCTCCCCCTCCCCTCCTGCCTCTCCTCCCCCCCCTCCTGCCTCTCCCCTTCCCCTCCTGCCTCTCCCCCTCCCCTCCTGCTTCTCCTCTCCCCCTCCCCTCCTGCCTCTCCCCCTCCCCTCCTGCTTCTCCTCTCCCCTCCCCCCTCCTGCCTCTCCCCCTTCCCCTCCTGCCTCTCCCCCTTCCCCCTCCTGCCTCTCCCCCTTCCCCCTCCTGCCTCTCCCCCTTCCCCTCCTGCCTCTCCCCCTCCCCTCCTGCCTCTCCCCCCCCCCTCCTGCTTCTCCTCTCCCCCCTTCCCTCCTGCCCTCCCCTTCCTCTCCTGCCTCTCCCCTTCCCCTCCTGCCTCTCCCCCTCCCTCCTGCCTCTCCCCCTCCCTCCTGCCTCTCCCCCTCCCCCTCCTGCCTCTCCCCCTCCCCTCCTGCCTCTCCCCCTTCCCCTCCTGCCTCTCCCCCTCCCCTCCTGCCTCTCCCCCCTCCCCCTCCTGCCTCTCCCCTTCCTCTCCTGCCTCTCCCCCTCCCTCCTGCCTCTCCCCCTCCCCTCCTGCCTCTCCCCCTTCCCTCCTGCCTCTCCCCTTCCCTCTCCTGCCTCTCCCCTTCCCCTCCTGCCTCTCCCCCTCCCCTCCTGCCTCTCCCCCTCCCCTCCTGCTTCTCCTCTCCCCCTTCCCTCCTGCCTCTCCCCTTCCTCCCTCCCCTTCCCCTCCCCTCTCCCCCTCCCCTCCTGCCTCTCCCCCTTCCCCTCCTGCCTCTCCCCCTCCCCTCCTGCCTCTCCCCCTCCCCTCCTGCCTCCCCCCCTTCCCCTCCTGCCTCTCCCCCTCCCCTCCTGCCTCTCCCCCCCTCCTGCCTCTCCCCCTTCCTCCTGCTTCTCCCTCTCCCCCTCCCCTCCTGCCTCTCCCCCTCCCCTCCTGCCTCTCCCCCTTCCCCTCCTGCCTCTCCCCCTTCCCCTCCTGCCCTCTCCCCCTCCCCTCCTGCCTCTCCCCTTCCCTCCTGCCTCTCCTTCCCTCTCCTGCCTCTCCCCCTTCCCCTCCTGCCTCTCCCCCTCCCTCCTGCCTCTCCCCCTTCCCCTCCTGCCTCTCCCCCTCCCCTCCTGCCTCTCCCCCTCCCCCTGCCTCTCCCCCTCCCCTCCTGCCTCTCCCCCTCCCCTCCTCCTCCTCTCCCCCTCCCCTCCTGCCTCCCCCCTTCCCCTCCTGCCTCTCCCCCTCCCCTCCTTCTCCTCTCCCCCCCTCCCCTCCTGCCTCTCCCCCTCCCCTCCTGCTTCTCCTCTCCCCCCTCCCCTCCTGCCTCTCCCCTTCCCCCTCCTGCCTCTCCCCTTCCCCTCCTGCCTCTCCCCCTTCCCCTCCTGCCTCTCCCCCTTCCCCTCCTGCTTCTCCCCTTCCCCTCCTGCCTCTCCCCCTCCCCCTCCTGCCTCTCCCCCTTCCCCTCCTGCCTCTCCCCCTCCCCTCCCTTCTCCTCTCCCCTTCCCCTCCTGCTTCTCCTCTCCCCTTCCCCTCCTGCCTCTCCCCTTCCCCTCCTGCCTCTCCCCTTCCCCTCCTGCTTCTCCTCTCCCCTTCCCCTCCTGCCCTCCCCCTTCCCCTCCTGCCTCTCCCCCTCCCCTCCTGCCTCTCCCCCTCCCCTCCTGCCTCTCCCCTTCCTCTCCTGCCTCTCCCGCCTCCCCCCCTTCCCCTCCTGCCTCTCCCCCTTCCCCTCCTGCCTCTCCCCCTCCCCTCCTGCCTCTCCCCTTCCCCTCCTGCCTCTCCCCCTCCCCTCCTGCCTCTCCCCTTCCCTCCTGCCTCTCCCCTTCCTCTCCTGCCTCTCCCCCTTCCCCCTCCTGCCTCTCCCCCCTCTCCTCCTGCCTCTCCCCCTCCCCTCCTCTCCTCTCCCCCCTCCCCCTCCTGCCTCTCCCCTTCCCCTCCTGCCTCTCCCCTTCCCCTCCTGCCTCTCCCCCCTCCCCTCCTGCCTCTCCCCTTCCCCTCCTGCCTCTCCCCTTCCCCCTCCTGCCCTCCCCCTCCTGCCCTCCTCCCCCTCCTGCCTCTCCCCCTTCCCCTCCTGCCTCTCCCCCTCCCCTCCTGCCTCTCCCTTCCCCTCCTGCCTCTCCCCCTCCCCTCCTGCCTCTCCCCCCTCCCCTCCTGCCTCTCCCCTTCCTCTCCTGCCTCTCCCCTTCCCCCTCCTGCCTCCCCCCCTCCCCTCCTGCCTCTCCCCCTTCCCCTCCTGCCTCTCCCCCTCCCCCTCCTGCCTCTCCCCCTTCCTCTCCTGCCTCTCCCCTCCCCCTCCTGCCTCTCCCCCTCCCCTCCTGCCTCTCCCCCTTCCCCTCCTGCCTCTCCCCCTTCCCCTCCTGCCTCTCCCCCTCCCCTCCTGCCTCTCCCCTTCCCCTCCTGCCTCTCCCCCTCCTGCCTCTCCCCCTTCCCCTCCTGCCTCTCCCCCTCCCCTCCTGCCTCTCCCCCTTCCCCTCCTGCCCTCCCTCTCCCCCTCCTGCCTCTCCCCTTCCCCTCCTGCCTCTCCCCCTCCCCCTCCTGCCTCTCCCCCTCCCCTCCTGCCTCTCCCCTTCCTCTCCTGCCTCTCCCCTTCCCCCTCCTGCCTCTCCCCCTCCCCTCCTGCCTCTCCCCCTTCCCCTCCTGCCTCTCCCCCTCCCCTCCTGCCTCTCCCCTTCCTCTCCTGCCTCTCCCCCTTCCCCTCCTGCCTCTCCCCCTCCCCCTCCTGCCTCTCCCCCTCCCCTCCTGCCTCTCCCCCCTCCCTCCTGCCTCTCCCCCTCCCCTCCTGCCTCTCCCCCCTCCCCTCCTGCCTCTCCCCTTCCACTCCTGCCTCTCCCCTTCCCCTCCTGCCTCTCCCCCTTCCCTCCTGCCTCTCCCCCCTCCTGCCCTGCCCCCCCCCTCCTGCCTCTCCCCCTCCCCTCCTGCCTCTCCCCCTCCCCTCCTGCCTCTCCCCCTCCCCTCCTGCCTCTCCCCCTCCCCCTCCTGCCTCTCCCCTTCCACTCCTGCCTCTCCCCTTCCCCTCCTGCCTCTCCCCTTCCCCTCCTGCCTCTCCCCTCCCCTCCTGCCTCTCCCCTTCCCCTCCTGCCTCTCCCCCCCCTCCTGCCTCCTCCCCCCCCTCCTGCCTCTCCCCTTCCCCTCATGCTTCTCCCCCTCCCCTCCTGCCTCTCCCCCTCCCCTCCTGCCTCTCCCCCTCCCCTCCTGCTTCTCCTCTCCCCCTCCCCTCCTGCCTCTCCCCCTCCCCCTCCTGCCTCTCCCCCTTCCCTCCTGCTTCTCCTCTCCCCCTCCCCTCCTGCCTGCCTCCCCCTCCCCTCCTGCCCTCCCCTTCCTCTCCTGCCTCTCCCCTTCCCCTCCTGCCTCTCCCCCTCTCCTCCTGCCTCTCCCCCTCTCCTCCTGCCTCTCCCCCTCCCCTCCTGCCTCTCCCCCTCCCCTCCTGCCTCTCCCCCTCCCCTCCTGCCTCTCCCCTTCCCCTCCTGCCTCTCCCCTTCCTCTCCTGCCTCTCCCCTTCCCCTCCTGCCTCTCCCCCTTCCCCTCCTGCCTCTCCCCCTTCCCCCCCCTGCCTCTCCCCCTTCCTCTCCTGCCTCTCCCCTTCCCCTCCTGCCTCTCCCCTTCCCCTCCTGCCTCTCCCCCTCCCCTCCTGCCTCTCCCCCTCCCCTCCTGCCTCTCCCCTTCCCCTCCTGCCTCTCCCCTTCCTCTCCTGCCTCTCCCCCCTCCCCTCCTGCCTCTCCCCTTCCCCTCCTGCCTCTCCCCTTCCCCTCCTGCCTCTCCCCTTCCCCTCCTGCCTCTCCCCTTCCCCTCCTGCCTCTCCCCTTCCCCTCATGCCTCTCCCCCTCCCCTCCTGCTTCTCCCCCCCCCTCCTGCCTCTCCCCCCTCCCTCCTGCCTCTCCCCCTCCCCCTCCTGCTTCTGCCTCTCCCCCTCCCCTCCTGCCTCTCCCCCCCCCTCCTCCTGCCTCTCCCCCTCCCCTCCTGCCTCTCCCTTCCCCCTCCTGCCTCTCCCCTTCCCCTCCTGCCTCTCCCCCCTCCCCTCCTGCCTCTCCCCCCTCCCCCTCCTGCCTCTCCCCCTCCCCTCCTGCCTCTCCCCTTCCCTCCTGCCTCTCCCCTTCCCCCTCCTGCCCTCCCCCTTCCCTCCTGCCTCTCCCCCTCCCCTCCTGCCTCTCCCCCTCCCCTCCTGCCTCTCCCCTTCCCCCTCCTGCCTCTCCCCCTCCCCTCCTGCCTCTCCCCCTCCCCTCCTGCCTCTCCCTCCCCTCCTGCCTCCTCTCCCCTCCCCTCCCCTCTCCCCCCCTCCTGCCTCTCCCCCTCCCCTCCTGCCTCTCCCCCTCCCCTCCTGCCTCTCCCCCTCCCCTCCTGCTTCTCCTCTCTCCCCTTCCCCTCCTGCCTCTCCCCCTCCCCTCCTGCCTCTCCCCCTCCCCTCCTGCTTCTCCTCTCTCCCCTTCCCCTCCTGCCTCTCCCTTCCCCTCCTGCCTCTCCCCCTTCCCCTCCTGCCTCTCCCCCTCCCCTCCCTCCTCCCCTCTCCCCTTCCCCTCCTGCCTCTCCCCCTCCCCTCCTGCTTCTCCTCTCCCCCTTCCCCTCCTGCTTCTCCTCTCCCCTTCCCCTCCTGCCTCTCCCCTTCCCCTCCTGCCTCTCCCCTTCCCCTCCTGCTTCTCCTCTCCCCTTCCCCTCCTGCCTCTCCCCTCCCCCTCCTGCCTCTCCCCTTCCCCTCCTGCTTCTCCTCTCCCCTTCCCCCTCCTGCTTCTCCTCTCCCCCTCCCCTCCTGCCTCTCCCCTTCCCCTCCTGCCTCTCCCCTTCCCCTCCTGCCTCTCCCCTTCCCCTCCTGCCTCTCCCCTTCCCCTCATGCCTCTCCCCCTCCCCCCCTCCTGCTTCTCCTCTCCCCCTCCCATCCTGCCTCTCCCCTTCCCCTCCTGCCTCTCCCCTCCCCCCTCCTGCCTCTCCCCTTCCCCTCCTGCCTCTCCCCTTCCCCTCCTGCTTCTCCCCCTCCCCCTCTCCCCCCCTCCTGCCTCTCCCCTTCCCCTCCTGCCTCTCCCCTTCCCCTCCTGCCTCTCCTCTCCCCCTCCCCTCCTGCTTCTCCCCCTCCTGTCTTTCCTTCTTCTGCCTCTCCCTCTCCCTCTCCTGCCTCTCCCCCTCCTGCATCTCCTCTGCCCCTTCCCCCCCCCCCCAGGGAAGATCGAGATCAAGATTGTGAGCGCGGGAGGGGCCCAGGAGGAGGAGGAGGAGGAGGAGGAAGGGGAGGAGGAGGAGGAGGAGGAGGAGGGGCAGTGGCTGTCGGAGGAGGACACCAAGAGCCTCAAGGAGATCTTCTTCAACATCCTGGTGAGGAGGGGGCTGGGGGTGGGGGTGGGGACGGCACTGGTGGGGAGGGGGCTCGGGGGGGGGGCCAGCCCCCCTGGGGGGGGTCACCACCCCCACCCCCTCTCTGCTCCCCCCTGGGGGGGGCTACAGCTTCGTAGGGGGTGTGCCAGGTGCCCTGAGGGTGGAGGGGGAGGGTGGCAGCAGGGATTAAGGGCCCCCCCCCCCCCCATGCCCTGAGGCCCCCCCCAATGCCCTGTGCCCCCCCCCATGCCCTGTGCCCTCTGTGCCCCCTCCCCATGCTCCCCCTGCCCTGTGTGTACCCCCCATGCCCTGTGCCCCCTCCCCATATCCTACCCCCCCCCATGCCCTGTGGCCCCTCCCCATGCCCTGTGCCCCCTCCCCATGCCCTGTGTCCCCCCCAATCTGTGCCCCCCATGCCCTGTGCCCCCTCCCCACGGCCCCCCATGCCCTGTGCCCCCTCCCCATATCCTACCCCCCCATGCCCTGTGCCCCCTCCCCACGGCCCCCCATGCCCTGTGCCCCCTCCCCATATCCTACCCCCCCATGCCCTGTGGCCCCCCCCCAATGCCCTGTGCCCCCCCCCCATGCCCTGTGCCCCTCTGTGCCCCCTCCCCATGCTCCCCCCTGCCCTGTGTGTACCCCCCATGCCCTGTGCCCCCTCCCCATATCCTACCCCCCCATGCCCTGTGCCCCCTCCCCACGGCCCCCCATGCCCTGTGCCCCCTCCCCATGCCCTGTGGCCCCTCCCCATGCCCTGTGGCCCCTCCCCATGCCCTGTGTCCCCCCCAATCTGTGCCCCCCATGCCCTGTGGCCCCTCCCCATGCCCTGTGTCCCCCCAATCTGTGCCCCCCATGCCCTGTGCCCCCTCCCCACGGCCCCCCATGCCCTGTGCCCCCTCCCCATGCCCTGTGCCCCCTCCCCATGCCCTGTGCCCCCTCCCCATATCCTGCCCCTCCCCATACCCTGTGCCCCCTCCCCATGCCCTGTGCCCCCTCCCCATGCCCTGTGCCCCCTCCCCATATCCTGCCCCTCCCCATACCCTGTGCCCCCTCCCCACGGCCCCCCATGCCCTGTGCCCCCTCCCCATATCCTGCCCCTCCCCATACCCTGTGCCCCCTCCCCACGGCCCCCCATGCCCTGTGCCCCCTCCCCATGCCCTGTGCCCCCTCCCCATGCCCTGTGGCCCCTCCCCATGCCCTGTGCCCCCTCCCCATATCCTGCTCCCCCCATGCCCTGTTCCCCCCCCCCCCAGCTGCAGGGCTCGGAGGAGGCTCAGCAGGAGCAGCGCCGCCAGCAGGCCCTGGAGGCCAACTACCGCTTCGTCTGGGGGGGCCGGGGGGAGCCCCCCCCCGCGGCTGACCTCGAGGACCCCGACCTCTGACCCCCCGACCCCCCCCCCTTGCCTTTGTTTCCCTCCCCCCCACCTTCCCTCCTCTCTAACCTGTGCAGCTGGGAAGGGTCTCGGTCCCCTCCCCCCCCCTTCCCTCAAGTCCCCCCTCCCCCCCCCGGCAGTGCCTTCCCCCCCCATGTGCCCCCCAGCGCCCCCCACCCCAGGGGGGGTATTTGGGGCCGGGGGGAGGGGGAGGGGGGGCACCCTCCATGCCCTACAGAGAGCAGCTTGGGGGGGGGGAGGGGAGATGGTGTCTGGGAGGGGGGGAGGGGGGCAGATGATAAGCTCGGGGGGGTCTGATTTTGGGGGGGGGGGGGTGTGTCCTGTTGAGACCACTGACCCAGCCCCCCCCCCCCCGCCTTGGTTTCCCTTCCCCCCCCTCCCCTCCTCTCTAACCTGTGGAGCTGGGAAGGGTCTCCTCCCCCCCCCCCCCCCCCGGGGGGTCGTCCTGTTGAGACCACTGGAGCCCCTCCCCCATCTCTTCCCCCTCCCGGGGGGGGGCGGGGCCCCACTCTCTCATAATGAGATGTTAATGAGGTCGTTAAGCTTCCCCCCCCCCCCCCAACCAACCCCCCTCCCCCCTCTCCGGCCCCCCCCCCCCCGCGGTGCCGCCTCCCCCCTCTGATTTGTAATCAATAAACCGAGGGAAGCCCTCTGTGTGTGCCCCCCCCCCTCGTTTCTCCCCCCCTCCCCCGTACCGTGACCCCCCCCCCCGCGACCCCCCCCCGCCTTCCCCCCCCCCAGCGTGTTGTCCCCCCCCCGTGTGTGTCTCTCCCCCCCCCCGTGAGTGTCTCCCCCCCGTGTGGGTGTCTCCCCCCCCCGTGTGTGTGTCTCCCCCCCCCGTGTGTGTCTCTCCCCCCCCCGTGTGTGTGTCTCTCCCCCCCCCGTGTGTGTCTCCCCCCCCCCGTGTGTGTCTCCCCCCCCCCCCCGTGGGTGTCTCTCCCCCCCCCGTGAGTGTCCCCCCCCGTGTGTGTGTCTCCCCCCCCCGTGTGTGTCTCCCCCCCCCCGTGTGTGTGTCTCCCCCCCCCGTGTGTGTCTCTCCCCCCCGTGTGTGTCTCTCCCCCCCCCGTGTGTGTCTCCCCCCGTGTGTCTCCCCCCCCCGTGTGTGTCTCTCCCCGTGTGTGTCTCCCCCCCCCCGTGTGTGTCTCCCCCCCGTGTGTGTCTCCCCCCCGTGTGTGTGTCCCCCCCCCGTGTGTGTGTCTCCCCCCCCCGTGTGTGTCTCCCCCCCCGTGTGTGTGTGTGTCTCCCCCCGTGTGTGTCTCCCCCCGTGTGTGTCTCTCCCCCCCCCCGTGTGTGTCTCCCCCCCCGTGTGTGTCTCCCCCCCCGTGTGTGTCTCTCCCCCCCGTGTGTGTCTCCCCCCCGTGTGTGTCTCCCCCCCCGTGTGTGTCTCCCCCCCGTGTGTGTCTCTCCCCCCCCGTGTGTGTCTCTCCCCCCCCGTGTGTGTCTCTCCCCCCCCCGTGTGTGTCCCTCTCCCCCCCGTGTGTGTGTCTCCCCCCCGTGTGTCTCTCCCCCCCGTGTGTGTCTCTCCCCCCCCGTGTGTGTCTCCCCCCCCGTGTGTGTCTCCCCCCCGTGTGTGTCTCTCCCCCCGTGTGTGTCTCCCCCCCCGTGTGTGTGTCTCCCCCCCGTGTGTGTCTCCCCCCCCCCCCGTGTGTGTCTCTCCCCCCCGTGTGTGTCTCTCCCCCCCCGTGTGTGTCTCCCCCCCCGTGTGTCTCTCCCCCCCCGTGTGTGTCTCTCCCCCCCGTGTGTGTCTCCCCCCCCGTGTGTGTGTCCGTGTGTGTCTCCCCCCCGTGTGTGTCTCTCCCCCCCGTGTGTGTCTCCCCCCCCCCCCCGTGTGTGTCTCCCCCCGTGTGTGTCTCCCCCCCCCCGTGTGTGTCTCTCCCCCCCCCGTGTGTGTCTCTCCCCCCCCGTGTGTGTCCCCCCCGTGTGTGTCTCCCCCCCCGTGTGTGTCTCCCCCCCCGTGTGTGTGTCTCCCCCCCGTGTGTGTCTCTCCCCCCCGTGTGTGTCTCTCCCCCCCCCCCCGTGTGTGTCTCTCTCCCCCCCCGTGTGTGTCTCTCCCCCGTGTGTGTCTCTCCCCCCCCCGTGTGTCTCTCCCCCCCCCCCCGTGTGTGTCTCTCCCCCCGTGTGTGTCTCTCTCCCCCCCGTGTGTGTCTCCCCCCGTGTGTCTCCCCCCGTGTGTGTCTCCCCCCCCCGTGTGTGTCTCTCCCCCCGTGTGTGTCTCCCCCCCCGGTGTGTCTCTCCCCCCCCGTGTGTGTCTCCCCCCCGTGTGTGTCTCCCCCCCGTGTGTGTCTCTCCCCCCGTGTGTGTCTCTCCCCCCCCGTGTGTGTCTCCCCCCCCCCCCGTGTGTCTCTCCCCCCGTGTGTGTCTCCCCCCCCCGTGTGTGTCTCCCCCCCCCGTGTGTGTCTCCCCCCCCGTGTGTGTCTCTCCCCCCCCCCCCCGTGTGTGTCTCCTCCCCCCCCGTGTGTGTCTCTCCCCCCCCCGTGTGTGTCTCTCCCCCCCCCGTGTGTGTCTCTCCCCCCCCGTGTGTCTCCCCCCCCGTGTGTGTCTCTCCCCCCCGTGTGTGTCTCTCCCCCCCCCTCCCCCCGTGTGTGTCTCCCCCCCGTGTGTGTCTCTCCCCCCCCGTGTGTCTCTCCCCCCCCCGTGTGTGTCTCTCCCCCCCCCGTGTGTGTCTCTCCCCCCCCGTGTGTGTCTCTCCCCCCCCGTGTGTGTCTCCCCCCCCCGTGTGTGTCTCCCCCCCCGTGTGTGTCTCCCCCCCGTGGGTGTCTCTCCCCCCCGTGGGTGTCTCTCCCCCCCCCCGTGGGTGTCCCTCCCCCCCCGTGGGTGTCTCTCCCCCCCCCGTGTGTCTCCCCCCCGTTTCTCCCCACCCCGTGTCCCCGCTCCCCGTGGCCGTGTCCCCTCCCCCCCCCCCCGCCGTGCACTCCCCCCTCTGTCCCCCCCCCCCCTTTATTGCCCCCCCCGGGACAGAGGCTGTGCCCCCCCGGCCTCCCCCCTCCTGTCACTCCTGGGGGGTCTCGGCGCCCCCAAATCGGGGGACGAATGGGAGGGGGGGGTGGTCCCGCGCGGCAGCCAATCAGGGGGGGGGGGGCGGGGCTGGGCAGGGCCGCTGGCCAATCGGAGCCGGGGGCGGGGCCTGGGGGAGGGCAGAGGGCAGCGAGGAGCCCCCGGGACCCCTCCCCGGCGGGCGCCAGCTGGGGGCGGCCTGGGGGCGGCACAGGGCTGGGCAGCTGGCACCGGGGTGGGCACAGAGCTCGAGCTGAGCCCCCGGGGGGGCTGCGACCTGCTGGCACCAGCTGGCACCTCCGAGCTGGGGGCAGGGAGGGGCAAGGTGGGCACGGGAAAGGGCACAGCAGGGAGGGCACAGCAAGGTGGGCACGGGAAAGGGCACAGCAGGGAGGGCACAGCAAGGTGGGCACGGGAAAGGGCAGAGCAGGGAGGGCACAGCAAGGTGGGCACGGGAAAGGGCACCGCAGGGAGGGCACAGCAAGGTGGGCAGGGGAAAGGACAGAGCAGGGAGGGCACAGCAAGGTGGGCAGGGGAAAGGACAGAGCAGGGAGGGCACAGCAAGGTGGGCACGGGAAAGGGCACAGCAGGGAGGGCACAGCAAGGTGGGCACGGGAAAGGGCACAGGGGAAAGGCAGGGAGGGCACAGCAAGGTGGGCACGGGAAAGGGCAGAGCAGGGAGGGCACAGCAAGGTGGGCACGGGAAAGGGCAGAGCAGGGAGGGCACAGCAAGGTGGGCACGGGAAAGGGCACCGCAGGGAGGGCACAGCAAGGTGGGCACGGGAAAGGGCAGAGCAGGGAGGGTACAGCAAGGTGGGCACGGGAAAGGGCAGAGCAGGGAGGGCACAGCAAGGTGGGCACGGGAAAGGGCAGAGCAGGGAGGGCACAGCAAGGTGGGCACGGGAAAGGGCACAGCAGGGAGGGCACAGCAAGGTGGGCACGGGAAAGGGCAGAGCAGGGAGGGCACAGCCGGGAGGGCACAGGAGGGAGGGCAGAGCAGGGAGGGCACAGCGGTGCCACCTGAGCTGGGGGCGGTGGCACAGAGGGTTGAGACCTCCTGGGCTGTGCTGGGCGAGCTGAGCTGGGCACCAGGTGTGGGCAGCTGGCACCGGAGTGGGCACGGAGCTCGAGCTGAGGCCCCGGGGGGCTGCAACCTGCTGGCACCTCCCAGGCGAGGGCAGGGAGGGCACAGCCCTGGCACCGTTGGTCCCTCTGGGCTGGCACTGGTGGCTGGGGGCTGTCCCCGCTGGTGCCCCCCCCCCGGCGAGCAGCAGCCTGGCACAGCTGCCCTGGGCACCGCTGCTCATCCCCCGCCGGCTGATGCCAGCCCCCTCGGGCTGCCAACCTGTTGCCAGGATGCCCCTTTGCCACCCCCGCCCCATGCCCGCCTCGCCCTGTGCCACGATACCCTTCTGCCCCCTCCCCCGTCCTGTGCCCACCCCCCCCCCCCCCCCGATGCCCACACCCGTGCCAGGCGGTGCCAGGAAGGAGATGCCAGGCTCGAGTCCCACACTGGTACAGACTTTACAGTTACAACCCGAGAGATGAAGCCCAACCCCTTTCCCCCCCCCCCCGCCCCCCTTGGCACCTCCCTTGGCACCTCCCCCCCACCCCCACCCCCCTTGGCACCCCCCCCTGGCACCCCAGCCTGGGGGGCCTGGCTCAGCCCCCCCCCCGGCGCTGCCAGGGCAGTGGGCACAGCGGGGGCGTCACAGCGGGCGGGGGGGGTGCCCCTACATTCATGGGGGGGGAGGGGCTGGAATGGGCACCGTGGCACCCTGGCACCTTGGCACCCTGGCACCTTGGCACCTTGGCACGGTCATCCTCCCCCCAGCCTGGCACCTTGGCATGGCACGGGGAAGGGGGGAAGGGGGAGGGCGCTGGCTCTATCCTGATGCCAACCGAAGCAATGAATGAATGAGGTGCCCGCGGTGCCCGCGGTGCCACCCTGAAGGGGGGGGGGGTCGGGGTCGGGGGGGGTGTACAAAAGGTTGTAGAAAAGGGGGGAGGGGGGAGGGGGAGGTCTGCTCTGCTCCTGCCAGGGCTGTGCCAAGGGGCAGTGCCAAGGGGAGGGGGTGGCATGGGGGGGTGGGGGGGTTGGGGGGTGGCACAAGGAAGGGGGGAGACGGCCCTGGGGGCACCGGGGGCGACGTGGCACAGAGGGGTACAGGGGAGGGGGCGGGGGTGCCAGCCGTGCCAGGGGAGGGGGTGGCACAGGTCGGCGTGGGGAGGGGCGGCAGCGGGCACGGTGCCAGGCTCGGAGCCCCGCTGGCGCCATCCTGGCAGGGGGTGTGCCAGGCTCGCTGCCCACCCCGTGCCAGGGCACAACGCACAGGGCTGGGGCCGCGGGGAGGGGGGATGCCAGGCATCCTGGTGGCAGTGCCAGCACCGCGGGCCCCGAGGCCTGGCACATGCCAGGGGGCAGAGGGGCAGAGGAGACCTCGGCCAGGAGCTGAATAATAAAGAGGGCATCAAAAACGCAAACCCAGGGGCAGGGCAGTGCCAGGCGGGCACCGTGCCCCCTGCTGGCTATCCCAAGGTGTGGCAGTGCCAGGCGGGCACCGTGCCCCCTGCTGGCTATCCCAAGGTGTGGCAGTGCCAGGCGGGCACCGTGCCCCCTGCTGGCTATCCCAGGGCAGTGCAGGGCAGTGCCAGGTGGGCACCGTGCCCCTTGCTGGCTATCCCAAGGTGTGGCAGTGCCAGGTGGGCACCGTGCCTCTCACTGGCTATACCAAAGTGGGGCAGTGCCAGGCGTGACCCGTGCCCTCCCCACCGGGGGCTGGCTATACCAGGGCAGGGCAGTGCCAGGCGGGCACTGTGCCCCTGGCTGGCTATCCCAAGGTGTGGCAGTGCCAGGCGGGCACCGTGCCCCTCACTGGCTATACCAGGACAGGGCAGTGCCGGGCGTGCCCCATGCCACCCCCCGGCCGGGCTGCCTATCTCAAGGCGAGGCAGTGCGGTGCCAGGCGTGCCCAGTGCCCCTCCGGGGCTGCCTATCCCAGGGCGCTGCAGGGCGGTGCCAGGCGGGCACCGTGGCCCTCACCGCCTATCCCAAGGCGAAGCAGTGCCAGGCGCGCCCCGTGCCCCCTCCTGGCTATCCCAGGGTGGTGCCAGGCGGGCACCGTGCCCCTCACCGCCTATCCCAGGGCGGCGCAGGGCGGTGCCAGGCGCGCCCGGTGCCCCTCACCGCCTATCCCAGGGCGGCGCAGGGCGGTGCCAGGCGCGCCCGGTGCCCCTCACCGCCTATCCCAGGGCGGCGCAGGGCGGTGCCAGGCGTGCCCGGTGCCCCTCCTGAGCTGCCTATCCCAGGGCGGTGCAGGGCGGTGCCAGGCGTGCCCCCGGGCCTGGGCAGGGCGGGGCGGGGGTGGGGGGGTGGGTGGGCATGGCTATACCAGGGCGGCGCGGGGCTGGCAGTGCCCCAGACTGGCAGAGCTGCTGCGGCGGGGGCGGTGCCCGGGGCGGTGCCCGGGGCGGGGCTGGCAGTGCCCTCGGGGGGGCAGCCGTGCTGCAGCAGGATCTCGGCGCACTCGCGGCTGCCAGCCCTGCGCGCGTAGAACAGGGCGGTGCGGCCCTGCCCGTCCCGCGCCGCCGCGTCCGCGCCGTACTGCGGGCACCACGGCGGGCACTCAGCTGCCAGCCGGCGTGCCCGACCCCCCCTCCCCCGTGCCCGCAGCACCGCCCCCGTGCCCACGCCATCGCCCCCATGGTGATGCCAGGGTGCCCATGTCACCTCCCCCATGCCCATCCCAGGCTTTCCATGCCCACACTACCACCCCTAGTCATGCCAGGGTGCCCGTGCCCACACCACCTCCCCCCATGCCCATGCCAGGGTCCCCACACCACCTCCCCCGTGGTGATGCCAGGTCCCCGTGCCCACACCACCTCCCCCCATGCCCGCAGCACCGCCCCCATGCCCAGGTCCCCATGCCCCACCCGCCCGGTGCTCACCCTCCCCTGCCCCGGTGCCCACCTTCCCCTGTCCCGCTGCCCACCACCCCCCCCCCCGATGCCCACCACCCCCGCGGTGCCCACCACCCCCGCGGTGCCCACCACACCCCCCGATGCCCACCACCCTCCCGATGCCCACCACCCCCGCGGTGCCCACCACCCCCGATGCCCACCACCCCCGATGCCCACCACCCTCCCGATGCCCACCACTCCCCCCGATGCCCACCACCCCCCGATGCCCACCACCCCCCGATGCCCACCACCCTCCCGATGCCCACCACTCCCCCCGGTGCCCACCACTCCCCCCGATGCCCACCACTCCCCACGATGCCCACCACCTCCCCCGGTGCCCACTCCCCCCTCCCCGGGGCCGCGCCGGCGGCGTACCCAGAGCAGCAGCTGGGTGATGACGACCAGGGCGCGCTCGCATGCCAGGTGCAGTGCCAGGCGGCGCTGGGGGTCGCCCGCGGGGCATTGAGCTGCTCGCGGCGGCTGTGTGCCAGCAGCAGCAGCACAGCCTCCAGGCGCTGCTCCCGCACCGCCCGCAGCAGCTGCGCCCCCAGCGCCTCCTCTTCCTCCTCCCCTCCTCCTCCTCCTCCTCCTCCTCCTCTTCCTCTCCTTCCTCCTCCGCCGCCTTCCTCTTCCTCCCCTCCCTCCTCGGCGCCGGCCGCCGGCAGCGCCGCCAGGAAGAGCTTCTGCTCGTACTTGGCGCGGATCCAGGCCTCCCGCTCCTCCCTGTGCCCCCCACCCCCAGGCTGGCATCAGCGCCGGGCAGAGGGGCACGGGCAGAGGGGCACGGGCAGGGGGAGGAGGCGGCGGTGGGAAGGGAGGGAGGGGGCGCACGGGGAGCAGGGGGCGGCAGGGGGCACAGGGCAGAGGGCACAGAGAGCAGGGGGCATCAGGGAGCAGGTGGCAGCAGGGAGCAGGTGGCATCAGCAGGGAGGCAGGGGGCACAGGGAGCAGGTGGCAGCAGGGAGCAGATGGCAGCAGGGAGCAGATGGCAGCAGGGAGCAGGGGGCATCAGCAGGGAGGCAGGGGGCACAGGGAGCAGGTGGCAGCAGGGAGCAAGTGGCAGCAGGGAGCAGAGGGCATCAGGGAGCAGGTGGCATCAGCAGGGAGGGAGGTGGCATAGGGAGCAAGTGGCAGCAGGGAGCAGGTGGCATCAGCAGGGAGGGAGGGCACAGGGAGCAGATGGCAGCAGGGGGCATCAGCAGGGAGGCAGGGGGCACAGGGAGCAGGTGGCAGCAGGGAGCAGATGGCATCAGGGAACAGAGGGCATCAGCAGGGAGGCAGGGGGCACAGGGAGCAGGTGGCAGCAGGGAGCAGGTGGCAGCAGGGAGCAGATGGCATCAGGGAGCAGAGGGCATCAGCAGGGAGGCAGGGGGCACAGGGAGCAGGGGGTACAGGGAGCAGATGGTATCAGGGAGCAGATGGCACACGGAGCAGATGGCATCAGGGAGCAGGTGGCATCAGGGAGCAGAGGGCATCAGCAGGGAGGCAGGGGGCACAGGGAGCAGGGGGCACAGGGGAGGTGGCATCAGGAGCAGGTGGCATCAGGAAACAGGTCGCACAGGGGCGGGGGGCACAGGGCAGGGGGCACAGGGCCGGCAGTGCCTGGAGGCGGCGGGGCGGGGGGCATGGAGCAGGGGGCAGAGGGCAGGGGGGCACAGGGCCGGCAGTGCCTGGAGGCGGCGGGGCGGGGGGCACAGGGGCGGGCAGAGGGCAGGGGGCAGAGTGCAGGGATGCAGAGGGTCGGGAGCGCCGGGCGGCGGCGGGGCCGCGGGGGGGGGGCAGGGGTGCCGGGGGTGGGAGCACACGCACCGGGAGGCGTCGGGGCCGCGGGGGGGGCAGGGGTGCCGGGGGGAGCACACGCACCGGGAGACGTCGGGGCCGCGGGGGGGGGGGCAGGGGCCGGGGGGAGCACACGCACCGGGAGGCGTCGGGGCCGCGGGGGGGCAGGGGTGCCGGAGGTGGGGCAGACGCACCGGGAGGGTGCCAGGGGGGGGGAGCACACGCACCGGGAGGCGTCGGGGCCGCGGGGGGGGGCAGGGGTGCCGGGGGGAGCACACGCACCGGGAGACGTCGGGGGGAGGCACCGGGAGACGGGGGGGGCAGGGGTGCCGGGGGGAGCACACGCACCGGGAGACGTCGGGGCCGCGGGGGGGGGCAGGGGTGCCGGAGGTGGGGCAGACGCACCGGGAGGCGTCGGGGCCGCGGGGGGGGGGGGGCAGGGGCCGGGGGGAGCACACGCACCGGGAGGCGTCGGGGCCGCGGGGGGGGGCAGGGGCCGGGGGGAGCACACTCACCGGGAGGCGTCGGGGCCGCGGGGGGGGGCAGGGGTACCGGGGGGAGCACACGCACCGGGAGGCGTCGGGGCCGCGGGGGGGGGCAGGGGTGCCGGAGGTGGGGCAGAC
This sequence comes from Picus viridis, assembly GCA_033816785.1. NCBI lineage: Eukaryota > Metazoa > Chordata > Aves > Piciformes > Picidae > Picus > Picus viridis. The sequence continues at coordinate 107,937 of JAWKAJ010000048.1, read as the reverse complement.
GCACCGGGAGGCGTCGGGGCCGCGGGGGGGGGGGTCAGGGGCCGGGGGGAGCACACGCACCGGGAGGCGTCGGGGCCGGGGGGGGGGGCAGGGGCCGGGGGGAGCACACTCACCGGGAGGCGTCGGGGCCGCGGGGGGGGGGCAGGGGCCGGGGGGAGCACACTCACCGGGAGGCGTCGGGGCCGCGGGGGGGGGGGCAGGGGTGCCGGAGGTGGGGCAGACGCACCGGGAGGCGTCGGGGCCGCGGGGGGGGGGGGGCAGGGGCCGGGGGGAGCACACGCACCGGGAGGCGTCGGGGCCGCGGGGGGGCAGGGGTGCCGGGGGGAGCACACGCACCGGGAGGCGTCGGGGCCGCGGGGGGCAGGGGTGCCGGAGGTGGGGCAGACGCACCGGGAGGCGTCGGGGCCGCGGGGGGGGGGCAGGGGTGCCGGGGGGGGAGCACACGCACCGGGAGGCGTCGGGGCCGCGGGGGGGGGGGCAGGGGTGCCGGGGGGGAGCACACGCACCGGGAGGCGTCGGGGCCGCGGGGGGGGGCAGGGGTGCCGGGGGGAGCACACTCACCGGGAGGCGTCGGGGCCGCGGGGGGCAGGGGCCGGGGGGAGCACACGCACCGGGAGGCGTCGGGGCCGCGGGGGGGTCAGGGGCCGGGGGGAGCACACTCACCGGGAGGCGTCGGGGCCGCGGGGGGGGGCAGGGGTGCCGGGGGGAGCACACGCACCGGGAGGCGTCGGGGCCGCGGGGGGGTCAGGGGCCGGGGGGAGCACACGCACCGGGAGGCGTCGGGGCCGCGGGGGGGCAGGGGTGCCGGGGGGAGCACACGCACCGGGAGGCGTCGGGGCCGCGGGGGGGTCAGGGGCCGGGGGAGCACACGCACCGGGAGGCGTCGGGGCCGCGGGGGGTCAGGGGCCGGGGGGAGCACACTCACCGGGAGGCGTCGGGGCCGCGGGGGGGCAGGGGTGCCGGAGGTGGGGCAGACGCACCGGGAGGCGTCGGGGCCGCGGGGGCGCAGGGGGCTGGGGGTGTGTGGCAGACGCACCGGGGGCGTCGGGGCCGCGGGGTGGTCAGGGGCCGGGGGGAGCACACGCACCGGGAGGCGTCGGGGCCGCGGGGGGGTCAGGGGCCGGGGGGAGCACACGCACCGGGAGGCGTCGGGGCCGGGCTTGCGGCGGCCGCGGGGGTTGCGCTCCCAGATGCTGTTGGCGGTGGCGTTGCCGATGGAGCTCAGCACCAGGGTCAGCTCCCGCGGCCAGGCGTCCAGGTCGAGGGAGCGCACCCGCGAGAGGTGCGTGCCCAGGTTGCGGTGGATCCCGGAGCACTCGATGCAGATCAGCGCCCCCAGGTTCAGGCTGGCCCACGTCGGGTCTGCGGCGGGCACGCACCCGGGCTTGGCACCGCGCGAGGAAGGGCTTCGGGTGCCCGCTCCGACCCCTTCCCTCCCCGCCCGTCCGCCTCCGCCCCGGTCAGGCGCGGGCCCCGAGGAAGCTTCGCCCGGGGGCAGCACCGCCCCCCCCCCCCCCCCCCCCGGCTCGGGGTGTGGTGTGCTCTGTGCCACCCACGGTGCCAACATGGCCAGGAGCTCCTTGTGACCCATGGCACCGTGCCACCCACGGTGCCAACATGGCCAGGAGCCCCTTGTGACCCATGGCACCATGACAGTGATGGTGCCAACATGGCCAGGAGCTCCTTGTGACCCATGGCGCCATGCCACCCATGGCACCAACATGGCCAGGAGCTCCTTCTGACCCATGGCACCATGACAGTGATGGTGCCAACATGATGAGGAGCTCCTTTTGACCCATGGCCCCAGATGACCCATGGCACCGTGCTATCCACGGTGCCAACATGGCCAGGAGCTCCCTGTGACCCATGGCACTATGCCACCCATGGTGCCAACATGGCCAGGAGCTCCTTGTGACCCATGGCGCCATGCCACCCATGGTGCCAACATGGCCAGGAGCTCCCTGTGACCCATGGCACTATGCCACCCATGGTGCCAACATGGCCAGGAGCTCCTTCTGACCCATGGCACCATGACAGTGATGGTGCCAACATGGCCAGGAGCTCCTTGTGACCCATGGCACCATGCCACCCATGGCGCCAACATGGCCAGGAGCTCCTTCTGACCCATGGCACCATGACAGTGATGGTGCCAACATGGCCAGGAGCTCGTTGTGACCCATGGCACTATGCCACCCATGGTGCCAACATGGCCAGGAGCTCCTTCTGACCCATGGCGCCATGCCACCCATGGCACCAACATGGCCAGGAGCTCCTTCTGACCCATGGCACCATGACAGTGATGGTGCCAACATGATGAGGAGCTCCTTTGACCCATGGCCCCAGATGACCCATGGCACCGTGCCACCCACGGTGCCAACATGGCCAGGAGCCCCTTGGGACCCATGGCACCATGACAGTGATGGTGCCAACATGGCCAGGAGCTCCTTGTGACCCATGGCGCCATGCCACCCATGGCACCAACATGGCCAGGAGCTCCTTCTGACCCATGGCACCATGACAGTGATGGTGCCAACATGATGAGGAGCTCCTTTTGACCCATGGCCCCAGATGACCCATGGCACCGTGCTATCCACGGTGCCAACATGGCCAGGAGCTCCCTGTGACCCATGGCACTATGCCACCCATGGTGCCAACATGGCCAGGAGCTCCTTGTGACCCATGGCGCCATGCCACCCATGGTGCCAACATGGCCAGGAGCTCCCTGTGACCCATGGCACTATGCCACCCATGGTGCCAACATGGCCAGGAGCTCCTTCTGACCCATGGCACCATGACAGTGATGGTGCCAACATGGCCAGGAGCTCCTTGTGACCCATGGCACCATGCCACCCATGGCGCCAACATGGCCAGGAGCTCCTTCTGACCCATGGCACCATGACAGTGATGGTGCCAACATGGCCAGGAGCTCGTTGTGACCCATGGCACTATGCCACCCATGGTGCCAACATGGCCAGGAGCTCCTTCTGACCCATGGCGCCATGCCACCCATGGCACCAACATGGCCAGGAGCTCCTTCTGACCCATGGCACCATGACAGTGATGGTGCCAACATGATGAGGAGCTCCTTTGACCCATGGCCCCAGATGACCCATGGCACCGTGCCACCCACGGTGCCAACATGGCCAGGAGCTCCCTGTGACCCATGGCACTATGCCACCCATGGTGCCAACATGGCCAGGAGCTCCTTGTGACCCATGGCGCCATGCCACCCATGGTGCCAACATGGCCAGGAGCTCCCTGTGACCCATGGCACTATGCCACCCATGGTGCCAACATGGCCAGGAGCTCCTTGTGACCCATGGCGCCATGCCACCCATGGTGCCAACATGGCCAGGAGCTCCCTGTGACCCATGGCACTATGCCACCCATGGTGCCAACATGGCCAGGAGCTCCTGACCCATGGCACCATGACAGTGATGGTGCCAACATGGCCAGGAGCTCCTTGTGACCCATGGCACCATGCCACCCATGGCGCCAACATGGCCAGGAGCTCCTTCTGACCCATGGCACCATGACAGTGATGGTGCCAACATGGCCAGGAGCTCGTTGTGACCCATGGCACTATGCCACCCATGGTGCCAACATGGCCAGGAGCTCCTTCTGACCCATGGCGCCATGCCACCCATGGCACCAACATGGCCAGGAGCTCCTTCTGACCCATGGCACCATGACAGTGATGGTGCCAACATGATGAGGAGCTCCTTTGACCCATGGCCCCAGATGACCCATGGCACCGTGCCACCCACGGTGCCAACATGGCCAGGAGCTCCCTGTGACCCATGGCACTATGCCACCCATGGTGCCAACATGGCCAGGAGCTCCTTGTGACCCATGGCGCCATGCCACCCATGGTGCCAACATGGCCAGGAGCTCCCTGTGACCCATGGCACTATGCCACCCATGGTGCCAACATGGCCAGGAGCTCCTTGTGACCCATGGCGCCATGCCACCCATGGTGCCAACATGGCCAGGAGCTCCCTGTGACCCATGGCACTATGCCACCCATGGTGCCAACATGGCCAGGAGCTCCTTCTGACCCATGGCACCATGACAGTGATGGTGCCAACATGGCCAGGAGCTCCTTGTGACCCATGGCACCATGCCACCCATGGCGCCAACATGGCCAGGAGCTCCTTCTGACCCATGGCACCATGACAGTGATGGTGCCAACATGGCCAGGAGCTCGTTGTGACCCATGGCACTATGCCACCCATGGTGCCAACATGGCCAGGAGCTCCTTCTGACCCATGGCGCCATGCCACCCATGGCACCAACATGGCCAGGAGCTCCTTCTGACCCATGGCACCATGACAGTGATGGTGCCAACATGATGAGGAGCTCCTTTTGACCCATGGCCCCAGATGACCCATGTCCCCATGCCACCCATGGTGCCAGCATGGCCAGGAGCTCTTTCTGACCCATGGCACCACATCCCAAGGCCAGGAGCTCCATGTGAGTCTTGGCACCATGCCACCTATGGTGCCAGTGTGGCCAGGAGCTCTTTATGACCCACGGCACCCATGGTGCCAACATGATGAGCAGCTCCTTGTGACCCACGGCACCACATCCCAAGGCCCAGGAGCTCCACATCCAATGCCCTCCCACCCCCCTTTGCCCCTTGCCTCCCTTGGTGCCCCCCGGGGTGCCCGGCTGGCACTCACTGGGCGCTCCGCAGTCGACGCAGAGGGAGTGCCGCGGGCGCTGCGGATGGCCTGGATGGCCACGGCCTCGCTCTGGCTGTCCGTGCGAGCCTGGGGGGGGGGGGGGAGGGAGGGGTGGGTGTGAGGGTGAGGGTGAGGAGGGCAGGTTGGCACCTCCCTGGCACCCCGCCGGGCACGGCCTTGCCTTGTTCTTGCTGCTCTCGCAGCACTGGAGGCTGGCCAGGATCTGGCTCTCGATGGCCTGCACCCAGGAGTCCCTCTCCTCGAAGCTGCTGGCCTCGAAGTGCCAGGTCTGCCCCGTGCTGGACACGATCAGGAACTCCAAGTTCTCCTCCTCTGCGGGCACCAAAGAGCACAGCACGCACACCCCCCCCACCCCCACCCGGGACCCCCCCTGCGCGCGTGAGTGGGAGGCTCTCCCCTCGGAGACCGCCTCCCCCTTCCCCCTCCCCTGCCCCCACTCACGCACACCTCGGCCGCGGCCGCGGGGAGGTGGCGAAGCCCAAAGCGCTGACCCCGCCCCCGCCCCTGCCCCCTCCCCTGCCACCCCCACCCCCCACCCCGTGCTCGCTGCCCCCCACCCTGGGGAGGGTGAAGGGGGCGTGCCACCCGAGGGGAGGGGTTGGAGGGGGAGGAGAGGGGGAGGAGGAGGAGGGGGAGGAGGGGAGGGGGAGAAGAGGGAAGGGGGGAGGAGAGGGAAGAGGAGAAGGAGGAGGAGAGGAAGAAGAGGAGGAGGAGGAGGATAGGAGGAGAGGTGGAGAGGGATGAGGAAGAGAAGGAGGAGAGGGAGGAGGAGAGGGAGGAGGAGAGGGAGGAGGAAGAAGAGGAGGAGGAGAGGGAGGAGGAGAGGGAGAGGGAGGAGGAGAGGGAGGAGGAGAGGGAGAGGGAGGAGAGGGAGGAGAGGGAGGAGGAGAGGAAGAAGGAGAGGAAGGAGGAGAGGAAGAAGGAGAGGAAGGAGGAGAGGAAGGAGGAGAGGAAGAAGGATAGGAAGGAGGAGAGGAAGAAGGAGAGGAAGGAGGAGAGGAAGAAGGAGAGGAGGAGAGGGAGGAGGAGAGGAGGAGAGGGAGGAGAGGGAAGAGGAGAACGAGGAGGAGAGGGAGGAGGAGGATGGCTCGGGGGGGGGTGGCGATGCGAGGGTGGCAGCAGGGGGCGGGGCCGAGGCTCGTGCAGGGGGGCGGGGCCGGGGGGAGAGGGGCGGGGCCGGGGGCGGGGCGGGCGGCTGTTACCTGTTTTATAAACATTCCTTAAGCTACCAAAGCTTTTTAGCTTCCACATTTTGCGCTTGGCTGGGGAGGGTCCCAGGAGGGACAGCGGCAGCGGAGGAGGAGGAGGAAGAGCAAGAGGAGGAGGAGGAAGAAGAGGAGGAAGAGGAGGAGGAGGAGGGGGTGGGAGAGAGAGAGGAGAGAGAAGTCACCAGAAGAACCCCGCGAGAAGCCCCCGAGGAGGTGAGCAGAGGGGGAGGGGGAGAGGACAGAGAAGGGGGGGGCAGGAGGTGGCACAGCGAGGAGGAGGAGGAGGAAGAGGAAGGCGTCGGGGGGCAGAGGGCAGCGGCGGCGCAGCGTGGCGGAGGCGGGGGGGAGGTGGGCACGGAGCAGCCTCGCAGCAGCCCGGCAGAGAGCGTCCCCGGGGCGGGTGGCACCGGGCGGGGGGAGGGGGTGGCAGCGTGGGCAGCACCGCGGGGGAGGGGAGGGGAGAGGAGGGGGAGGGGGTTAGCTGGGGGGAGGTGGCGACCCTCACCTTCCGCCTGCCCCGCGGAGCCCTCGGTCTTGGAGGGGGTGGTCAGCTTCTTCCTGCGGTGCTTCTTCCTGTCCAGCAGGGGCGAGGGGGGGGCTCCTTGCCGGAGCTGCCGGGGCTGGAGATGGCCTCGAAGGGGGGGGGGCGCCGTCTGCGGAGACAGCCACGCGTGGGCGGGCTGGGGGGGGGGGGGGGGGGGGCACCGAGATCGGCTTGGCCAGGACTGAGCAGGACACCAGAGTCCCCCCCCCCCCCCCAACGAGCCACTAAGGTGTCCAGGAGCAGGGAGCTGAGCAGGGCCAGAGAGGCACCAGGGGCTCCAGGAGCATTGAGCTGAGCAGGGCCAGAGAGGCACCAGGGGCTCCAGGAGCAGTGAGCTGAGCAGGGCCAGAGAGGCACCAGGGGCTCCAGGAGCATTGAGCTGAGCAGGGCCAGCACCAGGGGCTCCACCAGCTGAGCTGAGCAGGGGAGCACCAGGGGCTCCAGGAGCAGTGAGCAGGGCCAGAGAGGCACCAGGGGCTCCAGGAGCAGGGCTTGAGCTGAGCAGGGCCAGCACCAAGGCTCTGCAGCCACCAAGGGCTCCAGGAACATTGAGCTGAGCAGGGCCAGAGAGGCACCAGGGGCTCCAGGAGCAGTGAGCTGAGCAGGGCCAGCACCAGAGGACAGTGAGCAGCAGGGCTCAAGGGGGGCAGCAGTGAGCTGAGCAGGGCCAGAGAGGCACCAGCAGTGAGCTGAGCAGGGCTCAAGGAGCAGTGAGCTGAGCAGGGCCAGAGAGGCACCAAGGGCTCAAGGAGCAGTGAGCTGAGCAGGGCCAGAGAGGCACCAGGAGGGAGCTGAGCAGGGCCAAGAGAGGCACCAGGGGCAAGGAGCAGTGAGCTGAGCAGGGCTCTGCAGCCACCAGGGGCTCAAGGAGCAGTGAGCTCAGCAGGGCCAGAGAGGCACCAAGGGCTCAAGGAGCAGTGAGCTGAGCAGGGCCAGAGAGGCACCAGGGGCTCCAGGAGCAGTGAGCTGGGCAGTGAGCTGAGCAGGGCCAGAGAGGCACCAGGGGCTCCAGGAGCAGTGAGCTGAGCAGGGCCAGAGAGGCACCAGGGGCTCCAGGAGCAGTGAGCTGAGCAGGGCTCTGCAGGGGCCACCAGGGGCTCAAGGAGCATTGAGCTGAGCAGGGCCAGAGAGGCACCAAGTGCTCAAGGAGCAGTGAGCTGAGCAGGGCCAGAGAGGCACCAGGGGCTCCAGGAGCAGTGAGCTGAGCAGGGCTCTGCAGCCACCAGGGGCTCCAGGAGCAGTGAGCTGAGCAGGGCCAGAGAGGCACCAGGGGCTCCAGGAGCAGTGAGCTGAGCAGGGCTCTGCAGCCACCAGGGGCTCAAGGGGCACTGAGCTGAGCAGGGCCAGAGAGGCACCAGGGGCTCACAAACGTCACCTCGGAGCCCCCAGGGTCACTCAACCTCCCCCCCCAGGGCCACTCGGGGTGCCTGTGCTCCCCAGCTTGCTGGCAGCCTCCAGGGTCCCCCAGGGCCGCCGGCTTCCCAGGCTCCTGCGGCCACCGAGGGGCCACCAGGGCCACCGGCGGCCCCCAGGCTCGGCTGGACCCGCACCGGCCGAGCCCCCTGGGCTGTGTCCCGGGGTGGGGGTGTGGGGGTGGCCACCCTGCCAAGCCCCAGCGGCGGCCGAGGGTGACTCACCGGAGAGCTTGGCGCTGGAGGCGGAGGCGCAGCGCTGCAGGGACCTCTCCGCCTTGCCTGCGACCTTCAGCCCCGGCTCGGGCGGGAGGCTGAGCCCCACCGGCGAGGCTCCGGCTGCGGGGCGGGGGGAGAGGGAGAGGAAGGGATGGGGTGGGTGCCGGCTCTCCGCCTCCGGGCCTCCCCCTTCCCGCCCCGCTGCGGGCGACTCACCGGCCCCCTCGGCCGGCGGGCCGCCCCCATGTCCTTCAGCAGCCCGTTGATGCTGGCGGAGGGGCCGCAGGCGGAGATGGCGCGGGGGGGCCGCTTGCCGGGCACCTTCACCGTGGTGCGCAGCAGATCCATCTCCTTGCCGTGGGTGCTGTGGATGTAATCCTGCCGCGGGGGAACGAACGGGCAGGGGTGAGCCGGTTGGGCCGGGCCGGCCCGGCGGGGGGGAGGGGGTTCCCCGGCGCTGCGGGGACGCGGAGGGGGGCCGTCGGGGGTGTTGGGGGGTGGGGGGTCCCAGGCTCACGTTGATGCTGGGGTGGTAGAAGAGCAGCCCGTTGCTGGAGAGGGTCACGTACTTCTTCTTCCACTCCTTGTTGAGGGAGTTGCCGCTGCGCTTCAGCAGGAAGCTCTGTGTGGGGGCAAGGCGGGGAGGGGGGGACAGCGATGGGGACGGGGAAGGGGCGGGCGGGGACCTCCTTGCGCCCACCCCGTCCCGGCTCCCAGAGCCCCCTCGCCGGCTCCCCACCACCACCCCCACCCCCAGCGCCGCCGACCTGCTTGATGGGGATGGCTCTGCCGCTGCCCGCAGCCTCCCCGCGGCTCTCCAGGCTCCGCTTCTCCGGGGGGTGAAGGTCCAGGAGAGCTTGGGGGGGGCTGGAGAGGGGGTCACAGGGGGCTGGGGGGGTCCAGAAGGATCTGGGAAGGGGGGGCTGAGGGGGGGACCTGGGGGGCTGAGGGTCTCAGGAGGAGGAAGGTCCAGGAGGGGTTGGGGAGGGGTGGGGGTCTCAGGGGGTGAGGGGCCAGGAGAGCTTGGGGGGGCTGGGGGTGCAGAAGGAGTTGGGGGTCTGATGGGGGCACTGGGGGCCTGAGGGTCTCAGGAGGAGGAAGGTGCAGGAGGGGTTGGGGAGGAGGTCTAAGGGGGTGAGGGTCCAGGAGAGCTTGGGGGGCTGGGGTGAGGGTCTCAGGGGGTGAGGGTCTCGGGGGTGAGGATCCAGGAGAGCTTGGGGGGCTGGGGGGGAGGGTCTCAGGGGGTGAGGGGTCTCAGGGGGGTGAAGGTCCAGGAGAGCTTGGGGGGGGCTGGGGGGGGGGGTCTAAGGGGGGTGAGGGTCTCAGGGGGTGAGGGTCCAGGAGAGCTTGGGGGGCTGGGGGGGGGTCTAAGGGGGTGAGGGTCTCAGGGGGTGAGGATCCAGGAGAGCTTGGGGGCTGGGGGGGAGGGATCTGGGGGAGGAGGGTCTCAGGGGGGTGAGGAGTCTCAGGGGGGTGAGGATCCAGGAGAGCTTGGGGGCTGGGGGGAGGGTCTCAGGGGGGTGAGGGTCCAGGAGAGCTTGGGGGGCTGGGGGAGGGTCTCAGGGGGTGAGGGTCCAGGAGAGCTTGGGGGCTGGGGTGAGGGTCTCAGGGGGTGAGGGTCTCGGGGGTGAGGATCCAGGAGAGCTTGGGGGGCTGGGGGGGTGTCTCAGGGGGTGAGGGTCTCAGGGGGGGTGAGGGTCCAGAAGGGCCTGGGGGGGGGGTTCTGAGGAGGTCGCAGGGGGTCTGAGGGTCTCAGGAGGAGGAAGATGCAGCCGAACGTGGGGGGGGGTGGGGGGCGCTGGGGTGGGCTGAGAGGGGGCTTGAGGGCTCTGGGAGGTCTTTGGGGGTGGGGGGTGGTCGTCTTGGGGGTGGGGGGTCTGGGGGGGGTTTCCTGCTCAGCGCTCTGAAGCTGCTGCCCACAGAGACAGCTCAGGAGGTGGCCAGGAAGGAGCAGGATGAGGCCCAGGAGAGCGACGAGGTCAAGGTGAGGAGGGGCTGGGGGGGGGCGCGGGGGGACCCCAGGGGTCCTGGGCGGGGGAGGGGTCCAGAGGGTGCTGGGGAGGTCCGGGGGGGTGGAGAGTGGAGCTGCAGGGGGTGCAGAGGGTGCTGGGGTCAAGGGAGGGTGATGGAGCCCCGGGGGGTGCCGCGGGTGGGGAGGGGTCCTGGGGGGTGCAGTGTCGCTGGGGAGGGGTCCAGAGCTGGGGAGGGGTCCCGGGGGGTGCAGCGTGGCTGGGGAGGGTCCGGGACTGGGGAGGGGTCCCGGGGGGTGCAGCGTGGCTGGGGAGGGGTCCGGGACTGGGGAGGGGTCCCGGGGGTGCAGCGTGGCTGGGGAGGGGTCTGGGACTGGGGAGGGGTCCTGGGGGGTGCAGCGTGGCTGGGGAGGGGTCCGGGACTGGGGAGGGGTCCCGGGGGGTGCAGTGTGGCTGGGGGCGGCGGGGGCGGGGCGGTGCCGGCGCTGAGCCGCGGGGGCGCTGCAGAAGGCGCTGGAGCTGCAGCTGGAGAGCCAACGCGAGGCGCAGCAGCGGCAGCTGGGCAGGCTGCGGGACGAGGCCAACGAGCGGCAGAAGACCATCGACGAGCTGCGGGAGTGAGGGCAGACCCCCCCCCCCCGACCCCTCCCCAGCCCGGGACCCCTCCCCAGCCGTCCTCCATCCACCTCTGGCTCCATCCTCCATCCCTCTCCCTCTCCCTCTCCCTCTCCCTCTCCCTCTCCCTCTCCCCCCCTCTCCCTCCCTCCTCCCTCCTCCCTCCTCCCTCCTCCCTCCTCCCTCCTCCCTCCTCCCTCCTCCCTCCTCCCTCCTCCCTCCTCCCTCCTCCCTCCATCTCCCTTCTCCCTTCCCCTCCTCCCTCCATCTCCCTTCTCCCTTCCCTCCTCCCTCCACCTCCCTCTCTCTCCCCCTCCTCCCTCCACCTCCCTCTCTCTCCCCCTCCTCCCTCCACCTCCCTCTCTCTCCCCCTCCTCCCTCCACCTCCCTCTCTCTCCCCCTCCTCCCTCCACCTCCCTCTCTCTCCCCCCTCCCCTCCCTCTCCTCCCTCCTCCCTCCTCCCTCCTCCCTCCTCCCTCCTCCCTCCCCTCCCTCCCCCCTCCTCCCTCCTCCCTCCCCCCTCCTCCCTCCTCCCTCCCCCTCCTCCCTCCCCCCCTCCTCCCTCCTCCCTCCTCCCTCCCCTCCCTCCTCCCTCCTCCCTCCTCCCTCCACCTCCCTTCTCTCTCTCCCCTCCTCCCTCCACCTCCCTCTCTCTCCCCCTCCTCCCTCCACCTCCCTCTCTCTCCCCCTCCTCCCTCCACCTCCCTCTCTCTCCCCCTCCTCCCTCCACCTCCCTCTCTCTCCCCCTCCTCCCTCCACCTCCCTCTGCATCCCCTCCCTCTCTTCCCCCTCCCTCTCTTCCCCCTCCCTCTCTTCCCCCTCCTCCCCCTCTCTCATCCCCTCCCTCTCTTCCCCCTCCCTCTCTTCCCCCCTCCCTCTCTTCCCCCTCCCTCTCTTCCCCCTCCCTCTCTTCCCCCTCCTCTCTCTTCCCCCTCCCTCTCTTCCCTCTCTTCCCCCTCCCTCTCTTCCCCCTCCCTCTCTTCTCCCCCTCTCTTCCCCCTCTCTCTTCCCCCTCCCTCTCTTCCCCCTCCCTCTCTTCCCCCTCCCTCTCTTCCCCCTCCCCTCTCCCCCTCTCTTCCCCCTCCCTCTCTTCCCCCTCCCTCTCTTCCCTCCCTCCTCCCCCTGAGCTGCCTGCCCTCTCCCTCAGCCTGACCCAGAAGCTGGAGCTGGAGCTGGAGAGGCTGCGTGGGGAGCACGAGGCCCTGCGGGGCGAGGAGCGGGCCAAGGCCGCGCGGCTGCAGGAGCTCACGTGAGACCCCCGGGACCCCCGAGACCCCCTGGGACCCCCAGCAACCCCTCGGGACCCCCAGCTCCCCCTCAGACCCCCAGCACCCCCCCCGCTTTTGGTGCCCCCTCCGATTTTGTGCCCCCTCCCCCTCTCCCTCCCCCTCCCTCCCCCCCCCCCCTTTTTGCTCCCCCCCTCCCCCCCCCCTTTTTGCTCCCCCCCCCCTTTTTGCTCCCCTCTCCTCCTCCCTTTTGGATGCCCACCCCCCTTTTGGCCCGACCCCACGCACCCTCAGGGCGACCCCCCCCTCATCTCTAGGGGGACCCCCCTCATCTCTAGGGGACCCCCACCTCTGCCGACCCCCTCCTTGTTACCGACCCCCCCCTTTTTGTCGACCCCCCCCTTTCCGTGCCGCCCCCCCCTCTCTTTTTGTGCCCCCCTCCCCCTTCCTCCTTAGGCGCCTCCCCCTTAGGCGCTCCCCTCCCTCCTTTACGGTGCCCCCCCCTCTTTCTGCCCGTCCCCCCACACCCTCGGGGCGACCCCCCTCGCCTCTAGGGGGACCCCCACCTCCGAGCCCCCCCTCTTTTATGCCCCCCCCGCCAGGTTCCTCCCACGAGCGCCACGAGCAGTCCAAGCAGGACCTCAAGGGGCTGGAGGAGACTGTGGTAGGTCCGGGGGCGGGGGAGGGAGGGGGAGAGGCGAATTGGGGGCTCGGGGCGGGGGGGGGGCTCGGATTTTTTTTGAGGGGGGTGGGCAAGGCTCCGAGGGAGTCACCTGACCCCCCCACCCTCACCCCGATGTTTTGGGGGTGTCGTCCCCCCCGGGCAGGCTCGTGAACTCCAGACCCTCCACAACCTTCGCAAGCTGTTTGTTCAAGACGTCACGACTCGAGTCAAGAAAGTGAGGAGGGGGCTTCGAGGGGGTGGGGTGGGGGGTGGGGGTGGGCAAGGGTTTGGGGTGGGTGGGGGGGAATAAATTGGGGGGGGCGCGAAATGGGGAGGGGGGGAAAATAGGGGAGGGGGAAGAGGTTGAGGGGGAGAAGGGAGGGAGGTGAAAGGGAGGGGGAAGGAGGAAGGAGGGGGCTGGGGGGGGGGTCCCAGTTTGGGGGGGTCGGGAGGGGGTCAGTGCTTTTGGGGGGGGCGAGGGGGGAGGAATAAACTGGGGGGATGCAAAATGGGGAGGGGGGGGAAAGACTGGGGGGCGGGGGAGGAGGGGGGGGGAAGGAGGGAGGCAAAAAGGAGGGGGAGGAGGGAGGAGGAGGGAGGAGGAAGGAGGGGCTGGGAGGGGGGATCGAGTTTGGGGGGGGGGGGGTTTGGGGGGGGGGGCATCGGGAGAGGGCATCGGGTGGGGATGGGGATGCCCACTTTGGGGGGTGCCAGCCTGGGTCAGGGGGTGGCAGAGTGGATCAAGGGGGTGCCAGGCTGGGTCGGGGGGTGCCAGGTTGGGTAGGTGAATGCCAGCATGGGGGCGGGGGAGGGCGATGCCAGCTGGGGGAGGGCGCGATGCCAGCTGGGGGAGGGTGATGCCAGTTTTGGGGGGCAGCAGTTGGGGAGGGCGATGCCAGCTGGGGGAGGGTGATGCCAGCTTGGGGAGGGTGATGCCAGCTTCGGGGGCAGCAGTTGGGGAGGGCGATGCCCGCTTGGGGAGGGCAATGCCCGCTTAGAGAGGGTGATGCTACTTTAGGGAGGGTGATGCCAGCTTGGGGAAGGGGATGCCCAGATGGGAGGGGGATGCCAGCCTGAGTCAGAGGGGTGCCAGGCTGGGTCACGGGGGTGCCAGCAGGGGGAGAGGAGGGTGATGCCAGGCTGGGTCGGGGAGGGTGATGCCCGATTGGATCGGGAGGTGCCAGCCTGGGTGGATCAAGGGGGTGCCAGAGGGATCAGGGGGTGCCAGGCTGAATCATAGGGGTGCCAGGCTGGGTCGGGGGGTGCCAGAGTGGATCAAGTGGGTGCCAGGCTGGGTCGGGGGTGCCCAGGCTGGGTCAGTTGCCAGGCTGGGTCAAGGGTGTGCCAGAGTGGATTGGGGGATGCCAGGCTGGGTCAAGGGGTGCCAGAGTGGATCGGGGGGGGTGCCAGGCTGCCAGGCTGGGTCGGGGGTGCCAGAGTGGATCAGGGGGTGCCAGGCTGGGTCGGGGGGTGCCAGAGTGGATCGGGGGGATGCCAGGCTGGGTCAAGGGGGTGCCAGAGTGGATCGGGGGGTGCCAGGCTGGGTCGGGGGGGGTGCCAGAGTGGATCGGGGGGTGCCAGGCTGGGTCAAGGGGGTGCCAGAGTGGATCGGGGGGGTGCCAGGCTGGGTCGGGGGGGTGCCAGAGTGGATCGGGGGGGGGTGCCAGGCTGGGTCAAGGGTGTGCCAGAGGCTGGATCGGGGGTGCCAGGCTGGGTCAAGGGGGTGCCAGAGTGGATCGGGGGGTGCCAGGCTGGGCTGGGTCGGGGGTGCCAGAGTGGATCGGGGGGTGCCAGGCTGGGTCAAGGGGGTGCCAGAGTGGATCCAGGGGGTGCCAGGCTGGGTCAAGGGGGTGCCAGAGTGGATCGGGGGATGCCAGGCTGGGTCAAGGGGGTGCCAGAGTGGATCGGGGGGTGCCAGGCTGGGTCGGGGGGTGCCAGAGTGGATCAGGGGTGCCAGGCTGGGTCAAGGGGGTGCCAGAGTGGATTGGGGGGATGCCAGGCTGGGACAAGGGGGTGCCAGAGTGGATCGGGGGTGCCAGGCTGGGTCGGGGGGGTGCCAGAGTGGATCGGGGGGTTGCCAGGCTGGGTCAAGGGGGTGCCAGAGTGCCAGGCTGGGTCGGGGGGTGCCAGAGTGGATCGGGGGGTGCCAGGCTGGGTCGGGGGGTGCCAGAGTGGATCGGGGGTGCCAGGCTGGGTCGGGGGTGCCAGAGTGGATCGGGGGGTGCCAGGCTGGGTCGGGGGAGGGTGCCAGGCTGGGTCAGGGGGGGTGCCAGTGCGGGGGGGGAGAGGAGGGTGATGCCACTTGGGGGGGGGCGGGGGTGGCGAGGGCTGCGCTGCCTCGTCGCGGGGGAGGGGTGGGTGGCGGTGGTTTAGGCGGCCGGGGCTGGGGGGTGGGGCGGCCCGGGGCCAGGGGGGGGTGGCACGGGGTGCCATGCCCTCAGGGGGTGCCCCCCCCGGCCTGGCAGAGCGCGGAGCTGGAGCCCGAGGACAGCGGGGGGCCCAGTCCCAGAAGCAGAAGATTTCCTTTCTGGAGAACAACTTGGAGCAGCTTACAAAGGTTCACAAACAGGTGGGCGAGGGGGGGGAGGGGGAGGGGGGTCGAGAGGGGGGGGGAGGGAGGTCGACCCCCCCCCCCCTCTAAATTTACCAGGGGGTAAGGGGTGGCTCGGGTGGGTCCTGCCCTCTGTTTGCCACCCCCACCCCCCACCCCCCCCACCCTCCAGCGCTGCTTTGCCTCCCTGCTGACGACCCCCCCCCCCCCCCCCGCGGCACACCCCCCCCCCCCTCCCTCACTTTCCCTCCCCCCACTGCTTCCCCCTTCCCCCCCTGGCTGCTTCCCCCCTGGCTGCTTCCCCCGGCTGCTTCTCCCCCCTTATCCCCCTCTATTTTCCCCCTCTATTTTCCCCCCTCTACTTCCCCCTCTACTTCTCCCCCTCTACTTCTCCCCTCTACTTCCCCCTCTACTTCCCCCCTCTACTTCCCCCCTCTACTTCCCCCCCCTCTACTTCCCCCCCTACTTCTCCCCCTCTACTTCCCCCCTCTACTTCCCCCTCTACTTCCCCCCTCTACTTCCCCCCTCTACTTCCCCCCTCTACTTCCCCCTCTACTTCCCCCCTCTACTTCCCCCCTCTACTTCCCCCCCTCTACTTCCCCCCTCTACTTCCCCCCTCTACTTCCCCCCTCTACTTCCCCCTCTACTTCCCCCCTCTACTTCCCCCTCTACTTCCCCCCTCTACTTCTCCCCCACTTCCCCCTCTACTTCCCCCCCTACTTCCCCCTCTACTTCCCCCTCTACTTCCCACCCCTTTTTCCCCCCTCTTCTTCCCCCCCCACTCCCCCCCTACTTCCCCCTACTCCCCCCTCTTCCCCCCCCCTTCTCTCCTCTCTTCTTCCCCCTACTCCCCCCCCCTACTCCCCCCTACTCCCCCCCTACTTCCCCCCTCTACTTCCCCCCCCCTACTTCCCCCCCCTTCCCCCCCCCCTACTTCCCCCCACTTCCCCCCCTACTTCCCCCCTGTTGCTACCGCTAGCTACCGCTAGGTGGCAGCAGCTGCTTGTTGGGTGGTATTAGGGTCCGGGGGTGTCCTGTTGTTACCATTGGCTACCGCTAGGTGGCAGCAGCTGCTCAGTGGGTGGCATTAACTGCCCTGCTGTTGCCACCAGGTACCACTGCGTGGCAGAGGATGCTCAGTGGGTGGCATTAGGTACCAGTGGGTGCCTGGTAGGTGGCACTAGGTGCCCGGTTGGTACCATTAGGTACTGCTAGGTGGCAGCAGCTGCTTGCCAGTTGGCATTAGGTACCCGGTGGGTGCCATTAGGTACCGCTGGCTGGCAGTGGATGTTCAGTGGGTGGCATAAGGTACCAGTGGGTGCCTGGTAGGTGGCACTAGGTGCCCGGTTGGTACCATTAGGTACCACTGGGTGGCAGTGGGTGCTCAGTGGGTGGCGCTAGGTGCCCTGTTGTTACCGCTAGGTGGCAGCAGCTGCTCATTGGGTGGCATTAGGGTCCGGTGGATGCCCTGTTGTTACCTCTAGGTACCACTGGGTGGCAGCAGCTGCTCATTAGGTGGCATTAGGGTCCGGTGGATGCCCTGTTGTTACCTCTAGGTACCACTGGGTGGCAGCAGCTGCTCATTAGGTGGCATTAGGTTCCCCTGAGTGCCCTGTTGTTATCTCCGGCTACCGCTAGGTGGCAGCAGCTGCTCGGCGGCTGGCATTAGGGTCCCGTGGGTGCCCTGTTGTTAGGTCTAGGTACCGCTAGGTGGCAGCAGCTGCTCGGCGGCTGGCATTAGGGTCCCGTGGGTGCCCTGTTGTTAGGTCTAGGTACCGCTAGGTGGCAGCAGCTGCTCGGCGGCTGGCATTAGGGTCCCGTGGGTGCCCTGTTGTTACGTTTAGCTACCGCTAGGTGGCAGCAGCTGCTCGGCGGCTGGCATTAGGGTCCCGTGGGTGCCCTGTTGTTACGTCTAGGCTACCGCTAGGTGGCAGCAGCTGCTCGGCGGCTGGCATTAGGTTCCCGTGGGTGCCCTGTTGTTACATCTAGGTACCGCTAGGTGGCAGCAGCTGCTCGGCGGCTGGCATTAGGGTCCCGTGGGTGCCCTGTTGTTACGTTTAGCTACCGCTAGGTGGCAGCAGCTGCTCGGCGGCTGGCATTAGGGTCCCGGCTGGGTGCCCTGTTGTTACGTCTATGTACCGCTAGGTGGCAGCAGCTGCTCGGCGGCTGGCATTAGGGTCCCGTGGGTGCCCTGTTGTTACGTCTATGTACCGCTAGGTGGCAGCAGCTGCTCGGCGGCTGGCATTAGGGTCCCGTGGGTGCCCTGTTGTTACGTCTAGCTACCGCTAGGTGGCAGCAGCTGCTCGGCGGCTGGCATTAGGGTCCCGTGGGTGCCCTGTTGTTACGTCTAGCTACCGCTAGGTGGCAGCAGCTGCTCGGCGGCTGGCATTAGGGTCCCGTGGGTGCCCTGTTGTTAGGTCTAGCTACCGCTAGGTGGCAGCAGCTGCTCGGCGGCTGGCATTAGGGTCCCGTGGGTGCCCTGTTGTTACGTTTAGCTACCGCTAGGTGGCAGCAGCTGCTCGGCGGCTGGCATTAGGGTCCCGTGGGTGCCCTGTTGTTACGTTTAGCTACCGCTGGGTGGCAGCAGCTGCTCGGAGGCTGGCATTAGGGTCCCGTGGGTGCCCTGTTGTTAGGTCTAGCTACCGCTAGGTGGCAGCAGCTGCTCGGAGGCTGGCATTAGGGTCCCGTGGGTGCCCTGTTGTTAGGTCTAGCTACCGCTAGGTGGCAGCAGCTGCTCGGAGGCTGGCATTAGGGTCCCGTGGGTGCCCTGTTGTTAGGTCTAGCTACCGCTAGGTGGCAGCAGCTGCTCGGCGGCTGGCATTAGGTTCCCCTGGGTGCCCTGTTGTTATCTCCGGCTACCGCTAGGTGGCAGCAGCTGCTCGGCGGCTGGCATTAGGGTCCCGTGGGTGCCCTGTTGTTACGTCTAGGTACCGCTAGGTGGCAGCAGCTGCTCGGCGGCTGGCATTAGGTTCCCCTGAGTGCCCTGTTGTTATCTCCGGCTACCGCTAGGAGGCAGCAGCTGCCCGGCGGCTGGCATTAGGGTCCCGTGGGTGCCCTGTTGTTATCTCCGGCTACCGCTAGGTGGCAGCAGCTGCTCGGCGGCTGGCATTAGGGTCCCGTGGGTGCCCTGTTGTTAGGTCTAGCTACCGCTAGGTGGCAGCAGCTGCTCGGCGGCTGGCATTAGGGTCCCGTGGGTGCCCTGTTGTTAGGTCTAGCTACCGCTAGGTGGCAGCAGCTGCTCGGCGGCTGGCATTAGGGTCCCGTGGGTGCCCTGTTGTTACGTTTAGCTACCGCTAGGTGGCAGCAGCTGCTCGGCGGCTGGCATTAGGGTCCCGTGGGTGCCCTGTTGTTACGTTTAGCTACCGCTGGGTGGCAGCAGCTGCTCGGAGGCTGGCATTAGGGTCCCGTGGGTGCCCTGTTGTTACGTTTAGCTACCGCTAGGTGGCAGCAGCTGCTCGGCGGCTGGCATTAGGTTCCCCTGGGTGCCCTGTTGTTACGTTTAGCTACCGCTAGGTGGCAGCAGCTGCCCGGCGGCTGGCATTAGGGTCCCGTGGGTGCCCTGTTGTTACGTCTAGCTACCGCTAGGTGGCAGCAGCTGCTCGGCGGCTGGCATTAGGGTCCCGTGGGTGCCCTGTTGTTACGTTTAGCTACCGCTAGGTGGCAGCAGCTGCTCGGCGGCTGGCATTAGGGTCCCGTGGGTGCCCTGTTGTTACGTCTAGGTACCGCTAGGTGGCAGCAGCTGCTCGGAGGCTGGCATTAGGGTCCCGTGGGTGCCCTGTTGTTACGTCTAGCTACCGCTAGGTGGCAGCAGCTGCTCGGAGGCTGGCATTAGGGTCCCGTGGGTGCCCTGTTGTTACGTCTAGCTACCGCTAGGTGGCAGTAGCTGCTCGGCGGCTGGCATTAGGGTGCCGTGGGTGCCCTGTTGTTACGTCTATGTACCGCTAGGTGGCAGCAGCTGCTCGGCGGCTGGCATTAGGGTCCCGTGGGTGCCCTGTTGTTACGTCTAGTTACTGCTAGGTGGCAGCAGCTGCTCGGCGGCTGGCATTAGGGTGCCGTGGGTGCCCTGTTGTTACGTCTATGTACCGCTAGGTGGCAGCAGCTGCTCGGCGGCTGGCATGAGGCGGCCGCAGGCTAGCGGGGAGGCTCGGGGCGGGCGGGTCGCAGCTGGCGCGGCCGGTGGGCAGCCGTGCCCTGACGGCGGCGGCGGCGGCGCCGCAGCTGGTTCGTGACAATGCAGATCTGCGCTGCGAGCTTCCGAAGCTGGAGAAGCGGCTGCGAGCTACGGCTGGCCGAGTGCAGGCTCTGGAGGGGGCGCTGAGGGACGCCAAGGAGGGGGCGCGGCTCGACCGCCGCCGCTACCAGCAGGAGGTGGAGAGGGTCCGGGAGGCGGTGAGGGCCCGGGGGCCGCCCGCAGAGCCCACAGTGCCCACATCGGTATGGCACGGGGAGGAGGGAGGGAGGAGGCTGGGGGGGGAGAGGGGGCACGGGAGGCAGCTGGGAGGGCGTGGGAGGGTATGGGGTGGGGAGGGCACGGAGGACAGAGTGGGCACGGGGGGCAGAGTGGGCACAGAGGGCAGAGGGGGCACAGGCAGCTGGGGGGCACGGGAGGGAAGGGGATGGGGAGGGCACAGAGGACAGAGCGTGGGCATGAAGGCAGAGTGGGCACAGAGGAGAGTGGGCACTGGAGGCAGAGTGAGCACAAGGGAGCAGAGTGGGCACAGAGGGCAGAGGGGGCACGGGAGGCAGAGTGTGGGCATGAAGGCAGAGTGGGCACAGAGGAGAGTGGGCATGGGGGCAGAGTGTGGGCATGAAGGCAGAGTGGGCACAGAGGAGAGTGGGCACAGAGTGGGCACGGGGGGCAGAGTGGGCACTGGAGGCAGAGTGAGCACAAGGGAGCCGAGTGGGCACAGAGAGCAGAGAGGGCACGGGAGGCAGAGTGGGCATAGAGGACAGAGTGGGCACAGGCAGCTGGGTGGCACGGGAGGGTATGGGGTGGGGAGGGCACAGGGGGCAGAGTGGGCACAGGGGGCAGAGGGGGCATGGGAGGCAGAGTGGGCACAGGGGACAGAGGGGGCACAGAGGGCAGAGGGGGCACGGGAGGCAGAGTGGGCATGGGGGGCAGAGTGGGCACCGGAGGCAGAGTGAGCACAAGGGACAGAGTGGGCACAGAGGGCAGAGGGGGCACGGGAGGCAGAGTGTGGGCATGAAGGCAGAGTGGGCACAGAGGACAGAGTGGGCATGGGGGCAGAGTGTGGGCATGAAGGCAGAGTGGGCACAGAGGAGAGTGGGCACAGAGTGGGCACGGGGGCAGAGTGGGCACTGGAGGCAGAGTGAGCACAAGGGAGCAGAGTGGGCACAGAGGGCAGAGGGGGCACGGGAGGCAGAGTGGGCATAGAGGACAGAGTGGGCACAGGCAGCTGGGTGGCACGGGAGGGTATGGGGTGGGGAGGGCACAGGGGGCAGAGTGGGCACAGGGGGCAGAGGGGGCATGGGAGGCAGAGTGGGCACAGGGGACAGAGGGGGCACAGAGGGCAGAGGGGGCACGGGAGGCAGAGTGGGCACAGGGGACAGAGGGGGCACAGAGGGCAGAGGGGGCACGGGAGGCAGAGTGGGCATGGGGGGCGGAGTGGGCACCGGAGGCAGAGTGAGCACAAGGGACAGAGTGGGCACAGAGGGCAGAGGGGGCACGGGAGGAAGAGTGGGTACAGAGGACAGAGTGGGCACGGGGGGCAGAGTGGGCACTGGAGGCAGAGGATGGGCATGAAGGCAGAGTGGGTACAGGGGACAGAGTGGGCATGGGGGGCAGAGTGGGCATGACCTGGCACAGAGCTGAGTGGCTCCAGCGACTTGTGGCCCCTGGCACCGAGCCTGGTACCACCTCGGGGGGGGGGCGCACGGGGCCGGGAGCCTGGCACAGAGCTTCGGGGGGAGGGTGTTGGGGGGAAGGGCAGAGAACTGAGGCTGCCGGGTGCCAGGCAGTGCCCCTCACCCCCTTCCCCCCGGTGCCCAGCCAAGCCGGTGCGGCCCGGGCAGGTGCCAGCTGCCTCCCCCCGGGGCTCAGCTACACCAACAGCCTCTTCCAGGGGTACCCCGGGGGGGCACTGCCAGGCCCCGGGGCCCAGAGCCTGTGAGTAGTGGGGGGGGGAGGGGGGAAGGGGCGGGCGGGGGGGGGGGGAAGGGGCGGGCAGAGGCGAGGGGGGGGGGAGGTGCCGGGCAGGGGGAGTGGCACAGAAGGATGCCAAGGGGAGGGCAGGGAGGTGGCACCGGGAAGGGGCATCGGGGATGCCGCTGGCTGGCATCGGGGGGGGGGGGGGGGGGGGGGGGGGGGGGGGGGGGAAAAGGCAGGGGGCGGGGGGGGGGAAGAAAGGGGAGGGAGGGGGCTTGGGGGACAGGGCCCAGGGGACCCCCACAATGTGGGGGGGGCGCGGGAGGCTCAGGGCTTATTGGGGAGGGGGCTCGGGGGGTATGGGGGGAGGGGGCACAAGGGGTGTGGGGGAGGGGGCATGGGCTAATTGGGGAGGGGGCTCAGGAGGTGTGGGGGAGGGAGCTCAGGGGCTATTTGGAGTGGGGTCTCAAGGCCCATTGGGGAGGGGGCTCAGGGCTCATTGGGGAGGGGGCTCGGGGGTATGGAGGGAGGGGGCTCAGGGCTTATTGGGGAGGGGTCCCAAGGGCTATTTGGGGAGGGAGCTCAGGGGATATGGAGGGAGGGGTCCCAGGGGCTATTTGAGGAGGGGTCCCAGGGGCTATTTGGGGAGGGGTCCCAAGGGCTATTTGGGGAGGGGGCTCAGGGGATATGGAGGGAGGGGTCCCAGGGGCTATTTGGGGAGGGGTCCCAGGGGCTATTTGGGGAGGGGTCCCAAGGGCTATTTGGGGAGGGGGCTCAGGGGATATGGAGGGAGGGGTCCCAGGGGCTATTTGAGGAGGGGTCCCAGGGGCTATTTGGGGAGGGGTCCCAGGGGCTATTTGAGGAGGGGTCCCAGGGGCTATTTGGGGAGGGGTCCCAGGGGCTATTTGGGGAGGGGGCTCAGGGGATATGGAGGGAGGGGTCCCAGGGGCTATTTGGGGAGGGGGCTCAGGGGATATGGAGGGAGGGGTCCCAGGGGCTATTTGGGGAGGGGGCTCAGGGGATATGGAGGGAGGGGTCCCAGGGGCTATTTGGGGAGGGGGCTCAGGGGATATGGAGGGAGGGGTCCCAGGGGCTATTTGGGGAGGGGTCCCAGGGGCTATTTGGGGAGGGGTCCCAAGGGCTATTTGGGGAGGGGGCTCAGGGGATATGGAGGGAGGGGTCCCAGGGGCTATTTGAGGAGGGGTCCCAGGGGCTATTTGGGGAGGGGGCTCAGGGGATATGGAGGGAGGGGTCCCAGGGGCTATTTGGGGAGGGGGCTCAGGGGATATGGAGGGAGGGGTCCCAGGGGCTATTTGGGGAGGGGTCCCAGGGGCTATTTGGGGAGGGGTCCCAAGGGCTATTTGGGGAGGGGGCTCAGGGGATATGGAGGGAGGGGTCCCAGGGGAGGAGGGGTCCCAGGGGCTATTTGGGGAGGGGTCCCAGGGGATTTGAGGAGGGGTCCCAGGGGCTATTTCCCAGGGGGGGAGGGGCTCAGGGGATATGGAGGGAGGGGTCCCAGGGGCTATTTGGGGAGGGGGCTCAGGGGATATGGAGGGAGGGGTCCCAGGGGCTATTTGGGGAGGGGGCTCAGGGGATATGGAGGGAGGGGTCCCAGGGGCTATTTGAGGAGGGGTCCCAGGGCCTATTTGGGGAGGGGTCCCAGGGCCTATTTGGGGAGGGGTCCCAGGGGCTATTTGGGGAGGGGTCCCAAGGGCTATTTGGGGAGGGGTCCCAGGGGCTATTTGGGGAGGGGGATCAGGGGATATGGAGAGAGGGATCTCAGGGCTCATTGGGGAGGGGTCCCAGGGGCTATTTGGGGAGGGGTCCCAAGGGCTATTTGGGGAGGGGGCTCAGGGGATATGGAGAGAGGGATCTCAGGGCTCATGGGGGAGGGGTCCCAGGGGATATGGAGGGAGGGGGCTCAGGGGATATGGAGGGAGGGGTCCCAGGGGCTATTTGGGGAGGGGTCCCAGGGGCTATTTGGGGAGGGGGCTCCGTGCCCACGGAGCCTCCTGTGCCCCCTCCCCAGCTTTGCCAGCGGCCCCCCACGCTCCCCGGCTGCCCCCGACCCCTATCAGCTCAACGTGGATAATGGTGAGGAGGGGGCGGCCTGGGGGGGGGGGGGGGGAAGGTGTGGGTGGGGGTCTTGGCGGGGGGGGGTGGGGGGAAGACCCCCCTGGAGACCCCTCCCCACGCCCCTCCCCCCCCCCCTCACCTGAGCTCTTCCTCGGCAGGGAACGTGACAGACATCAACGACAATAGGTGAGGAGGGGGCTTTGGGGGGGGAGCGGGGGGGAGGTTGGGGGGGGGGGGTCTGAGGTTTTGAGGAGGGGGCTGAGGGATTTGGGGAGGGGGTCCCCAAGCCGCAGACCCCACCCCCCCCTCAATTCCCCCCTCCCCCCGCCCCCCCCCCCCAGGAGCGACCTGTCCTGCGCCTGCGAGGCTGAGGAGCAGTCGAAGCTCTTCCCCCTGCGCCAGGAGACGGCGGCCAGTTAATGGCCCCCCCCCCGCCGCGACCCCCCTCACCCGCCACCCCCTCCCCACGCTGCCAGGTAAAGGGGACCCCCCCCACCCCTGCAGACCCCTCCCCACCCCCTCCCTCCCAGCCCTACCCCTGGAGACCCCTCCCCAACGCCCACCCCCCCAACCCCAGCCTCCCTCAGCAGCCATTGAGACGCCAACCCCTCCCCCCCCCAGAGCTCCTTGGGACCCCCAATCCCTTGTGACCCCCCCCCCCCGGACCCCCTCAGAGACCCCTCCCCACGCCTGGAGACCCCTCCCCACCCCCTCCCCCTCAGCCCTACCCCTGGAGACCCCTCCCCAACGCCCACCCCCCATCCCCAGCCTCCCTCAGCAGCCATTGAGACGCCAACCCCTCCCCCCCCAGAGCTCCTTGGGACCCCCAATCCCTTGTGACACCCCCCCCCCCCGGACCCCCTCAGAGACCCCTCCCCACGCCTGGAGACCCCTCCCCACCCCCTCCCCTCCAGCCCTACCACTGGAGACCCCTCCCCAACGCCCACCCCATCCCCAGCCTCCCTCAGCAGCCATTGAGACCCCAATCCCCTCCCCCCCCAGAGCTCCTTGGGACCCCCAATTCATTGTGACACCCCCCCTGACCCCCTCAGAGACCCCTCCCCACGCCTGGACCACCTCCCCCACCCCTCCTCTCCAGCCCTACCACTGGAGACCCCTCCCCAACGCCCACCCCCCAGCCCCAGCCTCCCTCAGCAGCCATTGAGACCCCAACCCCCCCCCCCGAGCTCCTTGGGACCCCCAATCCCTTGTGACCCCCCAATCCCTTGTGACCCCCCCCGCCACCCCCCAGGACCACCTTAGAGACCCCTCCCCACCCCCCACCCCGGCAGACCCCTCCCCAACGCCCACCCCCCCAGCCTCCCTCAGCAGCCATTGAAACCTCCCTCCCCCCCCCCAGAGCTCCTTGGGACCCCCAATCCCTTGTGCCCCCCCCCCGAACCCTCTCAGAGACCCCTCCCCACCGCCCCCACCCCTGCAGACCCCTCCTCACTCCCTCCCCCCAGCTCTACCCCTGGAGACCCCTCCCCAACGCCCACCCCCCCAGCCTCCCTCAGCAGCCATTGAGACCCCAACCCCCCCCCCCCCCCGAGCTCCTTGGGACCCCCAGATCCCTTGTGCCCCCCCCCGCGACCCCCCCCCCAGGACCCCCTTAGAGACCCCAGCCCATCGCTCCCACCCCTGGAGACCCCTCCCCAATGCTCACCCTCACCCCCCACAACCTCCCTCTGGGTGCCCCCCAAGACCCTAAGCCCCCTCCCCACCAGACCCCCCCAGACCCTTTGGACCCCCAGATCCCCCTCCCCACCAGACACCCCCCCCCACAGGACCCTTGGGTGCTCCCTCTCCACCAAGACCCCCCCCCAAGCCTCTGGGTACCCCTAGGACCCTAAGCCCCCTCCCCACCAGACCCCCCCCCCCCCAGGACCCTTTGGACCCCCAGAGCCCCCTCCCCACCGGGACCCCCCAGGACCCTTGGGTGCCCCCTGCCCCCCAGGCCCCCCCACGCCTTTGAGTGCCCCCAGGACCCTGAGCCCTCTCCCCATAAGAGCCCCCCCGGGACCCTTGGGTGCCCCCAGAGCCCCCTCCCCACCAGGACCCCCCCCAGGACCCTTTGGAGCCCCCAGAGCCCCCTCCCCACCACCCTCCTCCCTTTCCCCCTCCCCTTCTCCCCCTCCCCTTCTCCCCCTCCCCCTCCCCTCCCCTTAGGCCCTCCCTGCAGCCCCCCGGGGGGGGGTGTTAGGCCAAAGTGGGGGGGGGGGAAGAAGGATAAAGGGGGGAAGGGAGGGGGTTTGGGGGGGGTCACTCTGTGTGTGTGAAGCCCCCCCCCCCCCCAACCCCAAGTCCCCCTCCCCTCCCCCCCTCCAGGTGCCACCTGCCCCCCCCTCCAGGAGCCCTCTCTGCATGTCCCTGGTGCCAGCTCTGTGCCCTCTGCGCTCGCTGCCAAGCCTGCCCTGCCCCCCCCCCCCCCCCCACGGCCGAGGTGGGGGGGCTCAGCCTTTGGGGGGGAGGGGGGGCCTCTGCCTGACCCTCCCCCCCCCCCCCCTCAGGACACCTCCCAGCCCCTCCTCCTCTCCCCCAGAGCTTCATTTTGGGGGGGGGGGGGGGGGGGGGGGGGGCGCTGCCTGAGGTCTGCTTCGAGATGCCTTAAGCTGAGGCCTGGAGGAAGGGTTGGGGACCACCCCCCCCCCCACCCCCCCTCGGTGCCCACCCCCCCCCCCCAGACCCCCAAGTTGGTGGTGGGGAGGGGGATCCCCACTATTTGGGGGAGGGGGGGGTCACTCCTCCAAGCTGCCTTTGCACACCCCCAGCCCTCACCCCCCCAGCTGTGCCCACCCTGGGACCTGCTGTGCCACCTCCTATGTGCCCCCCGCCCCCCGTCCCCCTCCCGTGGGGGGAGTCCTTTGGGGATGGGGATGGGGGGGGGGGGTCAAGGCCACCCCCTCCCCGTGCCCCCCCCACCCCCACGAGACCACCACCACCCCCCCCCCCCAGCGCTGCATGTCCTGCCCCAGGCCCCTGGGGTGGCTCAATAAAGGTCACTGATGCTGAGTGAGGACTGGGGGGCACTGGGAGGAGGGGAGGGAGGGAGGGACTGGGAGGGAGTGGGAGGGAGTGGGGGGAGTGGGGGGGACTGGGAGGGGACTGGGAGGGAGGGAGAGGGGGGGACTGGGAGGGACTGGGAGAGGACTGGGAAGGACTGGGAGGGAGTGGGAGGGGGTGGGGGAGTGGGAAGGACTGGGAGGGGACTGGGAGGGGTGTGGGAAGGACTGGCAGGGAGTGGGGTGAGACTGGGAAGGAGAGAGGGACTGGGAGGGAGTGGGGGGGGACTGGGAGGAGACTGGGAGGGGAGGGGGGACTGGGAGACTGGGAGGGACTGGGAGGCGGGGGACTGGGGAGTGCGGGTGAGACTGGGAAGGAGGGTGGCTGGGAGGGAGTGGGGTGACTGGGACTGGGAAGGGACTGGGTGGGACTGGGAGGGACTGGGAGGAGAGTGGGGTGAGACTGGGAGGGAGTGAGAGGGACTGGGAGGGGACTGGGAGGGAGTGGGGGGCACTGGGAGGGACTGGGAAAGAAGGACTGGGAGGACTGGGAGGGAGTGGGGGGGACTGGGGAGACTGGGAGGGACTGAGAGGCACTGGGGGGAGGGGACTGGGAGGGAGGCAGTGGGGGCACTGGGAGGAGACTGGGAAAGACTGGGTGGGACTGGGACTGGGAGGGGACTGGGAGGGAGTAGGGTGGGACTGGGGGCACCGACCTGGGAGTGGACTGGGAGGCAGTGGAGGGGGGGCGGGGGGGACTGCACCGGGTGGGACTGGGAAGGACTGGGAGGAGAGTGGGGTGAGACTGGGACTGGGAGTGAGAGGGACTGGGAGGGGACTGGGAGGGAGTGGGGGGCACTGGGGGGGGCACAATGCTTACTGGTCCCAGGCTGGGACCCCTCCCAGCTGGGTGCCCAGGGCGGTGCCAGCCGGGGGCGGGGGCGGGGCTGGGAGGAAGGGGCTGGGGGGCAGGGGGGTGGCTGAGCCCAGCTGGCCAGCACTGGGGGCAGGGGCCCTCAGGGATCCCACCCAGGGATCCAGAGGGATCCCACGGATCCAGAGGGGCCAAAGGGATCCACAGGGATCACACAGAGCCAGAGGGATCCACAGAGCCAGAGGGGCCAAAGGGATCCACAGGGATCACACAGAGATCCCAAAGGGATCACACAGGTCCAGAGGGGCCAAAGGGATCCACAGGGATCACACAGATCCAAAGGGATCCACAGGGATCACACAGATCCAGAGGGATCCACAGAGCCAGAGGGGCCAAAGGGATCCACAGGGATCACACAGAGATCCCAAAGGGATCACACAGGTCCAGAGGAGCCAAAGGGATCCACAGGGATCACACAGATCCAAAGGGATCCACAGGGATCACACAGAGATCCCAAAGGGATCACACAGGTCCAGAGGGGCCAAAGGGATCCACAGGGATCACACAGATCCAGAGGGATCCACAGAGCCAGAGGGGCCAAAGGGATCCACAGGGATCACACAGATCCAGAGGGATCACACAGATCTAGAAGGGCCAAAGGGATCCACAGGGATCACACAGATCCAGAGGGATCCACAGAGCCAGAGATCCACAGGGATCACACAGAGATCCCAAAGGGATCACACAGGTCCAGAGGAGCCAAAGGGATCCACAGGGATCACACAGATCCAAAGGGATCCACAGGGATCACACAGAGATCCCAAAGGGATCACACAGGTCCAGAGGGGCCAAAGGGATCCACAGGGATCACACAGATCCAGAGGATCCACAGAGCCAGAGGGGCCAAAGGGATCCACAGGGATCACACAGATCCAGAGGGATCCACAGGGATCACACAGATCCAGAGGGATCCACAGAGCCAGAGGGGCCAAAGGGATCCACAGGGATCACACAGAGATCCCAAAGGGATCACACAGGTCCAGAGGGGCCAAAGGGATCCACAGGGATCACACAGATCCAAAGGGATCCACAGGGATCACACAGAGATCCCAAAGGGATCACACAGGTCCAGAGGGGCCAAAGGGATCCAAAGGGATCACACAGATCCAGAGGGATCCACAGAGCCAGAGGGGCCAAAGGGATCCACAGGGATCACACAGATCCAGAGGGATCCACAGATCTAGAGGGGCCAAAGGGATCCACAGGGATCACACAGAGATCCCAAAGGGATCACTCAGGTCCAGAGGGGCCAAAGGGATCCACAGGGATCACACAGAGATCCCAAAGGGATCACACTGGTCCAGAGGGGCCAAAGGGATCCACAGGGTTCACACAGATCCAAAGGGATCCACAGGTCCAGAGGGGCCAAAGGGATCCACAGGGATCACACAGATCCAAAGGGATCCACAGGTCCAGAGGAGCCAAAGGGATCCACAGGGATCACACAGAGAGATCCAAAGGGATCACACAGATCCAGAGGGATCACACAGATCCAGAGGGATCCACAGGAGTCACACAGAGAGATCCAAAGGGATCCCACAGCTCCAGAGGAGCCAAAGGGATCCACAGGGATCACACAGAGATCCCAAAGGGATCACACAGGGGTCAGAGGTGCTCCATAGGGGGATCAGAGATGCTCCATAGGGGTCAGAGATGCTCTGTAGGGATCTCAGCCCCGCAGGGACCTCGCATTCCCTGCCCCGCCCCCACCCCCCAGGGCACCCCAAGGGCATCCCCAAGGCTCCCCAGAGCATCCCCAGCATCCCCAGGGCATCCCCAAGAGCATCCCCAGGGCACCCCCAGGGCACCCCCAGAGCATCCCCAGGGCGCCCCAGGGCACCCCCAGAGCACCCCCAGGGCATCCTCAGGACATCCCCAGAGCATCCCTAGAGCATCCTCAAGGCATCCTCAGAGCATCCTTAGAGCATCCCCAGGGCATCCTTAGGGCATCCTCAGGTTATCAGAGCACCCCAGGGCATCCCTCCCCAGAGCACCCATCCTAGGACATCCCCAGAGCATCCCCAGAGCATCCCCAGGGCATCCTTAGGGCATCCTCAGGGCATCCCCAGGGCATCCCATCCTCAGAGCACCCCTAGGGCATCCCCAGAGCATCCCCAGGGCATCCCCAGGACATCCTCAGAGCATCCCTAGAGCATCCCCAGAGCATCCTCAGGGCATCCCCAGGGCATCCCCAGAGCATCCCCAGGGCATCCCAGAGCATCCCCAGGGCATCCCCAGGGCATCCTCAGAGCATCCCCAGGGCATCCTCAGGGCATCCCCAGGGCATCCCCAGGGCATCCTCAGGGCATCCTCAGGGCATCCTCCAGGGCATCCCCAGAGCATCCCCCCCAGAGCATCCCCAGGGCATCCCCAGGGCATCCCCAGGGCACCTCCAGGGCATCCCCATGGCATCCCCAGAGCATCCCCAGGGCATCAGGGCATCCCCAGGGCATCCCCAGGGCATCCATCCCCAGGGCATCCTCAGGGCATCCCCAGGGCATCCCCATGGCATCCTCAGGGCATCCCCAGGGCATCTCCAGGGCATCCCCAGGGCATCCCCAGGGCATCCCCAGAGCATCCTCAGGGCATCCCCATGGCATCCCCATGGCATCCCCAGGGCATCCCCAGAGCATCCCCAGGGCATCCCCAGGGCATCCCCAGGGCATCCCCATGGCACCCCCAGGGCATCCCCAGAGCATCCTCAGGGCATCCTCAGCATCCCCAGAGCATCAGAGCATCCATCCAGGGCATCCCTAGGGCATCCCCAGGGCATCCTTAGGGCATCCCCAGGGCATCCCTAGAGCATCCCTAGGGCATCCCCAGGGCATCCCCAGAGCATCCAGAGCATCCCAGGGCATCCCAGATGGGCATCCCCAGAGCATCCCCAGGGCATCCCCCCAGGGCATCCCCAGAGCATCCCCAGGGCATCCCCAGGGCATCCCCAGGGCATCCTCAGGGCATCCCCAGGGCACCCCCAGGGCATCCTCAGGGCATCCCCAGAGCATCCCTAGGGCATCCCCAGGGCATCCTCCAGGGCATCCCCAGGGCATCCCCAGAGCATCCCCAGGGCATCCCCAGAGCATCCCCAGGGCATCCCCAGAGCATCCCCAGGGCATCCCCAGGGCATCCTCAGGGCATCCCCAGGGCATCTCCAGGGCATCCCCAGGGCATCCCCAGGGCACCTCCAGGGCATCCCCAGGGCATCCATCCCCAGAGCATCCCCAGGGCATCCCCAGAGCATCCCCAGGGCATCCCCAGGGCATCCCCAGAGCATCCCCAGGGCATCCCCAGAGCATCCTCAGGGCATCCCCAGGGCACCTCCAGGGCATCCCCATGGCATCCCCAGAGCATCCCCAGGGCATCAGGGCATCCTCAGAGCATCCCCAGGGCATCCCTAGAGCACCCCTAGGGCATCCCCAGAGCATCCTCAGGGCATCCCATCCCCATGGCACCCCCAGGGCATCCCCAGAGCATCCTCAGGGCATCCTCAGAGCATCCCCAGGGCATCCCATCATCCTCAGGGCATCCCCAGGGCATCCTTAGAGCATCCCCAGGGCATCCCCAGAGCATCCCCAGAGCATCCTCAGGGCATCCCCAGGGCATCCTCAGGGCATCCCCAGGGCATCCTCAGGGCATCCCCAGGGCATCCCCAGGGCATCCCCAGGGCATCCTTAGGGCAT
Source organism: Picus viridis (assembly GCA_033816785.1). NCBI lineage: Eukaryota > Metazoa > Chordata > Aves > Piciformes > Picidae > Picus > Picus viridis. Next base: position 77,024 of record JAWKAJ010000048.1, on the reverse strand, counting down.
CCCCAGAGCATCCCCAGAGCATCCTCAGAGGCATCCCCAGAGCATCCCCAGGGCATCCTCAGGGCATCCTCAGGGCATCCTCAGGGCATCCCCAGGGCATCCCCAGGGCATCCCCAGGGCATCCCCAGGGCATCCCCAGGGCATCCCCAGGGCATCCCCAGGGCATCCCCAGGGCATCCCCAGGGCATCCCCAGGGCATCCCCAGGGCATCCTTAGGGCATCCCCAGAGCATCCCCAGGGCATCCCCAGAGCATCCCTAGAGCATCCTCAGGGCATCCCCAGAGCATCCCCAGGGCATCCCCAGGGCATCCTCAGGGCATCCCCAGGGCATCCCCAGGGCATCCTTAGGGCATCCCCAGGGCATCCTCAGGGCATCCCCAGGGCATCCTTAGGGCATCCCCAGAGCATCCCCAGGGCATCCCTAGAGCATCCCCAGAGCATCCCCAGGGCATCCCCAGAGCATCCCCAGGCATCCCCAGGGCATCCTCAGGGCATCCCCAGGGCATCCTCAGGGCATCCCCAGGGCATCCTTAGGGCATCCCCAGAGCATCCCCAGGGCATCCTTAGAGCATCCCCAGGGCATCCTTAGAGCATCCCCAGGGCATCCCCAGGGCATCCCCAGAGCATCCCCAGGGCATCCCCAGAGCATCCCCAGAGCATCCCCAGAGCATCCCCAGGGCATCCTCAGGGCATCCCCAGAGCATCCTCAGGGCATCCCCAGAGCATCCCCAGGGCATCCTTAGGGCATCCCCAGGGCATCCTCAGGGCATCCCCAGGGCATCCCTCGGGCACCTCCAGGGCATCCCCAGTGCAGCCGCAGTGCGCATGCGCGGAGCTCCTCCTCTCCCCCTGCCCTGCGTCACTTCCGGTGCCGCGCTTCCGGCTTCCGGCGCCGCCGCGGGCCCTGGCGGCAGCGGGCAGCGGGGGCCGGGCGGAAGCGGCGGCGGCGGCGCCAGCGGCAGCCATGGCGGCCTCGATGGCAGCGGCCGGAGCGGCGGCGCGGCGGCGCCGCGCACCAAGACCAAGAAGAAGCAGAAGCGCTTCGTGCCGCAGCGAGTGAAGGTGCCGCGGGCAGCCGACCCCCTGCTGGCCGTGCTGGCCTGGGGAGTCAGCCACCAGGTGAGGCCGGCGCCCCGCCCCGCCGCCCGCGCCCCCCGGCAACGGCCGGCCGGACCCCCGAGCATCGCCACCCCCGGCAACGGCCGGCCGGACCCCGAGCATCGCCACCCCGGCAACGGCCGGCCGGACCCCGAGCATCGCCACCCCGGGCACGGCCGGCCGGACCCCCGAGCTTCGCCACCCTTGGGCACGGCCACCCCCGGGCACGGCCACCCTTGGACAAAGCCCCCCCGGGCACGGCCACCCCCGGGCACGGCCACCCCTGGACACCGCCATCCGGACCCCGCCCCCGCACCCCCGGGCACGGCCACCCCGGGCACGGCCACCCTGGACACCGCCATCCGGACCCCGCCCCCGCACCCCCGGGCACGGCCACCCCCGGGCACGGCCACCCCTGGACACCGCCATCCGGACCCCGCCCCCGCACCCCCGGGCACGGCCACCCTTGGACACCGCCACCCCCGGGCACGGCCACCCCCGGACACCGCCCCCCCCCCGGGCACGGCCACCCCTGAACACCGCCATCCGGACCCCGCCCCCGCACCCCCCAGGCACGGCCAGCCCCGGGCACGGCCACCCCCGGGCATCGCCCTCTCCCCGGGCACTGCCGCCCCCGGGCACTGCCACCCCGGGCATCACCATCCAGACCCGCGAGTATCACCACCCCCGGCACGGCCACCCCCGGGCATCGCCACCCCCACCCCCGGGCATTGCCACCCCGGGCAGGGCCACCCTCACCCCCTGAACCGGCATCGCCACCTATACCTTCGGGTACAGCCACCCCCGGGCATCGCCATCCAGACCCGCGAGTATCACCACCCCCGGGCACGGCCACCCCCGGGCATCGCCACCCCCACCCCCTGGCACGGCCATCCAGACCCCACCACCCGCGCCCCCGGGCATCGCCATCCAGACCGCACCGCCCGGGGCATCGCCACCCCTGGGCACGGCCACCCGCACCCCCGGGGCACCGCCGCCCGCACCTCCCCCTTCCGCCGGCATCCCGGAGCCTGCCCCCCCCCCCCCCCCCCGTACCCTACTTGAACCTCAGCCCTTTAGACCCCAACCCCGCAGGGGCCAAGCGGTGCCCGTTCCCCCCGGGTCTCCCGTTTGCCCTCCTCCCCTCCCCCCGGGTCTCCCGTTCGCCCTCCTCCCCACCCGGGGCTCCCGTTCTCGCTCCTCCCCCGGGGCTCCCGTTTGCCCTCCTCCCCTTCCCCGGGTCTCCCGTTCGCCCTCCTCCCCACCCGGGGCTCCCGTTCTCCCTCCTCCCCGGGGCTCCCGTTCCCCGTCCTCCCCCTTCTCCCCGTTCGGGCTCCCTTTCGACCCCCTCGGGCTCCCGTTCGCCCTTCTCCCCCCCGGGGCTCCCTTTCGACCCCCCCCCCCCCGCGCTCCCGTTCCCCCTCCTCCCCCCACCGAGGCTCCCGTTCCCCCTCCCCCTCCTCGGCTCCTGTTCCCCCTCCCCCCGGGGCCCCCATTCGCCCTCCGCCCCATCCCCGGGGCTTCCGTTTCCCCTCCCTCCCCGGGGCTCCCCTTCCTCGCACCCTCGGGGCTTCCATTCGCCCTCCTCCCCGCCCGGGGCTCCCCCCCCCAGGGCTCCTTTTCGCCTCCTCCCCAGCTCCCTTAACCCCTCCCCCGGGCTCCCTTTCGACCCCCCAGAACTCCCGTTCCTCCTCCCCCCCTCCTCCCCCTTAACCCCTCCCCTCCTCCCCCTTAACCCCTCCCCTCCCCCCTTAACCCCTCCCCTCCCCCCTTAACCCCTCCCCAACCCCCTTAACCCCTCCCCTCCCAGCCCCCTCGTAGCCTGCCCGGGCAGGGGCGGCTTGGGGACAGCCCCTTTAACCCCCTCCCGCTTTGCTGCCACCTTGGGGGGCGGCGGGGGAGGGGAGTCTGGGGGGTGGGCGTGAGGGGGTGGGGTGGTGATCCAGGCTCTGACCCCTCCCCCAGACCCCTCCCCCAACCCTCTCTCCCCTCCCCACCCCCCCCAGATCAACGAGCTGAGCCAGGTGCCGCTGCCGGTGATGCTGCTGCCAGACGACTTCAAGGCCAGCTCCAAGATCAAGGTCAACAACCACCTCTTCAACCGGTGAGCGGAGGGGGTGGGGGGCCCCGGAGACCCCACACCCCCCCCCCCCCGAGGTGTCTCACGGTGTTGTCTGTGTGTCGTCCCCCCCCAGGGAGAACCTCCCCAGCCACTTCAAGTTCAAGGAGTATTGCCCCCAGGTCTTCCGCAACCTCCGGGAGCGCTTCGGCGTCGACGACCAGGACTACCAGGTCCGGGAGGGGGTGGCCGCCGCTAGGGGGCGCTAGGGGGCGCCGCAGGAGGGGCTGGGGGCGCTGCTGGAGGTGCCGGGGGGGGATTAGTAGCACCCCAGGGGCTCGGGGGAACCGCAGGGGCGGTACTGGGGGATGATGCTGGAGGCACCAGGAGGGGCTGGGGGTGGCACTGCTGGGGGTTCTGGGGAGCACCAGGGGGGATCTGGGGGGTTCTGGGAGGCACCGGGGGGGACTGGGGGGCATTGCTGGGGGATCTGGGGGTCCTGGGGGGCACCAGGGGAGCTGGTGGGCACCGCTGGAGGCACCATGGGGGATTGGGGGCACCGTGAAGGGGGGCCTAGGGGGCACTGCTAGGGGCACGATGGGGGATTGGGGGCACAACGGGGGTCTGGGGGGGCACTGCTGGGGGCACCATGGGGGATTGGGGGCACCGCGGGGGGGGTGTCTGGGGGGCACCGCTGGGAGGTCACCGCTGGGGGCGCTAGGGGGCACCGCAGGGGGCTGGGGGCACCCCTGGAGGCACCGCGGGGCAATGGGGGTGCCGCAGTGGGGGGGGAACTGGGGGGCACCGCTGGGAGGTCACTGCTGGAGGCACTGCAGGGGATTGGGTGAAGCGCTGGGGGGCGCTAGGGGGCACCGCCGGAGGCACGGTGGGGGATTGGGGTGCACCGCTGGGAGGTCGCCGCTGGGGGCACCACAGGTGTCTGGGGGGCACCGCGGTGAGGGCCGGTGTGCAGAGCTGGGAGGTCACCGCTAGGGGACGCCATGGGGGTGCCCCCAGCTGAAGCTGTCGCTGTGTGTCCCCTCCCCGCCGCTAGGTGTCGCTGACCCGCAGCCCCCCGCAGTGGGAGGGCAGCGACCGCAGCTTCCTCCTCTCCTACGACCGCACCTTGGCCGTCAAGGAGCTGTCCAGCGAGGACGTGGCCGACGTCCACAGCCTCCTCTCCCACTACCACCAGGTAGGGAGGAGGGGGCTGGGGGGGTGAGGGGGCGGCAGCGGGAGGGGGAGGAGAGGGGGAGGGGGTCCCCGGCGCGGCTGCTCATCGCCCCCAACCCCTACGTGGGTGCTCCCCGCGCACAGATCCATAGGGAGCACACAGAGACCCATAGGGAGCGCACACAGAGACCCATAGGGAGCGCACCAGAGACATAGGGAGCGCACACAGAGACCCATAGGGAGCGCACGCAGAGACCCATAGGGAGCGCACACAGAGACCCAATAGGGAGCACACAGAGACCCATAGGGAGCGCACGAGAGACCCATAGGGAGCGCACACAGAGACCCAATAGGGAGCGCACACAGAGACCCATAGGGAGCGCACAGAGACCCATAGGGAGCGCACGCAGAGACCCATAGGGAGCACACAGAGACATAGAGACAGAGACCATAGGGAGCGCACACAGAGACCCATAGGGAGGCACGCAGCGCAGCGCACAGAGACCCAATAGGGAGCACACAGAGACCCGTAGGGAGCACAGAGACCCGTAGGGAGCACAGAGACCGTAGGGAGCACACGCAGAGACCCATAGGGAGCGCACACAGGGACCCATAGGGAGCGCACACAGAAACCCATAGGGACTACACACAAAAACCCATAGGGACTACACACAGAGACCCAATAGGGAGCACACAGAGACCCATAGGGAGCACACACAGAGACCCATAGGGAGCACACACAGAGACCCATAGGGACTACACACAGGGACCCATAGGGAGCGCGCACAGGGACCCATAGGGAGCGCACAGGGACCCATAGGGAGCGCACAGGGACCCATAGGGAGCACACACAGAGACGCAATAGGGAGCACACAGAGACCCATAGGGAGCACACACAGGGACCCATAGGGAGCGCACACAGGGACCCATAGGGAGCGCACACAGGGACCCATAGGGAGCACACACAGAGACGCAATAGGGAGCACACAGAGACCCATAGGGAGCACACACAGAGACCCATAGGGAGCACACACAGGGACCCATAGGGAGCGCACACAGGGACCCATAGGGAGCACACAGGGACCCATACGGAGCACACACAGGGACCCATAGGGAGCGCACACAGGGACCCATAGGGATTACACACAGAGACCCAATAGGGAGCACACAGAGACCCATAGGGACTACACACAGAGACCCATAGGGAGCGCACACAGGGACCCATAGGGAGCGCACACAGGGACCCATAGGGAGCGCACACAGGGACCCATAGGGAGCACACAGGGACCCATAGGGAGCACACACAGAGACGCAATAGGGAGCACACAGAGACCCATAGGGAGCACACACAGAGACCCATAGGGAGAGACCCATAGGGAGCACACAGAGACCCATAGGGAGCACACACAGAGACCCATAGGGAGGGCACACAGAGACCCATAGGGAGCACACAGAGACCCATAGGGAGCGCACACAGAGACCCATACGGACTACACACAGACGCAATAGGGAGCACACAGAGACCCATAGGGAGCGCACACAGAGAACCATAGGGAGCGCACATAGAGACCCATAGGGAGCGCACATAGAGACCCATAGGGAGCGCACACAGAGACCCATAGAGAGCACACACAGAGACCCATAGGGACTACACAGAGACCCATAGGGACTGCACACAGGGACCCATAGGGAGCGCACACACGGACCCACAGGGAGCGCACACAGGGACCCACAGGGAGCGCACACAGGGACCCATAGGGAGCGCACAGGGACCCATAGGGAGCGCACAGAGACGCAATAGGGAGCACACACAGAGACCCATAGGGAACACACACAGAGACCCATAGGGAACACACACAGAGACCCATAGGGAGCGCACAGAGACCCATAGGGAGCACACAGAGACCCAGACCCATAGGGAGCACACACAGAGACCCATAGGGAGCACACAGAGACCCATAGGGAGCACACAGAGACCCATAGGGAGCGCACATGGGGACCCATAGGGAGCGCACACAGGGACCCATAGGGAGCGCACACAGGGACCCATAGGGATCGCACACAGCCCATAGGGAGCGCACACAGAGACCCATAGGGAGCACACAGAGACCCATAGGGAGCACACAGAGACCCATAGGGAGCGCACACAGAGACCCATAGGGAGCGCACACAGAGACCCATAGGGAGCGCACACAGAGACCCATAGGGAGCGCACACAGAGACCCATAGGGAGCGCACACAGAGACCCATAGGGAGCGCACACAGGGACCCATAGGGAGCGCACACAGGGACCCATAGGGAGCGCACAGGGACCCATAGGGAGCACACACAGAGACGCAATAGGGAGCACACAGAGACCCATAGGGAGCACACACAGAGACCCATAGGGAGCGCACGCAGGGTCCCATAGGGAGCGCACACAGAGACCCATAGGGAGAACACAGAGACCCATAGGGAGCACACACAGAGACCCATAGGGAGCACACACAGAGACCCATAGGGAGCGCACGCAGAGACCCATAGGGAGCGCACGCAGAGACCCATAGGGAGCGCACGCAGAGACCCATAGGGAGCGCACACAGGGACCCATAGGGAGCGCACAGGGACCCATAGGGAGCGCACAGGGACCCATAGGGAGCACACACAGAGACGCAATAGGGAGCACACAGAGACCCATAGGGAGCACACACAGAGACCCATAGGGAGCACACACAGAGACCCATAGGGAGCACACACAGAGACCCATAGGGAGCGCACACAGAGACCCATAGGGAGCGCACACAGAGACCCAATAGGGAGCACACACAGAGACCCATAGGGAGCGCACACAGAGACCCATAGGGAGCGCACACAGAGACCCATAGGGAGCGCACACAGGGACCCATAGGGAGCGCACAGAGACCCATAGGGAGCACACAGAGACCCATAGGGAGCGCACACAGAGACCCATAGGGAGCGCACACAGAGACCCATAGGGAGCGCACACAGAGACCCATAGGGAGCGCACACAGACACCCATAGGGAGCGCACACAGAGACCCATAGGGAGCGCACACAGAGACCCATAGGGAGGGCACACAGAGACCCATAGGGTGGGCACACAGAGACCCATAGGGAGCGCACACAGGGACCCATAGGGAGCGCACACAGGGACCCATAGGGAGCGCACACAGGGACCCATAGGGAGCGCACACAGAGACCCATAGGGAGCGCACACAGGGACCCATAGGGACTACACACCCAAGGGAGAGACCCAATAGGTAGCACACACAGAGACCCATAGGGAGCGCACACAGAGACCCATAGGGAGCGCACACAGGGACCCATAAGGAGCGCACACAGAGACCCATAGGGGGCGCACACAGAGACCCATAAGGAGCGCACACAGAGACCCATAGGGGGCGCACACAGAGACCCATAGGTAGCACACACAGAGACCCATAGGGAGCACACACAGAGACCCATAGGTAGCACACACAGAGACCCATAGGGAGCGCACACAGAGACCCATAGGGAGCGCACACAGGGACCCATAAGGAGCGCACACAGAGACCCATAGGGAGCGCACACAGAGACCCATAAGGAGCGCACACAGAGACCCATAGGGGGCGCACACAGAGACCCATAGGGAGCGCACACAGAGACCCATAGGGAGCGCACACAGAGACCCATAGGGAGCGCACACAGACACCCATAGGGAGCACACAGAGACCCATAGGGAGCACACACAGAGACCCATAGGGAACACACAGAGACCCATAGGGAGCGCACACAGAGACCCATAGGGAGCGCACACAGAGACCCATAGGGAGCGCACACAGAGACCCATAGGGAGCGCACACAGACACCCATAGGGAGCGCACACAGAGACCCATAGGGAGCGCACACAGAGACCCATAGGGAGCACACAGAGACCCATAGGGAGCACACAGAGACCCATAGGGAGCGCACACAGGGACCCATAGGGAGCGCACACAGAGACCCATAGGGAGCGCACACAGAGACCCATAGGGAGCGCACACAGAGACCCATAGGGAGCACACAGAGACCCATAGGGAGCACACACAGAGACCCATAGGGAGCACACACAGAGACCCATAGGGAGCACACACAGAGACCCAATAGGGAGCACACACAGAAACCCATACGGACTACACACAGAGACCCAATAGGGAGCACACAGAGACCCATAGGGAGCACACACAGAGACCCATAGGGAGCACACAGAGACCCATAGGGAGCGCACACAGGGACCCATAGGGAGCGCACGCAGACCCATAGGGAGCCACACAGGGGGAGCGCACACAGAGACCCATAGGGAGCGCACACAGAGACCCATAGGGAGCGCAGGGAGACCCATAGGGAGCACACAGAGACCCATAGGGAGCACACACAGAGACCCATAGGGAGCAAACAGAGACCCATAGGGAGCGCACACAGAGACCCATAGGGAGCGCACACAGAGACCCATAGGGAGCGCTCACAGACACCCATAGGGAGCACACCGAGACCCATAGGGAGCACACACAGAGACCCATAGGGAGCACACACAGAGACCCATAAGGAGCGCACACAGAGACCCATAGGGGGCGCACACAGAGACCCATAGGGAGCGCACACAGAGACCCATAGGTAGCACACACAGAGACCCATAGGGAGCACACACAGAGACCCATAGGTAGCACACACAGAGACCCATAGGGAGCGCACACAGAGACCCATAGGGAGCGCACACAGGGACCCATAAGGAGCGCACACAGAGACCCATAGGGGCGCACACAGAGACCCATAAGGAGCGCACACAGAGACCCATAGGGAGCGCACACAGAGACCCATAGGGAGCGCACACAGAGACCCATAGGGAGCGCACACAGAGACCCATAGGGAGCGCACACAGAGACCCATAGGGAGCACACAGAGACCCATAGGGAGCACACACAGAGACCCATAGGGAGCACACAGAGACCCATAGGGAGCGCACACAGAGACCCATAGGGAGCGCACACAGACACCCATAGGGAGCGCACACAGAGACCCATAGGGAGCGCACACAGAGACCCATAGGGAGCGCACACAGAGACCCAATAGGGAGCACACAGAGACCCATAGGGAGCGCACACAGAGACCCATAGGGAGCACACAGGGACCCATAGGGAGCGCACACAGAGACCCATAGGGAGCGCACACAGAGACCCATAGGGAGCGCACACAGAGACCCATAGGGAGCACACAGAGACCCATAGGGAGCACACACAGAGACCCATAGGGAGCACACACAGAGACCCATAGGGAGGGCACACAGAGACCCAATAGGGAGCACACACAGAAACCCATACGGACTACACACAGAGACCCAATAGGGAGCACACAGAGACCCATAGGGAGCACACACAGAGACCCATAGGGAGCACACAGAGACCCATAGGGAGCGCACACAGGGACCCATAGGGAGCGCACACAGAGACCCATAGGGAGCGCACACAGAGACCCATAGGGAGCGCACACAGAGACCCATAGGGAGCGCACACAGAGACCCATAGGGAGCGCACACAGACCCATAGGGAGCGCACACAGAGACCCATAGGGAGCGCACACAGACACTCATAGGGAGCACACAGAGACCCATAGGGAGCGCACACAGAGACCCATAGGGAGCGCACACAGAGACCCATAGGGAGCGCACACAGAGACCCATAGGGAGCGCTCACAGACACCCATAGGGAGCACACCGAGACCCATAGGGAGCACACACAGAGACCCATAGGGAGCACACACAGAGACCCATAGGGAGCACACACAGAGACCCATAGGGAGGGCACACAGAGACCCAATAGGGAGCGCACACAGAAACCCATAGGGAGGGCACACAGAGACCCAATAGGGAGCACACAGAGACCCATAGGGAGCACACACAGAGACCCATAGGGAGCACACACAGAGACCCATAGGGAGCACACAGAGACCCATAGGGAGCGCACGCAGGGACCCATAGGGAGCGCACGCAGAGACCCATAGGGAGCGCACACAGAGACCCATAGGGAGCGCACACAGAGACCCATAGGGAGCGCACACAGACACCCATAGGGAGCACACAGAGACCCATAGGGAGCGCACACAGAGACCCATAGGGAGCACACAGAGACCCATAGGGAGCAAACAGAGACCCATAGGGAGCGCACACAGAGACCCATAGGGAGCGCACGCAGACTCATAGGGAGCACACACAGACAGCCATAGGGAGCACAAAAAGGGACCTATAGGGAGCACACAGAGATCCATAGGGAGCACACACAGAGACCCATAGGGAGCACATAGAGACCCATAGGGAGCACATAGAGACCCATAGGGAGCACACACAGAGACCCATAGGGAGCACACACAGAGACCTATACGGAGCGCACACAGGGACCCATAGGGAGCGCACGCAGACTCATAGGGAGCACACGTAGAGAGCCATAGGGAGCACACGCAGGGACCCATAGGGAGCACATAGAGACCCATAGGGAGCACACACAGACTCATAGGGAGCGCACACAGGGACCCATAGGGAGCGCACACAGGGACCCATAGGGAGCGCACACAGGGACCCATAGGGAGCGCACAGAGACCCATAGGGAGCAAACAGAGACCCATAGGGAGCAAACAGAGACCCATAGGGAGCGCACACAGAGACCCATAGGGAGCACACAGAGACCCATAGGGAGCAAACAGAGACCCATAAGGAGCAAACAGAGACCCATAGGGAGCGCACACAGAGACCCATAGGGAGCGCACACAGAGACCCATAGGGAGCGCACACAGGGACCCATAGGGAGCCATAGAGACCCATAGGGAGCACACAGAGACCCATAGGGAGCACACACAGAGACCCATAGGGAGCGCACACAGGGACCCATAGGGAGCGCACAGAGACTCATAGGGAGCCACAGAGAGCCATAGGGAGCACACGTAGAGAGCCATAGGGAGCACACGCAGAGAGCCATAGGGAGCACATAGAGACCCATAGGGAGCACACGCAGACTCATAGGGAGCACACACAGACAGCCATAGGGAGCACAAAAAGGGACCTATAGGGAGCACACAGAGACCCATAGGGAGCACACAGAGACCCATAGGGAGCACACACAGAGACCCATAGGGAGCACATAGAGACCCATAGGGAGCACATAGAGACCCATAGGGAGCACACACAGAGACCCATAGGGAGCGCACACAGGGACCCATAGGGAGCGCACGCAGACTCATAGGGAGCACATGTAGAGAGCCATAGGGAGCACACGCAGAGAGCCATAGGGAGCACATAGAGACCCATAGGGAGCACACGCAGACTCATAGGGAGCGCACACAGGGACCCATAGGGAGCGCACACAGGGACCCATAGGGAGCGCACACAGGGACCCATAGGGAGCGCACAGAGATCCATAGGGAGCACACAGAGACCCATAGGGACTGTACACAGAGACCCATAGGGAGAACACGCATACTTATAGGGCGCACAAACAGAGAGCCATAGGGAGCACAAACAGGGACCCATAGGGAGCGCACACAGAGACCCATAGGGAGCGCACACAGGACCCATAGGGAGCGCACACAGGGACCCATAGGGAGCGCACACAGGGACCCATAGGGAGCGCACAGAGATCCATAGGGAGCACACAGAGACCCATAGGGACTGTACAGAGACCCATAGGGAGAACACGCATAGACTTATAGGGACTGCACAAACAGAGAGCCATAGGGGAGCACACAGAGACCCATAGGGAACGCCCACACAGAGACCCATAGGGAACGCACACAGAGACCCATAGGGAGCGCACACAGGGACCCATAGGGAGCGCACACAGGGACCCATAGGGAGCACACAGAGACCCATAGGGAGCACACGCACAGACCCATAGGGAGCGCACGCAGAGACCCATAGGGAGGACACAGAGACCCATAGGGAGTACACCGAGACCCATAGGGAGCGCACAGAGACCCATAGGGAGCACACAGAGACCCATAGGGAGCACACAGAGACCCATAGGGAGCACACACAGAGAGCCATAGGGAGCACAAACAGGGACCCATAGGGAGCACAGAGAGACCCATAGGGAGCAAAGAGAGACCCATAGGGAGCACACACAGAGACCCATAGGGAGCACACACAGAGATCCATAGGGACGCACACAGAGACCCAATAGGGAGCGCACACAGAGACCCATAGGGAGCGCACAGAGGAACCCATAGGGAGCGCACACAGGGACCCATAGGGAGCGCACAGAGACCCATAGGGAGCAAACAGAGACCCATAGGGAGCACACACAGAGACCCATAGGGAGCACACACAGAGATCCAGGGAGCACACACAGACAGCCATAGGGAGCACAAAACCCAGGGACCCATAGGGAGCACACACAGACACCCATAGGGAGCACACAGAGATCCATAGGGAGCACACACAGAGACCCATAGGGAGCACATAGAGACCCATAGGAAGCACATAGAGACCCATAGGGAGCACATAGAGACCCATAGGATGCACACACAGAGACCCATAGGGAGCACACACAGAGACCTATACGGAGCGCACACAGGGACCCATAGGGAGCGCACGCAGACTCATAGGGAGCACACGTAGAGAGCCATAGGGAGCACACGCAGAGAGCCATAGGGAGCACACGCAGGGACCCATAGGGAGCACATAGAGACCCATAGGGAGCACACGCAGACTCATAGGGAGCGCACACAGGGACCCATAGGGAGCGCACACAGGGACCCATAGGGAGCGCACACAGGGACCCATAGGGAGCGCACACAGGGACCCATAGGGAGCGCACAGAGACCCATAGGGAGCAAAGAGAGACCCATAGGGAGCGCACACAGAGACCCATAGGGAGCACACAGAGACCCATAGGGAGCAAACAGAGACCCATAGGGAGCAAACAGAGACCCATAGGGAGCGCACACAGAGACCCATAGGGAGCGCACACAGACCCATAGGGAGCACACAGAGACCCAGGGACACACAGAGACCCATAGGGAGCACACACAGAGACCCAGGGAGCGCACGCAGACTCATAGGGAGCACACGTAGAGAGCCATAGGGAGCACACGCAGAGAGCCATAGGGAGCACATAGAGACCCATAGGGAGCACACGCAGACTCATAGGGAGCGCACACAGGGACCCATAGGGAGCGCACACAGGGACCCATAGGGAGCGCACACAGGGACCCATAGGGAGCGCACAGAGACCCATAGGGAGCACACAGAGACCCATAGGGACTGTACACAGAGACCCATAGGGAGCACACGCAGACCCATAGGGAGCACAAACAGAGAGCCATAGGGAGCACAAACAGAGAGCCATAGGGAGCACAAACAGGGACCCATAGGGAGCACACAGAGACCCATAGGGAACGCACACAGAGACCCATAGGGAACGCACACAGGGACCCATAGGGAGCACAAACAGGGACCCATAGGGAGCACACAGAGACCCATAGGGAGCACAAACAGAGACCCATAGGGAGCACACACAGAGACCCAATAGGGAGCGCACACAGAGACCCATAGGGAGCGCACACAGAGACCCATAGGGACTGGACACAGAGACCCATAGGGAGCGCACACCGAGACCCGTAGGGAGCGCACACAGAGACCCATAGCGAGCACACAGAGACCCATAGGGAGCACACAGAGACCCATAGGGAGCACACAGAGACCCATAGGGAGCACACACAGAGACCCATAGGGAGCACAAACAGGGACCCATAGGGAGCACAAACAGGGACCCATAGGGAGCACAAACAGGGACCCATAGGGAGCACAGAGAGACCCATAGGGAGCACACCCATAGGGAGAGACCCATAGGGAGCACACAGAGATCCATAGGGAGCGCACACAGAGACCCAATAGGGAGCGCACACAGAGACCCATAGGGAGCGCACACCCAGGGAGACCCATAGGGAGCGCACAGAGACCCATAGAGAGCACACACAGAGACCCATAGGGAGCGCACACAGAGATCCATAGGGAGCATACAAAGAGACCCATAGGGAGCGCACACAGGGACCCATAGGGAGCACACACAGAGATCCATAGGGAGCACAAACAGGGACCCATAGGGAGCACATAGAGACCCATAGGAAGCACATAGAGACCCATAGGGAGCACATAGAGACCCATAGGGAGCAGATAGAGACCCATAGGGAGCGCACACAGAGACCCATAGGGAGCGCACACAGAGACCCATAGGAGCGCACACAGGGACCCATAGGGAGCGCACACAGGGACCCATAGGGAGCGCACACAGGGACCCATAGGGAGCGCACACAGGGACCCAGAGGGAGCGCACACAGAGACCCATAGGGAGCGCACACAGGGACCCATAGGGAGCGCACACAGGGACCCATAGGGAGCACACAGAGACCCATAGGGAGCGCACGCAGACTCATAGGGAGCACACAGGGACCCATAGGGAGCGCACACAGAGACCCATAGGGAGCGCACGCAGACCCATAGGGAGCACACGCAGACTCATAGGGAGCACACACAGACAGCCATAGGGAGCACAAAAAGGGACCCATAGGGAGCACACAGAGACCCATAGGGAGCACACAGAGATCCATAGGGAGCACACACAGAGACCCATAGGGAGCACACACAGAGACCCATAGGGAGCACACAGAGACCCATAGGGAGCACACACAGAGACCCATAGGGAGCGCACACAGAGACCCATAGGGAGCGCACACAGAGACCCATAGGGAGCGCACACAGAGACCCATAGGGAGCGCACACAGGGACCCATAGGGAGCGCACACAGAGACCCATAGGGAGCGCACACAGAGACCCATAGGGAGCGCACACAGAGACCCATAGGGAGCGCACACAGGGACCCATAGGGAGCGCACACAGGGACCCATAGGGAGCGCACACAGGGACCCATAGGGAGCGCACACAGGGACCCATAGGGAGCGCACACAGAGACCCATAGGGAGCGCACACAGAGACCCATAGGGAGCGCACACAGAGACCCATAGGGAGCGCACACAGAGACCCATAGGGAGACACAGAGACCCATAGGGAGCACACAGAGACCCATAGGGAGCACACAGAGACCCATAGGGAGCACACAGAGACCCATAGGGAGCGCACGCAGGGACCCATAGGGAGCGCACACAGAGACCCATAGGGAGCGCACACAGGGACCCATAGGGAGCGCACACAGAGACCCATAGGGAGCACACACAGGGACCCATAGGGAGCACACACAGGGACCCATAGGGAGCACACAGAGACCCATAGGGAGCACACACAGAGACCCATAGGGAGCACACACAGAGACCCATAGGGAGCGCACACAGGGACCCATAGGGAGCGCACACAGGGACCCATAGGGAGCGCACACAGAGACCCATAGGGAGCGCACACAGGGACCCATAGGGACCCACAGGGACCCATAGGGAGCGCACACAGAGACCCAGGGAGAGCACACAGAGACCCATAGGGAGCGCACACAGAGACCCATAGGGAGCGCACACAGAGACCCATAGGGACTACACACAGAGACCCATAAGGAGCACACAGAGACCCATAGGGAGCACACAGAGACCCATAGGGAGCACATAGAGACCCATAGGGAGCGCACACAGGGACCCATAGGGAGCGCACGCAGGGACCCATAGGGACACAGACACCCATAGGGAGCACACACAGGGACCCATAGGGAGCACACACAGGGACCCATAGGGAGCACACACAGAGACCCATAGGGAGCACACAGAGACCCATAGGGAGCACACACAGAGACCCATAGGGAGCACACACAGAGACCCATAGGGAGCATACACAGAGACCCATAGGGAGCGCACACAGGGACCCATAGGGAGCGCACACAGAGACCCATAGGGAGCACACACAGGGACCCATAGGGAGCACACAGAGACCCATAGGAAGCACACAGAGACCCATAGGGAGCACACAGAGACCCATAGGGAGCACAGAGACCCATAGAGACCCACAGGGGAGCACACACAGAGACCCATAGGGAGCGCACACAGAGACCCATAGGGAGCGCACACAGGGACCCATAGGGAGCGCACACAGGGACCCATAGGGAGCGCACACAGGGACCCCATAGGGAGCACACAGAGACCCATAGGGAGCGCACACAGAGACCCATAGGGAGCGCACACAGGGACCCATAGGGAGCGCACACAGGGACCCATAGGGAGCACACAGAGACCCAGGGACCCAGACTAGGGAGCACACAGGGACCCATAGGGAGCGCACACAGAGACCCATAGGGAGCGCACACAGACTCCCAGGGAGACACCAGACCCATAGGGAGCACACAGGGACCCATAGGGAGCCCCATAGGGAGCGCACACAGGGACCCATAGGGAGCACACAGAGACCCAGGGAGCCACAGAGACCCATAGGGAGCACACACAGAGACCCATAGGGAGAGCACACAGAGACCCATAGGGAGCACACAGAGACCCATAGGGAGCACACAGAGACCCATAGGGAGCACACACAGAGACCCATAGGGAGCGCACACAGAGACCCATAGGGAGCGCACACAGGGACCCATAGGGCGCACACAGGGAGCGCACACAGGGACCCATAGGGAGCGCACACAGAGACCCATAGGGAGCGCACACAGGGACCCATAGGGAGCGCACACAGAGACCCATAGGGAGCGCACACAGAGACCCATAGGGAGCGCACACAGAGACCCATAGGGAGCGCACACAGGGACCCATAGGGAGCGCACACAGAGACCCATAGGGAGCGCACACAGAGACCCATAGGGAGCGCACACAGAGACCCATAGGGAGCGCACACAGAGACCCATAGGGAGCGCACACAGAGACCCATAGGGAGCACACAGAGACCCATAGGGAGCGCACACAGAGACCCATAGGGAGCACACAGAGACCCATAGGGAGCGCACACAGGGACCCATACACAGAGACCCATAGGGAGCGCACACAGAGACCCATAGGGAGCGCACAGAGACCCATAGGGAGCGCACACAGAGACCCATAGGGAGCACACAGGGACCCATAGGGAGCACACACAGGGACCCATAGGGAGCACACAGAGACCCATAGGGAGCACACACAGAGACCCATAGGGAGCGCACACAGAGACCCATAGGGAGCGCACACAGGGACCCATAGGGAGCGCACACCCAGGGACCACATAGGGAGCGCACACAGGGACCCATAGGGAGCGCACACAGGGACCCATAGGGAGCGCACACAGGGACCCATAGGGAGCGCACAGAGACCCATAGGGAGCGCACACAGAGACCCATAGGGAGCGCACAGAGACCCATAGGGAGCACACAGAGACCCATAGGGAGCGCACAGAGACCCATAGGGAGCGCACACAGAGACCCATAGGGAGCGCACAGGGACCCATAGGGAGCGCACACGAGACCCAATAGGGAGCGCACACAGAGACCCATAGGGAGCACACACAGAGACCCAATAGGGAGCACACACAGAGACCCAATAGGGAGCACACAGAGACCCAATAGGGAGCACACAGAGACCCATAGGGAGCACACACAGAGACCCAATAGGGAGCACACACAGAGACCCAATAGGGAGCACACAGAGAGACCATAGGGATCGCACACAGGGACCCATAGGGACTACACACAGGGACCCATAGGGACTACACAGGGACCCATAGGGACTACACAGGGACCCATAGGGACTACACACAGGGACCCATAGGGACTGCACACAGGGACCCATAGGGAGCGCACACAGGGACCCATAGGGAGCGCACACAGCGACCCATAGGGAGCGCACATAGGGTCCCATAGGGAGCGCACAGAGACCCATGGGGACCCCACATCCATAGGGATCACACACTATAGGGACCACACACAGAAGCCCATAGGGATCACACAGAGATCCATAGGGGTCACACCCAGAGATCCATGGTGAGTACAGAAAACCATAGGGGTCACACACAGAGATCCACAGGGGTCACACAGGGATCTATGGGGATCATGGATGCTCAGGGGTCACAGAGGGATCTATAGGGATCAGGGATCCACAGGGGTCACAGAGGGATCTATAGGGATCACAGATCCACAGGGCTCGCAGAGGGATCTATAGCGATCACGGATCCACAGGAGTCACACAGGGGTCTATAGGGATCATGGATCTGCAGGGCTCACAGAGGGATCTATAGGGATCACAGATCCACAGGGGGATCTATAGGGATCACGGATCCACAGGAGTCACAGGGGGATCTATAGGGATCATGGATCCACAGGGCTCGCAGAGGGATCTATAGGGATCACGGATCCACAGGGATCTATAGGGATCACAGATCCACAGGGGCCACACGGGGATCTATAGGGATCACGGATCCACAGGGGTCACACGGGGATCTATATGGATCATGGATCCACAGGGATCTATAGGGATCTGGGATCCACTGGGGTCACAGAGGGATCTATAGGGATCACAGATCCACAGGGGGATCTATAGGGATCACGGATCCACAGGGCTCACAGAGGATCTGTAGGGATCATGGATCCATGGGGCTCACAGAGGGATCTGTAGGGATCATGGATCCACAGGAGTCACACAGGAGTCTATAGGGATCATGGATCTGCAGGGCTCACAGAGGTATCTATAGGGATCACAGATCTGCAGGGGTCACAGGGGGATCTATAGGGATCACAGATCTGCAGGGGTCACAGGGGGATCTATAGGGATCACGGATCCACAGGGGTCACAGAGGGATCTATAGGGATCACAGATCTGCAGGGATCACAGGGGGATCTATAGGGATCACGGATCCACAGGGGTCACAGAGGGATCTATAGGGATCACAGATCTGCAGGGATCTATAAGGATCACGGATCCACAGGGCTCACAGATGGATCTATGGCGATCATGGATCTGCAGGGATCACAGGGGGATCTATAGGGATCATGGATCCACAGGGGGATCTATAGGGATCATTGATCCACAGGGTTCACAGAGGGATCTATAGGGATCACGGATCCACAGGGGTCACAGAGGGATCTATAGGGATCACAGATCTGCAGGGATCTATAAGGATCACGGATCCGCAGGGCTCACAGATGGATCTATGGCGATCACGGATCTGCAGGGATCACAGGGGGATCTATAGGGATCATGGATCCACAGGGGGATCTATAGGGATCACGGATCCACAGGGTTCACAGAGGGATCTATAGGGATCACGGATCCACAGGGGGATCTGTAGGGATCATGGATCCACATGGGTCACAGGGGGATCGATAGGGATCACAGATCCACAGGGATCTATAGGGATCACGGATCCACGGGGCTCACAGGGGGATCTATAGGGATCATGGATCCGCAGGGGTCACACCTCCATAGCGAGCAGAGACCCGCAGGCACCACGCATCCACAACCACCACTACCAGCAGGCAGGGAGGAGGGGGTTAAGGGGGTGGGGAGGGGGTTAAGGGGGTGGGGAGGGGGTTAAGGGGGTGGGGAGGGGGTTAGGGGTGTCGGGGGTGGCTCACCCTGCCCCGGGTGGGTGCCTGCCCCCGCAGTACGTGGTGCAGTGCCACGGGAGCACGCTGCTGCCTCGCTTCCTGGGCATGTACCGGCTGAGCGTGGAGAGCGAGGACACCTACCTGCTGGTCATGAGGAACCTCTTCAGCCACCGCCTGCCCGTCCACAGGAAATACGACCTCAAGGTGGCGCCCCCCCGGGGGTCACCCCACTTCCCCCTGACCCACCCCCCACCCCCTCGCCGGGGTCGCCTCACCTCCCTTCCTCCCTCCCCGCCCCTTAGGGCTCCTTGGTGTCTCGAGAAGCCAGCGACAAGGAGAAGGTAACGGGGGGGGGGGGGGGGGAGGGAGGTGGTGGCCACCTGGGCTTGTGTGTGTGCCCCCAATTCCCCAAGTGTATGCGTGTGTGTCCCCCAAATGTTGTTCCCCCCACACACACCCCTGTGTCTGTTCCCCCCTTCTGTGACATCTCTTTCCTTCCCTGCTGGTGAGATCTCCCCCTTGCCCCCCCTTTGATCTCTCCTCCCTTGCCCCCCTTGATCTCTCCTCCCTTGCCCCCCTTGATCTCTCCTCCCTTGCCCCCCTTGATCTCTCCTCCCTTGCCCCCCTTGATCTCTCCCTCCTTGCCCCCCCTTGATCTCTCCCCCCTTGCCCCCCTTGATCTCTCCCTCCTTGCCCCCCTTGATCTCTCCTCCCTTGCCCCCCCCTTGATCTTTCCCTCCTTGCCCCCCTTGATCTTTCCCTCCTTGCCCCCCTTAATATCTCCTCCCTTGCCCCCCTTGATCTCTCCTCCCTTGCCCCACCTTGATCTCTCTCTTCCCTTGCCCCCCTTGATCTCTCCCTCCCTTGCCCCCCTTGATCTTTCCCTCCTTGCCCCCCTTGATCTCTCCCCTCCCTTGCTCCCCCTTGATCTCTCCTCCCTTGCCCCCCTTGATCTTTCCCTCCTTGCCCCCCTTGATCTTTCCCTCCTTGCCCCCCTTGATCTCTCCTTCCTTGCCCCCCCCTTGATCTCTCCTTCCTTGCCCCCCCCCCTTGATCTCTCCTTCCTTGCCCCCCACCTTGATCTCTCCTCCCCTCCCCCCCACCTTGATGCTACCTCTCCCCCACCCCCCCCAGGCTGTCTCTTCCCCCTCCCCATGGAGCTACCCTGAACCCTTTGCCTCCTTCCTCCCTTTTCGTTCCCCGGGGTGGGGTCGGGGGAAAAAAACCCCCTTCTGCTTCTCCCCATGCCCAGCCTCCGGGTGCCCCCCCCAACGTGTACATGGGCCCCCCCCCCCCAACGTGTGCCCCCTCCCCCCGTGGCAGGGCAAGGAGCTGCCCACGCTGAAGGACGTGGACTTCCTCAACAAGAACGAGAAGGTCTTCGTGGCCCAGCAGGACCAGAAGGACTTCATGGAGAAGCTCAAGAGGGACGTGGAGGTGGGGAGGAGGGGGGGAAGGGGAGGGGGAGGGCGAGGGGGGGCTGCACTCCCTGGGAGCTGGGGAGGTGGGGGAGGGGGGGACTGGGGAGGATGCACCCCCTGGGGGAGCTCTGGAGGTGAGGGGGGACTGAGGGGGCTGCAGGGAGCTCTGGAAGTGGGGAGGGGGGGAAGCAAGGGGGCTGCACCCCCTGGGGGAGCTCTGGAGGTGGGGGAGGGACTGAGGGGGCTGCAGGGAGCTCTGGAAGTGGGGAGGGGGGGGAAGCAAGGGGGCTGCACCCCCTGGGGGAGCTCTGGAAGTGGGGAGGGGGGGGGCTGCAAGCAAGGGGCTGCACCCCCTGGGGGAGCTCTGGAGGTGGGGGAGGGACTGAGGGGGCTGCAGGGAGCTCTGGAAGTGGGGAGGGGGGCGAGGGGGCTGTGACCCATTGGGAGCTATGGAGGTGTGAGGGGGGCGTGGGGGGGACCTAGGGGGCTGCACCCCCTGGGGGAGCTATGGGGGTGGGGGGGTGTTGGAAAGCCTCAGTGCCCCCCTCCTCACCCATCACCCCAAATGCCCTCTTGGTTGCCCCCCACCCCAAACAACCTTTCAGTTGCCCCCCACCCAAATACCCTCTGGGTTGCCCCCCACCCCAAATGCCCTTTTGGCTGCCCCCCACCCCAAGCTTCCTCTGTGTTGCTCCCACCCCAAATGTCCTTTTGGCTGCCCCCCAAGCCCTCCCTCTGGGTCGCCCCCCACCCCAAGCCTTCCCTCTGGGTCGCCCCCCACCCCAAGCCCTCCCTCTGGGTCGCCCCCCACCCCAAGCCCTCCCTCTGGGTCGCCCCCCACCCCAAGCTCCCTCTGGGTCGCCCCCCACCCCAAACGCCCCGTGGGTCGCCCCCCACCCCAAGCGCCCCGTGGGTCACCCCCCACCCCAAGCGCCCTCTCCCTCGGCCCCGGGCAGTTCCTGGTGCAGCTGAAGATCATGGACTACAGCCTGCTGCTGGGCATCCACGAGGTGGGCAGGGCCGAGCAGGAGGAAGAGGAGGAGGCGGCCGAGGAAGACGAAGGGGGTGGGCCGACGACGGCGGGGGCGGGGGCTGGGGGGAGGCGGAGGAGGAGGAGGGGGCTGCCCCCCTTACGGCACCTCCCCGGAAGGCATCGGCAGCAGCTTCAACTCCCACCGGCCCCTGGGCCCCGGAGACTTCGACCCTGCCGTCGATGTCTACGCCCTGAGGGGCGCCGAGGGTGAGCCGCCGGGGGGGGGGGGGGGGGTCTCGGGGAGGGGTCAGGGGGTGAGGTTTGACTCCCGACTCCCTCCCCCCCCAGACGCCCCCCGCCGGGAGGTTTACTTCATGGGGCTGATCGATGTCCTCACCCAGTACGATGCCCGCAAGAAGGCAGCGCACGCCGCCAAGACGGTCAAGCACGGGGTGAGGAGGGGGCGGTGGGCACCCCCCGGGGCGGGGGGGTGAGGGTGGGCATCCCCCCGCCCCGAGAGAGGTGGGCACGGCCCAAAGAGAAGGAGACCACCCGCGATGGGGGAGGGGAGGCTGAGAAGGGACCACCCCCCCCCGCCGCCCGCCCCGCGGTGGAGTCGGCTTGGGGTACGGGGAGGAGAGGGCAGGGGGTTGGCACCCGGCAGGGGGTTGGCACCTTGGCACCCGGCAGGGGGTGGCAGCTGGCTGGTGGAGGAGGGAGGGGGCTTGTGGAGAGCTGGAGGGTCCCTGTGGTGTCTGCCCTGTGCCCCCGGTGCCCCCTCGTCCTGCGTGCCCCCGTGCCCACGCCCATCCGCTCCACCCCTCCATGCCCCAGTGCCCACTCCAATGCCCCTTGTGCCCACCCTGGTCCTGCGTGCCCCTCTGCCCCCAGGGCCCCCTCCCACCTCCATGTCCCTGTGCCCACTCCAGTGCCCCCCACCCCTCCGTGCCCCTGTGCCATCATTGCCCCCCACCCCTCCGCGCCCCTGTGCCCACTCCAGTGCCCCTGTGCCCCCGGGACCCCTCCACCCCTCTGTGCCCCTGGGGTCCGCCCACCCCCCGTCCCCCTCCCATCCCTCCGTGCCCCTGTGCCCACTCCAATGCCCCTGTGCCCTCATTGCCCCCCCCCCCCGCCCACCCCTCCGTGCCCCCCGTGCCCGCTCCAATGCCCCCCCCGTGCCCCCCCCCCCCCCCGGCAGGCAGGGGCAGAGATCTCCACGGTGCACCCTGAGCAATACGCCAAACGCTTCCTCGACTTCATCACCAACATCTTCGCCTAGGGGGGCGCCCAAGAGCTGCTCCTCCTCACGTCCCCCCCCCCCCCCCCCCCTCCCTCTAAGGGTGTGCTGCAGCCCCCTACCCGACCCGACCCTCCCCTCCCCCCTCAGGTCTGGGCTCCCCTCCCCCCCCCCAGCCTCAGCTCTTGAAGTGCCTTATTTTGGGGGGGGGTGGG
Source organism: Picus viridis (assembly GCA_033816785.1). Taxonomy (NCBI): domain Eukaryota; kingdom Metazoa; phylum Chordata; class Aves; order Piciformes; family Picidae; genus Picus; species Picus viridis. The sequence goes on along the minus strand of JAWKAJ010000048.1, from coordinate 53,337 downwards.
GAGAAGGGGATGCAGGGAGGGGGGTTGGGGGTTGCCCCCTCCCAAATATAAGGGGGGGAGGGGGTCCTGGGATCCTGTTCGTGCCCCCTCCCCCTTACTGGGGTGGGGGGGGGGCCAAAGCAAACACTACTTACCCCAGGGGGTGGGGTGCCCCACCCACCCCCTTTTCTGAGCCCGGGGGAGGGGGGGTAATGTTGGGACATTCCTTGCCCTTGCCCCCCCCCCCCCAAATTGGGACCTTTTGGGGGGGGGTCAGCAGCACCTCCCCCTTACTGTAACCCCTAAGTCCTGGAGGGGCTTTGTGGGACCCCCAAAGGGGGTTCTGTGGGACCTCTGGGGGGGGGCTTTGTGGGACCTCTGGTGGGGGGGGGGCTTCTGTGGGACCTCTGGGGGGGGTTCTCTGGGACCCCCGGGGGGGTGGGGGGTGGGGCATGGCTGGGAGGGTTCTTTGGGGGGGGTCACACACACAGAGGACCATTCCCCTCCCCCTTCCCCCCCCCCTGACCTTTACAAGCCCTGGGGGCTGTACCAGACACCACCACCCCCCCAACTTCCCCCCCCCCCCCCCAGACCCTTCCCCCTCTCCCTCCCCCCGAGAAATAAATTATTGACCTGGAGCCCTGCAGTTGCCTCTCCTCTGCCCCCTGGGGGTGGGCACAAAGCTTGACACCCCCCCCCACACACACACACACACTGCCACCCCCTCCCCACCCCCAAAAAGCTGCTGGTGGCCTCCTTGCCCACCTGGGCACCCCCTGGCTCCTCCTCTCCAGCTGCTGGCACCAACCCCACCCCCCCAGCTCCTTTCCCCGCCCCCCCAGTGCTGAAGGCATTGAAGCAGAGCTGGGCCCTGGGTGCCCCAGCTCATTGCTCATACTGATGGTCTCCCATCCAAGCGCTAACCGGGCCCGACCCTGCTTAGCTTCCCAGGCTGAGCACTGCCCTTGGGAAGGCCATCAGGGACCCTCCCCCGCGAACCCCACCCGGGGCAGCTCCCAGCCCCTCTGCTCCCCCAGCCTGGAGCCTTCCTGGGGTCGTTGTGAGCCAAGGGCAGACCCCAGCCCCGGGCCCCAGCTCATTGCTCATACTGCTGGTCTCCCATCCAAGCGCTAACCGGGCCCGACCCTGCTTAGCTTCCCAGGCTGAGCACTGCCCTTGGGAAGGCCTCAGAGTGGACCCCCCCCCCCCCCCAAAGCCCTCCAAGGCTGCTTTCCCCCTCAGGACAGCTCTCAGCCTCTTCTGCCCCCTGCCTGGAGCCCTCCTGGGGTGGTTGTGAGCCAAGGGCAGACCCCAGCCCCGGACCCCACGCTGCTGGTCTCCCCATCCAAGTGCTAACGGGGCCTGACCCTGCTTAGCTTCCCAGGCTGAGCACTGTCCTTGGGAAGGACACAGAGTGGTCCTCAGGGCCCCCCCCTCTGAAGCCCCCACCAGCTCCTTTCCCCCCCCCCCCCCCCCCCCCCAGGGCACCTCCCAGCCCCTTCTGCCCCCATCCTGGAGCCCTCCTGGGGTGGCTGTGAGCCAAGGGCAGCCCCCAGCCCTTGGTGCCCTCCTCCCATTGGCCTCAGCTGTGGCTCCAGCCTGGCGAGGGCCCTCTGCAGCCCCCAGCAGCTCAAGTCCCACCCAGCTTGGTGCCATCTGCAGCGGCCTGAGGCAGGCTCCAGGCCCTCCCCCAGCTGGGCCCTGGGGGAGTGCCCATGCTGCTGGTCTCCCATCCAAGCCCTCATCGGGGCCGACCCTGCTTAGCTTCCCAGGCTGAGCACTGTCCTTCCGGCCACAGAGTGGATCCCCCCAAACCCCGCCAGGGCAGCTCCCAGCCCCTCTGCTCCCCCAGCCTGGAGCCCTCCTGGGGTGGCCGTGAGCCAAGGGCAGGCCCCAGCCCTCGGTGCCCTCCTCCCATTGGCCTCAGCCCGCCCAGGGCCCTCTGCAGAGCCCCCAGCAGACCAACTCCCACCCAGCCCTCCAGTGACAGCTTGCCGTTGGCCCCGCCCCCACCCCGAGGCTCCGCCCCCGTTGCTATTACCGCGCCCCTGACCTGGCCACGCCTCCCTTCGCGCAGCGACTCCGTTTCACCGGCGCCGCTCGCCGCCGCGTGGCCACGCCCCTTCCCCCAGAGGCCTCCCTCCCATTGGCCCCGCCCCGTTCCCTTACGCCCTCCTCCCATTGGCTACGCCGTCGCCAGGCCCCACCCCCTACCCCCATTGCGCAGGGGTTGCCCCTCCAGCCCCCGCGGCACGCTCTGGCCACGCCCCCTCCCCTTTTCATTGGTCGCGGCCCCATCGCGAGTCCCCACCCCCACCCCCAATTGGCCGCGTCCAAGACTCGGCCCCGCCCCCGCCCCCCCATCGCGCTGTCTCCGCCCCCCTTCCCCTCCCGCGCCGTTCCCGTGGCAACCTTCCCCCTCCCCTCCCCTCCCTCCCTCCCTCCCCTCCCGCCGCCGTTGCCATGGAGGCCCCGCCCCGCGCGGTCACGTGACGCGCGGTGCTCCCCGGGCCGGGTCCCGCCGCCCGCCGCCGCCCGCCGCCCGCTCCCGGCAGCCCCCCCACCCCCAACCCCCTCCCCACCCGCCGCCCCGGGACCCCCTCCCCCCACCCCCCTCTCCCGGAGCCCTCCCTCCCCCCCCCGGAACCCCCCCCCCGGCTCTCCGCTCGCCTCCAGCCATGCTGCGGCCGCCCGGCGATGGTGGGTCCCGGGCTGGGGGGCGGTGGGGAGCGAGGGGGAGGGGAGGGGGGAGGGAGGGAGGGGGAGGGAGGGGGAAGGGGAAAGGGGGGGGGAAGGAGGGTGTCGGCCCTGAGGGTCTTCTGCTTTGCCTCTGCCGCCGCCAGGCCTCAGCGTCCTCCCCCCCCCCCCGCCCCGCCCCGCCCGGGGCCTACCCGCGGGAAGGGCTCAGCCCCAGGCCGTGGTGTGCAGAGCCCCCCGCCCAGCGCCCCCCCCCGCAGGCCTCAGTGCCCCCAGACCTCAGCATCCCCCCCCAGACCTCAGCCCCCCCCAGACCTCAGCATCCCCCCAGACCTCAGCATCCCCCCAGACCTCAGCCCATCCCCCCCCCAGACCTCAGCATCCCCCAGACCTCAGCATCCCCCCCCAGACCTCAGACCTCCCCCCCCAGACCTCAGCATCCCCCCCCCTCAGACCTCCCCCCAGACCCCCCCCCCAGACCTCAGCCCCCCCAGACCTCAGCATCCCCCCCCAGACCTCAGCCCCCCCAGACCTCAGACCCCCCAGACCTCAGCATCCCCCCAGACCTCAGCATCCCCCCCAGACCTCAGCATCCCCCCCCAGACCTCAGCCCCCCCCCAGACCTCAGCATCCCCCATCCCCCCAGACCTCAGCATCCCCCCCCAGACCTCAGCATCCCCCCCCAGACCTCACCATCCCCCCAGACCTCAGCATCCCCCCCCCCCCAGACCTCAGCATCCCCCCCAGACCTCAGCATCCCCCCAGACCTCAGCATCCCCCCCCTCAGACCTCAGCATCCCCCCAGACCTCAGCATCCCCCCCCAGACCTCAGCCTCAGCCCCCCACAGATCTCAGCCCCCCAGACCTCAGCCCCCCAGACCTCAGCTCCCCCCCCCAGACCTCAGCATCCCCCCAGACCTCAGCATCCTCCCCCAGACCTCAGCCCCCCCAGACTTCAGCATCCCCCCCCAGACCTCAGCATCCTCCCCCAGACCTCAGCCCCCCCCCAGACCTCAGCATCCCCCCCCAGACCTCAGCATCCCCCCCCAGACCTCAGCCCCCCCAGACTTCAGCATCCCCCCAGACCTCAGCCCCCCCTCAACCCCCCAGACCTCAGCATTCCCCCCAGACCTCAGCCCCCCCCAGACCTCAGCCCCCTCAGACCTCAGCATCCCCCCCCAGACCTCAGCATCCCCCCCCAGACCTCAGCATCCCCCCCCAGACCTCAGCCCCCCCAGACCTCAGCATCCCCCCCAGACCTCAGCCCCCCCCAGACCTCAGCCCCCCACAGACCTCAGCATCCCCCCCAGACCTCAGCCCCCCCCCAGACCTCAGCATCCCCCCCAGACCTCAGCCCCCCCAGATCTCAGCCCCCCCAGACCTCCCCCCCCAGACCTCAGCAGCCCCCCCAGACCTCAGCAGCCCCCCTCCAACCCTCCATGCCCCTGTGCCAACAATGCCCCTGTGCCCCCAAGCCCCCCCCCCCCACTCTTCCATGCCCCTGTGCCCACTCCAGCGCCCCTGTGCCCCCTGTGCCCCCCAGGTCCCCTGTGCCCACTCCAATGCCCCTGTGCCCCCCTGCTCCTGCATGCCCCTGTGCCCCCCAGGGCCCCCCACCCCCCCTCCATGCCCCTGTGCCCCCTGTGCCCCCCTGCTCCTGCATGCCCCTGTGCCCCCCCCCCCCCGTGCCCACTCCACCCCCCCCCCCCCAGGCCCCTTTGTTGCTGTGGGGTCCCCTGAGGACATTCTGGGGGAGGTGGGGGAGGGGTGCTTGAGGGGGGGGGGGGCTCTGATGGACTCCTACGTGGGGGGGGGGGCGTCTCCCCCATCCTGACCCCCCTTCTCCTGACACCCCCCCCCCAGCCTGTGGCCTTTGGCTCTGCTGATCTGACGTCTGCAGCTCCTGCTGGCCCCCATGGGCTCCCCAGGTGGGTGCCCCCCACGACCCCCCCCCCCCAGACCCCCAAGACCACCACCCCCCCCCCCCCCCCGAACCCCCCTCTTACCCCGGGGTCCTCAGATTGGGGGGTGGGAGCTGGGGGGACACTTAGCTGCCTTCTCCTGCCCCCTCCCCCCCCCGTGAGCCCTCCCCCCCCGTGACTCCACCCACTCAGTGACCCCCTCCCCCTTGTGAGCCCCCACTCTGGCCCCTCCCCCTATCACCCCCTGTGACCCCTTCCCCCTCGTGACCCCTTCCCCGTCGTGACCCCTTCCCCCTCGTGACCCCTCCCCCTCATGACCCTGCCACAGTGGGACCCCTCCCCCCTTGTCATCCCTCCCCCGGAGCTCCTCCCACTGTGTGACCCCCCCACGGTGTGACCCCCTCCCCCCTGTGACCCCCCCACAGTGTGACCCCTCCCCCCTGTGACCCCTCCCCCCTGTGACCCCCCCCCAGTGTGACCCTTCCCCCTGTGACCCCTCCCCCTGTGACCCCCCCTTGTCATCCCTCCACCTGTGACCCCTCCCCCCTGTGACCCCCCCACAGTGTGACCCCTCCCCCCTGTGACCCCCCCACAGTGTGACCCCTCCCCCTGTGACCCCTCCCCCCCCTGTGACCCCCCCACAGTGTGACCCCCTCCCCCCTGTGACCCCCCCACAGTGTGACCCCTCCCCCTGTGACCCCTCCCCTCTGTGACACCCCCACTGTGTGACCCCTCCCCCGTGCCCCCTCCCCTCCCCCCTTTCCCCCCCCATCCCTCTGCTTGGGGACCCCTTGGCCCCACTCCCAGGCCACCCCTGGGTGGCCTCCCTCGGGGGTCCTGACCCCCTGGGGGGGGCTCTCTGTGGCCCCTCCCCTGTCCCCCAGGGGTGGAAGGGACCCCAGGGACCCACTGGGGTCCCCCTCAGGTCCCTCTGGGGCCAGCCCTGGGTGGGGTCCGGCAGGGTCCTGACCCTCTGAGCTTGGACTCTGCCTCCCCTGAGGGGGCCCTACTGGTCTGGGGGTGTCCCCTGCCCCCCCTGGGGTGTCCCTACTGGTCTGGGGGTGTCCCTGCCCCCCTGGGGCTGCCCCTAACCCCCTTGGGGCTGCCTCTAACCCCTCTGGGGCTGTCCCTATCCCCCCTGGGGCTGTCCCTAACCCCCCTGGGGCTGCCCCTAACCCCTCTGGGGCTGCCCCCTCCCCCTGGGGCTGTCCCTAACCCCTCTGGGGCTGTCCCTAACCCCTCTGGGGCTGTCCCTAACCCCCCTGGGGCTGCCCCTGTCCCTAACCCCCCTGGGGCTGCCTCTAACCCCCTGGGGCTGTCCCTATCCCCCTGGGGCTGTCCCTAACCCCCTGGGGCTGTCCCTAACCCCCCTGGGGCTGCCCCTCCCCCTGGGGCTGCCTAACCCCTCTGGGGCTGTCCCTATGCCCCTGGGGCTGTCCCTAACCCCCCTGGGGCTGCCCCTAACCCCCAGGGGCTGTCCCTAACCCCCCTGGGGCTGCCTCTAACCAACCAGGGGCTGTCCCTACCCCCCCAACCCTATCCCCCTGGGGCTGTCCCTATCCCCCTGGGGCTGTCCCCTAACCCCCCTGGGGCTGCCTCTAACCCCTGGGGCTGCCCCTAACCCCCCTGGGGCTGCCCCTAACCCCCCTGGGGCTGTCCCTAACCCCCCTGGGGCTGTCCCTAACCCCCTGCCTCTGGGGCCCTGGGGCTGCCCCTAACCCCCCTGGGGCTGTCCCTAACCCCCTGGGGCTGTCCCTAACCCCCCTGGGGCTGCCTCCCTAACCCCTCTGGGGCTGTCCCTAACCCCCTGGGGCTGCTTCCTAACCCCCCTGGGGCTGTCCCTAACCCCCTGGGGCTGTCCCTAACCCCCCTGGGGCTGCCCCTAACCCCTCTGGGGCTGCCTCTAACCCCCTGGGGCTGCCTCTAACCCCTGGGGCTGTCCCTAACCCCTCTTTAGTTGCCCTTAGTGCCTTGGGGCTGCCTCTAACCCCCCTGGGGCTGTCCCTAACCCCCCTGGGGCTGCCTCTAACCCCCCTGGGGCTGCCTCTAACCCCCCTGGGGCTGCCTCTAACCCCCTGGGGCTGTCCCTAACCCCCTGGGGCTGTCCCTATCCCCCTGGGGCTGTCCCTAACCCCCCTGGGGCTGCCCCTAACCCCCTGGGGCTGCCTCTAACCCCTCTGGGGCTGTCCCTATCCCCCCTGGGGCTGTCCCCCTAACCCCCTGGGGCTGCCCCTAACCCCCCTGGGGCTGCCTCCTAACCCCTCTGGGGCTGTCCCTATCCCCCTGGGGCTGTCCCTAACCCCCTGGGGCTGTCCCTAACCCCCTTTAGTTGCCTTTAGTGCCTTGGGGCTGCCTCTAACCCCTCTGGGGCTGTCCCTATCCCCCCTGGGGCTGTCCCTAACCCCCCTGGGGCTGCCCCTAACCCCCTGGGGCTGCCTCTAACCCCTCTGGGGCTGTCCCTATCCCCCCTGGGGCTGTCCCTAACCCCTCTGGGGCTGTCCCTAACCCCTCTTTAGTTGCCTTTAGTGCCTTGGGGCTGCCTCTAACCCCCCTGGGGCTGTCCCTAACCCCCCTGGGGCTGTCCCTATGCCCCTGGGGCTGTCCCTAACCCCCCTGGGGCTGCCTCTAACCAACCAGGGGCTGTCCCTACCCCCCTGGGGCTGCCTCCCTACCCCCCTGGGGCTGTCCCTATCCCCCCCTGGGGCTGTCCCTAACCCCCTGGGGCTGTCCCCTAACCCCCTGGGGCTGTCCCTAACCCCCCTGGGGCTGCCTCTAACCCCCTGGGGCTGTCCCTATCCCCCCTGGGGCTGCCCCTGACCCCCTGGGGCTGTCCCTAACCCCCCTGGGGCTGTCCCTAACCCCCCTGGGGCTGTCCCTATCCCCCTGGGGCTGTCCCTAACCCCCCTGGGGCTGCCCCCTCTGGGGCTGTCCCTATCCCCCCTGGGGCTGCCCCTAACCCCTCTGGGGCTGCCCCTAACCCCCCTGGGGCTGCCCCTAACCCCCCTGGGGCTGCCTCTAACCCCCTGGGGCTGTCCCTATCCCCCTGGGGCTGTCCCTAACCCCCTGGGGCTGCCCCTAACCCCCCCTGGGGCTGCCTCTAACCCCCTGGGGCTGTCCCTATCCCCCCTGGGGCTGTCCCTAACCCCTCTGGGGCTGTCCCTAACCCCTCTTTAGTTGCCTTTAGTGCCTTGGGGCTGCCTCTAACCCCTCTGGGGCTGTCCCTAACCCCCCCTGGGGCTGTCCCTATGCCCCCTGGGGCTGTCCCTAACCCCCCTGGGGCTGCCTCTAACCAACCCTAACCCCCCCTGGGGCTGCCTCTAACCCCCTGGGGCTGTCCCCCCCCCTGGGGCTGTCCCTAACCCCCCTGGGGCTGTCCCTAACCCCCCTGGGGCTGCCTCTAACCCCCTGGGGCTGTCCCTATCCCCCTGGGGCTGTCCCTATCCCCCTGGGGCTGTCCCTAACCCCCTGGGGCTGCCCCTAACCCCCCTGGGGCTGCCTCTAACCCCCCTGGGGCTGTCCCTATCCCCCCTGGGGCTGCCCCTAACCCCCCTGGGGCTGTCCCTAACCCCCCTGGGCTGCCCCTAACCCCTGGGGCTGTCCCTATCCCCCTGGGGCTGTCCCTAACCCCCCTGGGGCTGCCTCTAACCCCTCTGGGGCTGTCCCTATCCCCCCTGGGGCTGTCCCTAACCCCTCTGGGGCTGTCCCTATCCCCCTGGGGCTGCCTCCTAACCCCTCTGGGGCTGTCCCCCTATCCCCTGGGGCTGTCCCTAACCCCTCTGGGGCTGTCCCTAACCCCTCTTTAGTTGCCTTTAGTGCCTTGGGGCTGCCTCTAACCCCCTGGGGCTGTCTCTAACCCCCCTGGGGCTGTCCCTAACCCCCCTGGGGCTGCCCTCCCCCTGGGGCTGTCCCTAACCCCCTGGGGCTGCCTCTAACCCTCCTGGGGCTGTCCCTAACCCCTCTGGGGCTGTCCCTAACCCCTCTTTAGTTGCCTTTAGTGCCTTGGGGCTGCCTCTAACCCCCTGGGGCTGTCTCTAACCCCTGGGGCTGTCCCTAACCCCCCTGGGGCTGTCCCTATCCCCCTGGGGCTGTCCCTATCCCCCTGGGGCTGTCCCCTAACCCCCTGGGGCTGCCCCTAACCCCCCTGGGGCTGCCTCTAACCCCCCTGGGGCTGTCCCTATCCCCCCTGGGGCTGTCCCTAACCCCCCTGGGGCTGTCCCTAACCCCCTGGGGCTGTCCCTAACCCCCTGGGGCTGCCTCTAACCCCCTGGGGCTGTCCCTATCCCCCTGGGGCTGTCCCTAACCCCCCTGGGGCTGCCTCCTAACCCCTCTGGGGCTGTCCCTATCCCCCTGGGGCTGTCCCTAACCCCTCTGGGGCTGTCCCTAACCCCTCTTTAGTTGCCTTTAGTGCCTTGGGGCTGCCTCTAACCCCCCTGGGGCTGCCTCTAACCCCCCTGGGGCTGTCCCTAACCCCCCTGGGGCTGTCCCTATGCCCCCTGGGGCTGTCCCTAACCCCCTGGGGCTGTCCCTAACCCCCCTGGGGCTGCCTCTAACCCCTCTGGGGCTGCCTCTAACCCCCTGGGGCTGTCCCTAACCCCCCTGTCCCTATGCCCCCTGGGGCTGTCCCTAACCCCCCTGGGGCTGCCCCTAACCCCTGGGGCTGTCTCTAACCCCCTGGGGCTGTCTCTAACCCCCCTGGGGCTGTCCCTAACCCCCCTGGGGCTGTCCCTATGCCCCCTGGGGCTGTCCCTAACCCCCCTGGGGCTGCCTCTAACCCTCCTGGGGCTGTCCCTATCCCCTGGGGCTGTCCCTAACCCCCTGGGGCTGTCCCTAACCCCTCTTTAGTTGCCTTTAGTGCCTTGGGGCTGCCTCTAACCCCCCTGGGGCTGTCTCTAACCCCCCTGGGGCTGTCCCCTAACCCCCCTGGGGCTGTCCCTATGCCCCCTGGGGCTGTCCTATCCCCCTGGGGCTGTCCCTAACCCCTCTGGGGCTGCCTCTAACCCCCCTGGGGCTGCCTCCTAACCAACCAGGGGCTGTCCCTATCCCCTGGGGCTGTCCCTAACCCCCCTGGGGCTGTCTCTAACCCCCCTGGGGCTGCCTCTAACCCCCCTGGGGCTGTCCCTATCCCCCCTGGGGCTGTCCCTAACCCCCTGGGGCTGTCCCTAACCCCCTGGGGCTGCCTCTAACCCCCTGGGGCTGTCCCTATCCCCCCTGGGGCTGTCCCTATCCCCCTGGGGCTGTCCCTAACCCCCTGGGGCTGCCCCTAACCCCCCTGGGGCTGTCCCTATCCCCCCTGGGGCTGTCTCTAACCCCCTCGGGCTGCCCCTAACCCCCTGGGGCTGTCCCTAACCCCCCTGGGGCTGTCTCTAACCCCCCTGGGGCTGCCTCCTAACCCCTCTTGGGCTGTCCCTAACCCCCCTGGGGCTGCCTCTAACCCCTTGGGGCTGCCTCTAACCCCCTGGGGCTGTCCCTAACCCCTCTTTAGTTGCCCTTAGTGCCTTGGGGCTGCCTCTAACCCCCTTGGGGCTGTCCCTAACCCCCCTGGGGCTGCCTCTAACCCCTCTTTAGTTGCCCTTAGTGCCTTGGGGCTGCCTCTAACCCCTTGGGGCTGTCTCTAACCCCTCTGGGGCTGCCTCTAACCCCTCTTTAGTTGCCCTTAGTGCCTTGGGGCTGCCTCTAACCCCTCTGGGGCTGCCTCTAACCCCTCTGGGGCTGCCTGTAACCCCCTGGGGCTGCCTCTAACCCCTCTGGGGCTGCCTCTAACCCCTCTGGGGCTGCCTCTTACCCCTCTGGGGCTGCCTCTAACCCCTCTTTAGTTGCCTTTAGCGCCTCGGGGGCTGCCTCTAACCCCTCCTGGGGAAGGTTCCCTTTCCCCCTAACCCTTTCTCCCCCTCTCCCCCTTTCCCCCGGCCCCCCTCCCCGGCAGTGTCCTTCGTGCTCTCCCGGATGGCCGCCTGCGGGGGGGCGCCAAGAACAAGGTGACGGTGTCGAAGCGGGTCTGGGACTTCCTGACCCAGGAGAGCCCCGCCCGGCTGGCTCGGCTGAAGGAGGAGACCAAAGTCAGCATCCTGGTGGACGGCGAGACCTCGGAGCTCTACGTCCTGCAGCTCTGCGCCCCCCCCGGGCCCCCCCCGGCGGGCTCTGCCCCGCCCGCAAGGCGCTGAAGGCCCTGCTGAAGGAGGCGGAGAAGGAGCTGAAGAAGAAGCCCTCCGCGCCCCCCCCCGCCCCGGCACGGGAGACCTCCTCCTGGGGGCCCTGCTGGAGCCCGGCCGGGCGGCCCTGGGCGGCCCCGGGGCGGCGGGGGCGGGGGGCACGGAGCCGCAGCAGGAGGAGGAGGAGGAGGCGGGCGAGGAGGAGGGGTCGCGCATGGAGGGTGGGGTCGGGGTGGACGGAGGAGGAGGAGGGGGTGGGCACGGAGGAGGAGTGGGCATGGAGGGGGTGGGTACGGAGGGGGAGTAGGGCATGGAGGGGGTGGGTATGGAGGGGGGGGAGGAGGGGGTGGGCATGGGGGTGGGTATGGAGGGGGAGGGGGTGGGCACGGAGGTGGGCATGGGGGTGGGTATGGAGGGGGGGGGGGGTGGGCATGGGGCAGGGGTCGGGCATGGAGGGGGAGGAGGTGGGCATGGGGGTGGGTATGGAGGGGGAGGGGGTGGGCACGGGGCAGGGGTCGGGCGTGGGGTAGCGGGTGGGCACGGAGGCGGGGCTGGGCATGGAGCAGGGGGTGGGCACGGAGGAGGAGGGGGTGGGCATGGGGGTGGGGGGAGGCTATGGAGGAGGAGGGGGTGGGCACGGGGGTGGGGGAGGGTATGGAGGAGGAGGGGGTGGGCACGGGGGTGGGGAGGGTATGGAGGCGGGGTCGGGCACGGAGGGGGGGGTCGGGCAGGCGGGAGGGGGAGTTGGGCAAGCAGCAGGGTCGGGCACGGAGGAGCAGGAGGGGAACCGGGCACGGAGGAACGGGAGGGGTCGGGCACGGAGGAGGAGCAGGAGGGGCAGCCGGGCACGGAGGAGCAGGGCACGGAGGAGGAGCAGGAGGGGGAACCGGGCACGGATCAGGCGCAGCCGGGCACGGAGGAGCGGGGGAGCTGGGCAGGCAGTGGGCACAGGCGGGCACGGAGGAGCAGGAGGGGGGAGCCGGGCGTGGAGGAGCAGGGCACGGAGGAGCAGGAGGGGCAGCCGGGCGCGGAGGGGCAGCCGGGCACGGAGGAGCAGGAGGGGCAGCCGGGCACGGAGGAGCCGGGCGTGGAGGAGCCGGGCACGGAGGAGCAGGAGGGGCAGCCGGGCACGGAGGAGCCGGGCGCGGAGGAGCCGGGCACGGAGGAGCAGGAGGGGCAGCCGGGCACGGAGGAGCCGGGCGCGGGGGAGCCGGGCACGGAGGGGCAGCCGGGCACGGAGGAGCCGGGCGCGGGGGAGCCGCGGCGGCGCGCCGGCGGGCAGAGCTCCGGCGCGCCGGGAGGAGCGGTTGGCACCTCGGGGGCGCCGGCGGGGCCGTGCCCGTGGGACGAGGAGCCCGAGCGGCAGTGCCCGATCTGCCTGGGGGAGATCCAGCAGGCCAAGACGCTGGAGAAGTGCCGGCACAGCTTCTGCGAGGCCTGCATCACCCGGGCGCTGCAGGTCAAGCGAGCCTGCCCCATGTGCGGCCGCTTCTACGGGCAGCTGGTGGGCAACCAGCCCCCCAACGGCCGCATGCTGGTCACCAGGGATGCCAGCCTGCTGCTGCCGGGCTACGAGCGCTTCGGCACCATCATCATCCAGTACGTCTTCCCGCCGGGGGTGCAAGGGGTGAGTTCGGCTGCGGAGCGGTGCCCGCCCGCCCCCTGCCCGCCGCTGCGTGCCCGCGGAGCCCCTCGAGCTGGGCGCCTCTCGCCCGCGGTGCCCCTTGCCCAGCTCTGTGCCCTTTGCCCGGCTCTGTGCCTCCTGCACCCCTCATGCCCAGTGCCCTTTGCCCAGCTCTGTGCCCCTTGCCCAGTCCATGCCCTCTCCCTACCTCACCCTCAGTGCCCTTTGCCCAGCTCTGTGCCCTTCACCTTCAGTGCCCTTTGCCCAGCTCTGTGCCCTTCACCTTCTGTGCCCTTTGCCCAGCTCTGTGCCCTTTGCCACTCTCGCCCTTTGCCCAGCTCTGTGCCCTTCACCTTCTGTGCCCTTTGCCACTCTTGGTGCCCTTTGCCCAGCTCTGTGCCCTTCACCTTCTGTGCCCTTTGCCACTCTTCAGTGCCCTTTGCCCAGCTCTGTGCCCTTCACCTTCTGTGCCCTTTGCCCAGCTCTGTGCCCTTTGCCATTCTCGGTGCCCTTTGCCCAGCTCTATGCCCTTCACCTTCTGTGCCCTTTGCCACTCTCGGTGCCCTTTGCCCAGCTCTGTGCCCTTCACCTTCTGTGCCCTTTGCCACTCTGTGCCCTTTGCCCAGCTCTGTGCCCTTCACCTTCTGTGCCCTTTGCCACTCTTGGTGCCCTTTGCCCAGCTCTGTGCCCTTCACCTTCTGTGCCCTTTGCCCAGCTCTGTGCCCTTTGCCATTCTCGGTGCCCTTTGCCCAGCTCTGTGCCCTTCACCTGTCTGCCACTGCCCTTTGCCCAGCTCTGTGCCCTTTGCCCTTTGCCACTCTTGGTGCCCTTTGCCCAGCTCTGTGCCCTTCACCTTCTGTGCCCTTTGCCACTCTTGGTGCCCTTTGCCCAGCTCTGTGCCCTTCACCTTCTGTGCCCTTTGCCCAGCTCTGTGCCCTTTGCCACTCTTGGTGCCCTTTGCCCAGCTCTGTGCCCTTCACCTTCTGTGCCCTTTGCCACTCTTGGTGCCCTTTGCCCAGCTCTGTGCCCTTCACCTTCTGTGCCCTTTGCCACTCTTGGTGCCCTTTGCCCAGCTCTGTGCCCTTCACCTTCTGTGCCCTTTGCCCAGCTCTGTGCCCTTTGCCATTCTCGGTGCCCTTTGCCCAGCTCTGTGCCCTTCACCTTCTGTGCCCTTTGCCACTCTCGGTGCCCTTTGCCCAGCTCTGTGCCCTTCACCTTCTGTGCCCTTTGCCATTCTCGGTGCCCTTTGCCCAACTCTATGCCCTTCACCCTCGGTGCCCTTTGCCCTGCTCCATGCCCTCTCCTCACTCTCAGTGCCCATTGCCCAGCTGTGTGCCCCCTGCACCCCTCACCCTCTGTGCCCCTTGCCCAGTCCATCCCCTCTTCCCCCTCACCCCCCACTGCCCTTTGCCCAGCTCTGTGCCCTCTGCACCCCTCAACCTCTGCACCCCTCACCCTCGGTGCCCTCTGCCCTGCTCCGTGCCCACTCCTCCCCCTCAGTGCCCTTTGCCTTTGCCCCCTGTGCTGGCAGGTGGAGCACCCCAACCCGGGGGTGCAGTACCCGGGCACCACGCGGGTGGCATAGCTCGCCCAGCTCTGTGTCCCCTGTGCCCCTCACCCTCTGTGCCACTCACCCTCAGTGCCCTTTGTCCATCTCCATGCCCTCTCCTCCCCCTCAGTGCCCTGTTCTCTCCCTGGCAGGTGGAGCAGCCCAACCCGGGGGTGCGGTACCAGGGCACAACATCGGGTGGCATACTCCATGCCCAGCTCCGTGCCCCCCATCTGTGTCCCTCTGCACCCATCCCCCTCAGTGCCCTTTGCCCAGCTCTGTGCCCTTCACCTTCTGTGCCCCTTGCCCAGCTCCATGCCCTCTCCTCCCCCTCAGTGCCCTGTTCTCTCCCTGGCAGGTGGAGCAGCCCAACCCGGGGGTGCGGTACCCGGGCACCAACACGGGTGGCATACCTGCCCAGCTCCCCCCTGTGTCCCCTGCACCCATCCCCCTCAGTGCCCTTTGCCCAGCTCTGCACCCATCCCCCTCAGTGCCCTTTGCCCAGCTCTGTGCCCTTCACCATCTGTGCCCCTTGCCCATCTCCATGCCCTCTCCTCCCCCTCAGTGCCCTTTGCCCAGCTCTGTGCCCTTCACCTTCTGTGCCCCTTGCCCTGCTCCATGCCCTCTCCTGCTCCCCCTCAGTGCCCTTTGCCCAGCTCTGTGCCCTTCACCATCTGTGCCCCTTGCCCATCTCCATGCCCTCTCCTCCCCCTCAGTGCCCTTTGCCCAGCTCTGTGCCCTTCACCTTCTGTGCCCTTTGCCCTGCTCCATGCCCTCTCCTCCCCCTCAGTGCCCTTTGGCCAGCTCTGAGCCCTTCACCTTCTGTGCCCCTTGCCCAGCTCCATGCCCTCTCCTCCCCCTCAGTGCCCTGTTCTCTCCCTGGCAGGTGGAGCAGCCCAACCCGGGGGTGCGGTACCCGGGCACCACACGGGTGGCATACCTGCCCAGCTCTGTGCCCCCTGTGTCCCTCTGCACCCATCCCCCTCAGTGCCCTTTGCCCAGCTCTGTGCCCTTCACCATCTGTGCCCCTTGCCCATTTCCATGCCCTCTCCTCCCCCTCAGTGCCCTTTGCCCAGCTCTGTGCCCTTCACCATCTGTGCCCCTTGCCCATCTCCATGCCCTCTCCTCCCCCTCAGTGCCCTTTGCCCAGCTCTGTGCCCTTCACCATCTGTGCCCCTTGCCCAGCTCCATGCCCTCTCCTCCCCCTCAGTGCCCTTTGCCCAGCTCTGAGCCCTTCACCTTCTGTGCCCCTTGCCCAGCTCCATGCCCTCTCCTCCCCCTCAGTGCCCTTTGCCCAGCTCTGTGCCCTTCACCATCTGTGCCCCTTGCCCATCTCCATGCCCTCTCCTCCCCCCCTCAGTGCCCTTTGCCCAGCTCTGTGCCCTTCACCATCTGTGCCCCTTGCCCAGCTCCATGCCCTCTCCTCCCCCTCAGTGCCCTTTGCCCAGCTCTGAGCCCTTCACCTTCTGTGCCCTTTGCCCTGCTCCATGCCCTCTCCTCCCCCTCAGTGCCCTTTGCCCAGCTCTGTGCCCTTCACCATCTGTGCCCCTTGCCCATCTCCATGCCCTCTCCTCCCCCTCAGTGCCCTTTGCCCAGCTCTGTGCCCTTCACCATCTGTGCCCCTTGCCCAGCTCCATGCCCTCTCCTCCCCCTCAGTGCCCTTTGCCCAGCTCTGAGCCCTTCACCTTCTGTGCCCCTTGCCCAGCTCCATGCCCTCTCCTCCCCCTCAGTGCCCTGTTCTCTCCCTGGCAGGTGGAGCAGCCCAACCCTGGGGTGCGGTACCCGGGCACCACGCGGGTGGCATACCTGCCCAGCTCTGTGCCCCCTGTGTCCCTCTGCACCCATCCCCCTCAGTGCCCTTTGCCCAGCTCTGAGCCCTTCACCTTCTGTGCCCCTTGCCCAGCTCCATGCCCTCTCCTCCCCCTCAGTGCCCTGTTCTCTCCCTGGCAGGTGGAGCACCCCAACCCGGGGGTGCGGTACCCGGGCACCACGCGGGTGGCATACCTGCCCGACTGCCCCGAGGGCAACAAGGTGCTGGCGCTGTTCCGCAAGGCCTTCGAGCAGCGCCTGACCTTCACGGTGGGCACCTCCCTCACCACCGGCCGTGCCAACGTCATCACCTGGAACGACATCCACCACAAGACCAACTGCACCGGCGGCCCCCAGCTGTAGGTGGCGCTGCAGCCCCCCACCCCCAACACCCCGAGGGCACCGAGGGCACGGAGCGGGTGCAGCGGGGAAGGGGGCGAGGAGGAGGTGGCGTGGGGTGGGCGGAGCTGGCATGGGGTGGGTGGAGGTGGCATGGAGTGGGTATGGATGGCATGGAGTGGGTATGGATGGAATGAGGTGGGTAGAGGTGGCATGGAGTGGGTAGAGGTGGCATGGAGTGGGTATGGATGGAATGAGGTGGGTAGAGGTGGCATGGAGTGGGTAGAGGTGGCATGGAGTGGGTAGAGGTGGCATGGAGTGGGTATGGATGGAATGAGGTGGGTAGAGGTGGCATGGAGTGGGTAGAGGTGGCATGGAGTGGGTAGAGGTGGCATGGAGTGGGTATGGATGGAATGAGATGGGTAGAGGTGGCATGGAGTGGGTAGAGGTGGCATGGAGTAGGTATGGATGGAATGAGGTGGGTATAGGTGGCATGGAGTGGGTATGGATGGAATGAGGTGGGTAGAGGTGGCATGGAGTGGGTAGAGGTGGCATGGAGTGGGTATGGATGGAATGAGGTGGGTAGAGGTGGCATGGAGTGGGTATGGATGGAATGAGGTGGGTAGAGGTGGCATGGAGTGGGTAGAGGTGGCATGGAGTGGGTAGAGGTGGCATGGAGTAGGTATGGATGGAATGAGGTGGGTAGAGGTGGCATGGAGTGGGTATGGATGGAATGAGGTGGGTAGAGGTGGCATGGAGTGGGTAGAGGTGGCAAGGAGTGGGTATGGATGGAATGAGGTGGGTAGAGGTGGCATGGAGTGGGTAGAGGTGGCAAGGAGTGGGTATGGATGGAATGAGGTGGGTAGAGGTGGCATGGAGTGGGTATGGATGAAATGAGGTGGGTAGAGGTGGCATGGAGTGGGTAGAGGTGGCAAGGAGTGGGTATGGATGGAATGAGGTGGGTAGAGGTGGCATGGAGTGGGTATGGATGGAATGAGGTGGGTAGAGGTGGCATGGAGTGGGTAGAGGTGGCATGGAGTGGGTATGGATGGAATGAGGTGGGTAGAGGTGGCATGGAGTGGGTATGGATGGCATGGAGTGGGTATGGATGGAATGAGGTGGGTAGAGGTGGCATGGAGTGGGTAGAGGTGGCAAGGAGTGGGTATGGATGGAATGAGGTGGGTAGAGGTGGCATGGAGTGGGTAGAGGTGGCATTGAGTGGGTAGAGGTGGCAAGGAGTGGGTATGGATGGAATGAGGTGGGTAGAGGTGGCATGGAGTGGGTATGGATGGAATGAGGTGGGTAGAGGTGGCATGGAGTGGGTAGAGGTGGCATGGAGTGGGTATGGATGGAATGAGGTGGGTAGAGGTGGCATGGAGTGGGTAGAGGTGGCAAGGAGTGGGTATGGATGGCATGGAGTGGGTATGGATGGAATGAGGTGGGTAGAGGTGGCATGGAGTGGGTAGAGGTGGCATGGAGTGGGTATGGATGGCATGGAGTGGGTATGGATGGAATGAGGTGGGTAGAGGTGGCATGGAGTGGGTAGAGGTGGCATGGAGTGGGTATGGATGGAATGAGGTGGGTAGAGGTGGCATGGAGTGGGTAGAGGTGGCAAGGAGTGGGTATGGATGGCATGGAGTGGGTATGGATGGAATGAGGTGGGTAGAGGTGGCATGGAGTGGGTATGGATGGAATGAGGTGGGTAGAGGTGGCAAGGAGTGGGTATGGATGGCATGGAGTGGGTATGGATGGAATGAGGTGGGTAGAGGTGGCATGGAGTGGGTAGAGGTGGCATGGAGTGGGTATGGATGGCATGGAGTGGGTATGGATGGAATGAGGTGGGTAGAGGTGGCATGGAGTGGGTATGGATGGCATGGAGTGGGTATGGATGGAATGAGGTGGGTAGAGGTGGCATGGAAGTAGAGGTGGCATGGAGTGGGTATGGATGGAATGAGGTGGGTAGAGGTGGCATGGAGTGGGAATGGATGGAATGAGGTGGGTAGAGGTGGCATGGAGTGGGTAGAGGTGGCATGGAGTGGGTAGAGGTGGCATGGAGTAGGTATGGATGGAATGAGGTGGGTAGAGGTGGCATGGAGTGGGTAGAGGTGGCATGGAGTAGGTATGGATGGAATGAGGTGGGTAGAGGTGGCATGGAGTGGGTAGAGGTGGCATGGAGTAGGTATGGATGGAATGAGGTGGGTAGAGGTGGCATGGAGTGGGTAGAGGTGGCAAGGAGTGGGTATGGATGGAATGAGGTGGGTAGAGGTGGCATGGAGTGGGTAGAGGTGGCATGGAGTAGGTATGGATGGAATGAGGTGGGTAGAGGTGGCATGGAGTGGGTAGAGGTGGCATGGAGTGGGTATGGATGGAATGAGGTGGGTAGAGGTGGCATGGAGTGGGTATGGATGGCATGGAGTGGGTATGGATGGAATGAGGTGGGTAGAGGTGGCATGGAGTGGGTATGGATGGAATGAGGTGGGTAGAGGTGGCATGGAGTGGGTATGGATGGCATGGAGTGGGTATGGATGGAATGAGGTGGGTAGAGGTGGCATGGAGTGGGTAGAGGTGGCATGGAGTGGGTATGGATGGAATGAGGTGGGTAGAGGTGGCATGGAGTGGGTAGAGGTGGCAAGGAGTGGGTATGGATGGCATGGAGTGGGTATGGATGGCATGGAGTGGGTATGGATGGAATGAGGTGGGTAGAGGTGGCATGGAGTGGGTAGAGGTGGCATGGAGTGGGTAGAGGTGGCATGGAGTGGGTATGGATGGAATGAGGTGGGTAGAGGTGGCATGGAGTGGGTAGAGGTGGCATGGAGTGGGTATGGATGGAATGAGGTGGGTAGAGGTGGCATGGAGTGGGTATGGATGGAATGAGGTGGGTAGAGGTGGCATGGAGTGGGTATGGATGGCATGGAGTGGGTATGGATGGAATGAGGTGGGTAGAGGTGGCATGGAGTGGGTATGGATGGAATGAGGTGGGTAGAGGTGGCATGGAGTGGGTAGAGGTGGCATGGAGTGGGTATGGATGGAATGAGGTGGGTAGAGGTGGCATGGAGTGGGTATGGATGGCATGGAGTGGGTATGGATGGAATGAGGTGGGTAGAGGTGGCATGGAGTGGGTAGAGGTGGCAAGGAGTGGGTATGGATGGCATGGAGTGGGTATGGATGGAATGAGGTGGGTAGAGGTGGCATGGAGTGGGTATGGATGGAATGAGGTGGGTAGAGGTGGCATGGAGTGGGTAGAGGTGGCATGGAGTGGGCATGGATGGCATGGAGTGGGTATGGATGGAATGAGGTGGGTAGAGGTGGCATGGAGTGAGTAGAGGTGGCATGGAGTGGGTATGGATGGAATGAGGTGGGTAGCGGTGGCATGGAGTGGGTAGAGGTGGCATGGAGTAGGTATGGATGGAATGAGGTGGGTAGAGGTGGCATGGAGTGAGTAGAGGTGGCATGGAGTGGGTATGGATGGAATGAGGTGGGTAGAGGTGGCATGGAGTGGGTAGAGGTGGCATGGAGTAGGTATGGATGGAATGAGGTGGGTAGAGGTGGCATGGAGTGGGTAGAGGTGGCAAGGAGTGGGTATGGATGGAATGAGGTGGGTAGAGGTGGCATGGAGTGGGTATGGATGGAATGAGGTGGGTAGAGGTGGCATGGAGTTGGAGGTGGCATGGTGGGTATGGATGGAATGAGGTGGGTAGAGGTGGCATGGAGTAGGTATGGATGGAATGAGGTGGGTAGAGGTGGCATGGAGTGAGTAGAGGTGGCATGGAGTGGGTATGGATGGAATGAGGTGGGTAGAGGTGGCATGGAGTGGGTAGAGGTGGCATGGAGTGGGAATGGATGGAATGAGGTGGGTAGAGGTGGCATGGAGTGGGTAGAGGTGGCATGGAGTGGGTATGGATGGCATGGAGTGGGTATGGGTGGAATGAGGTGGGTAGAGGTGGCATGGAGTGAGTAGAGGTGGCAAGGAGTGGGTATGGATGGCATGGAGTGGGTATGGGTGGAATGAGGTGGGTAGAGGTGGCATGGAGTGGGTAGAGGTGGCAAGGAGTGGGTATGGATGGCATGGAGTGGGTATGGGTGGAATGAGGTGGGTAGAGGTGGCATGGAGTGAGTAGAGGTGGCATGGAGTGGGTAGAGGTGGCATGGAGTGGGTATGGATGGAATGAGGTGGGTAGAGGTGGCATGGAGTGGGTAGAGGTGGCATGGAGTGGGTAGAGGTGGCATGGAGTGGGTATGGATGGAATGAGGTGGGTAGAGGTGGCATGGAGTGGGTATGGATGGAATGAGGTGGGTAGAGGTGGCATGGAGTGGGTATGGATGGCATGGAGTGGGTATGGATGGAATGAGGTGGGTAGAGGTGGCATGGAGTGGGTATGGATGGAATGAGGTGGGTAGAGGTGGCATGGAGTGGGTAGAGGTGGCATGGAGTGGGTATGGATGGAATGAGGTGGGTAGAGGTGGCATGGAGTGGGTATGGATGGCATGGAGTGGGTATGGATGGAATGAGGTGGGTAGAGGTGGCATGGAGTGGGTATGGATGGAATGAGGTGGGTAGAGGTGGCATGGAGTGGGTAGAGGTGGCATGGAGTAGGTATGGATGGAATGAGGTGGGTAGAGGTGGCAAGGAGTGGGTAGAGGTGGCATGGAGTAGGTATGGATGGAATGAGGTGGGTAGAGGTGGCATGGAGTGGGTATGGATGGCATGGAGTGGGTATGGATGGAATGAGGTGGGTAGAGGTGGCATGGAGTGGGTAGAGGTGGCATGGAGTAGGTATGGATGGAATGAGGTGGGTAGAGGTGGCATGGAGTGGGTAGAGGTGGCAAGGAGTGGGTATGGATGGAATGAGGTGGGTAGAGGTGGCATGGAGTGGGTATGGATGGCATGGAGTGGGTATGGATGGAATGAGGTGGGTAGAGGTGGCATGGAGTGGGTATGGATGGAATGAGGTGGGTAGAGGTGGCAAGGAGTGGGTATGGATGGAATGAGGTGGGTAGAGGTGGCATGGAGTGGGTAGAGGTGGCATGGAGTAGGTATGGATGGAATGAGGTGGGTAGAGGTGGCATGGAGTGGGTAGAGGTGGCATGGAGTAGGTATGGATGGAATGAGGTGGGTAGAGGTGGCAAGGGAGTGGGTATGGATGGAATGAGGTGGGTAGAGGTGGCATGGAGTGGGTAGAGGTGGCAAGGAGTGGGTATGGATGGAATGAGGTGGGTAGAGGTGGCATGGAGTGGGTAGAGGTGGCATGGAGTGGGTAGAGGTGGAATGAGGTGGGTAGAGGTGGCATGGAGTGGGTATGGATGGAATGAGGTGGGTAGAGGTGGCATGGAGTGGGTATGGATGGCATGGAGTGGGTATGGATGGAATGAGGTGGGTAGAGGTGGCATGGAGTGGGTATGGATGGAATGAGGTGGGTAGAGGTGGCATGGAGTGGGTAGAGGTGGCATGGAGTGGGTATGGATGGCATGGAGTGGGTATGGATGGAATGAGGTGGGTAGAGGTGGCATGGAGTGGGTAGAGGTGGCATGGAGTGGGTATGGATGGCATGGAGTGGGTATGGATGGAATGAGGTGGGTAGAGGTGGCATGGAGTGGGTAGAGGTGGCATGGAGTGGGTATGGATGGCATGGAGTGGGTATGGATGGAATGAGGTGGGTAGAGGTGGCATGGAGTGGGTAGAGGTGGCATGGAGTGGGTATGGATGGCATGGAGTGGGTATGGATGGAATGAGGTGGGTAGAGGTGGCATGGAGTGGGTATGGATGGCATGGAGTGGGTATGGATGGAATGAGGTGGGTAGAGGTGGCATGGAGTGGGTAGAGGTGGCATGGAGTGGGTATGGATGGAATGAGGTGGGTAGAGGTGGCATGGAGTGGGTATGGATGGCATGGAGTGGGTATGGATGGAATGAGGTGGGTAGAGGTGGCATGGAGTGGGTAGAGGTGGCATGGAGTGGGTATGGATGGCATGGAGTGGGTATGGATGGAATGAGGTGGGTAGAGGTGGCATGGAGTGGGTATGGATGGAATGAGGTGGGTAGAGGTGGCATGGAGAGGGTAGAGGTGGCATGGAGAGGGTATGGATGGCATGGAGTGGGTATGGATGGAATGAGGTGGGTAGAGGTGGCATGGAGAGGGTAGAGGTGGCATGGAGAGGGTATGGATGGCATGGAGTGGGTATGGATGGAATGAGGTGGGTAGAGGTGGCATGGAGTGGGTAGAGGTGGCAAGGGAGTGGGTATGGATGGCATGGAGTGGGCATGGAGTGGGTAGAGGTGGGTAGAGGTGGCATGGAGTGGGTATGGATGGCATGGAGTGGGTATGGATGGAATGAGGTGGGTAGAGGTGGCATGGATTGGGTATGGATGGAATGAGGTGGGTAGAGGTGGCATGGAGTGGGTATGGATGGCATGGAGCGGGTATGGCTGCCATGGGGTGGGTATAGGTGGCCCAGGGTGGGTATAGCTGGCACGGAGTGGGCATAGCGGGCATAGGGTGGGCACAGGTGGCATAGGGTGGGTATAACTGGCATAGGGTGGCCATAGCCGCCACGGGGTGGGGCACCCCCTTGGCATGCCTTGAGCTCGGGGGGGGAGGGGTGCCCCCCACGGCCCCCGAGGCTGTGAGGGGCACCCTGGGCACAGGCTGGGTGGGCACTCAGTGCCCCTCTGGCGCCCCCTGCAGGTTCGGGTACCCAGACCCCACTTACCTTGCCCGGGTGCAGGAGGAGCTGCGTGCCAAGGGCATCACCCAGGACTGAGCACCCCCTGGGCACGGGAGGTGGGCACCAGCACCACCCACCCCCGCATTCCCCCCCCCTCCCCAGTGCCCACTCCGTGCCAGGGGCACGAGGAGTGTGCCAAGGACTGCCCAAGGTCGCTCTCTGCATCCCCCCCCGGTGCCCCCTGGCAGGACAATGCCGGGGGGGGCACCCTGTGCCCTCTGTGCCCCCTCCCAGCCCTGGCACAGGGTTGATGCCCTCTGTGCCCACTCTCAGCCCTGGCACAGGGTCGATTCCCTCTGTGCCCTCTCTCAGCTCTCTCAGCCCTGGCACAGGGTCGATGCCCTCTGTGCCCCTCCCAGCCCTGGCACAGGGTTGATGCCCTCTGTGCCCTCTCTCAGCCCTGGCACAGGGTCGATGCCCTCTGTGTGCCCCCTAGACTCGGTAGGGGGTTGGTGCCCTCTGTGCCCTCTCCCAGCCCTGGCACATGGTCTCTCAACCCTGGCACAGGGTCAATGCCCTCTGTGCCCCATCCCAGCCCTGGCACAGGGTTGATGCCCTCTGTGTACCCCCTAGACTTGGCAGGGGGTTGGTGCCCTCCGTGCCCCATCCCAGCCCTGGCACAGGGTCGGTGCCCTCTGTGCCCGCTCCCCAGAGCCCCAGGGGTGGGCCCTGTGCCCGCCCTGAGCCTGGCAGGGGGCTGGTGCCCGCCTGGGGGTTGGCACCGCAGCTAATTTATTACTTTTGGTTTTGTAACCCTCTGGACTTGGAACCAATAAAGATATGCAAAGAGGAGCCTGGCACTGGGCACCGTGGTGGGCACTGGGCACCGTGGTGGGCACTGAGCTACACTGGTGGGCACTGGGCATCTTGGTGGGCACTGGGCTACACTGGTGGGCACTGGGCACCGGTGGTGGGCACTGGGCACCATGGTGGGCACTGAGCTACACTGGTGGGCACTGGGCATCTTGGTGGGCACTGGGCTACACTGGTGGGCACTGGGCACCGTGGTGGGCACTGGGCTACACTGGTGGGAACTGGGCACCTTGGTGGGCACTGGGCTACACTGGTGGGCACTGGGCACCTTGGTGGGCACTGGAATGTACTGCTGGGCACTGGGCACCTTGGTGGGCACTGGGCACCTTGGTGGGCGCTGGGCACCTTGGTGGGCACTGATCTACACTGGTGGGCACTGGAATGTACTGCAGGGCACTGAGCAGTACTGGTGGGCACTGGGCATACTGCTGGGCACTGGGATGTACTGGTTGGCACAGGGCACCTTGGTGGACACTGGGTTATACTGGTGGGCACTGGGATGTACTGGGCACTGGGCACAGTGCTGGGCACACTGCTGGGCACTGGGTACACTGGTTGGCACTGGGCACCTCGGTGGGCAGGGGGTGCCCTGCTGGGGACACTGCTGGAGCCCGAGGGCTTTGGGTGGGGCCTGAGGATGCCCCTGGTTAGGCCCCACCCACTGTAGCATCGACCACGCCCACAGTGGGGCCACACCCAGAGAGGCCACACCCACTAGGGATGTGATTGGTCTGGTTGTGACCACACCCCCTCGCCATTCTCCTCCCACCCCCTCTCCTCCGAGGGCCCCTGGGGATTGGCTAATGCGGGAAGGGGCGGTGCTTAAAGAGGTGTGCCCGTGGAGTGGGCGGGGCTTGAGGAAAGGGGTGGGGCTTAAGGTGAGTGGGAGGCACTTGAGTGGCTTAAGGGGTGGGCGTGGTCTCGCAGGACAGGGGTGGGGCAGTATCTGAGTGGGAGGAGCTTGGGGGTGTGGCCAAAGAGGGTGGGAGGGGCTTTTGTAATCAACGGGCATGGCTCGACGTGGGCGTGGCTCGCATCAGAGGGCGTGGCCAACAGGATGGGCGTGGTTCGAGGAAATGGGTGGGGCTATGAGGGGTGGGGCTTGAGGAAAGGGGCGTGGCTAGGAGTCACGGGGGAGTCGTGGCGGTGAGTGGGGCTTGAAGAGACTGGGCGGGGTCTGGAGGCTACCGGGCGGGGCTAGAAGTGGGAGGGGCCTGAGGTTGGGTGGGCGTGGCTTGGCTAGAGAGGCGTGGCTCAGAGGCAGGGCTCCGTGGCAGAGGGAGTGGGTGGGGCTTGTGGAACAATGGGCGTGGCTTGGGTGGGTGTGGCTAGGAGGGGCGGGGTCCGGGAGCGCACGGTGGGGCGTGGCTAGGAGGGGCTGGGCGGGGCCTCGGATGAAGGGGCGTGGCAAAGAGGTCGGCGGGGGGCGGGGTTTAAGGGGGGTCGTGGGGGGTGGGGAGTTTTGAGAGGGCGTGGCTTCCAGCACGGTGGGAGGGGCTTTTGGAAAGGGGAGGGGGGGCGAGGCCGCGTGCTGGGCGTGGCCTTCGAAGAGGGGCGTGGCCAGGGCTGCGGCCTGCTCTTTGCTTAAAAGGGGTGTGGCTACGCGGGGGGCGGTGTGGGGCGGTGTGGGCGTGGTTGTGCGAGGGGGAGCGGCCTGAGGGGGGGCGGGGGCGCGGCCTGAGGGGGGCGTGGCCACGGCCTGAGGGGGCGGGGCTTAAAGCAGGAGGCAGAGGCAGGGCTGGTGAAAATCTCTTTGTTCCTTGGGTAGAAAATGGGGGGGGGGGGGGGGGGGGGGTGGGCGGGGGCGTGGGGGGCGGGGGCAGCCTCTCCCCCACCCTCTCCTCCCTCTGTCCCTCCCCCACCCCCCCGTTTGGTTCTTTCTTGGGGAGGGGTCCCCGGGGGGGGGGGTGGGTGGGTTAAAGGGGGGAGGGGCTGAGCCTTGGCACAAAAACTTCCGGAGGCAGCAAACCAGGAGGGGGAGGGGGAGGGGGAGGGGGAGGGGGGTCCGGGGGGGGGGGCGGGGTTGGGGGATCGGGGGGGGGGGGGGGGTAGTTCTTTGAGGGGGGGGGGGGGGGGGGGGGGGGGGGGGCTGTACAGTAGAAAAGGGGAGGGGGAGGGGAGGGCGGGCAGGGAGGGAAGGGGAGACCCACCCGGGAGGACCCCTCGGGATGGGAGGGCGTGGGGAGCCCCCCCCCCCGCCCCCCCCCCCCCCAAAGTACAAAAGAGCTAAAAACACCGCTGGGGGAGGGGGGGGGGGGGGGGCGGCGGGGGGCACAGTGCCTCGGGGAGGTGGCACCGGGGGTGACACCCCCCCCCCCCCGGGAGGTGGCACCGCGGGGGCTTAGGTTGCCCGTTCGGGGCAGGGGGGGGGGGTGGGGGTTAGGTGGGGACAAGGTGGGAGGGGGTCTCATATGGGTCTGGGGGTGCCCCAAATGGGTCTGGGGGTGCCCCATATGGGTCTGGGGGTGACCTGTATGGGTCTGGGGTTGGCCTCTGTGAGTCTGGGGGTGCCCTCTATGGATCCGGGGGTGTCCCAAGTGGGTCTGGGGGGTGGTCCCCCTGGGTTTGGGGTGACCTATATGGGTCTGGGGGTGCCCCAAATGGGTCTGGGGTGCCCCAAGTGGGTCTGGGGTGCTCCCCGTGGGTCTGGGGGTGCCCCAAGTGGGTCTGGGGGTGCTCTCCGTGGGTCTGGGGGTGCCCCAAGTGGGTCTAGGGGTGCAGCAAATGGGTCTGGGGGTGCTCCCCATAGGTCTGAGGGTGCCCCCGTGGGTCAGGGTGCCCCGAGTGGGTGCGGGGGTGCCCTAAATGGGTCTGGGGGTGTCCACTCCCAGGCACATGAGTGCCCCCGTGGGTCTCAGGATGGCCCCCGTGGGTCTGAGGGTACCCCGAGTGGGTCTGAGGGTACCCCCCGCTCACTAGTGCCCCCGTGGGTCTCAGGATGCCCCCCGTGGGTCTGAGGGTACCCCGAGTGGGTCTGAGGGTGTCCCTCCTGGGCTCACTAGTGCCCCCCGTGGGTCTCAGGATGCCCCCCCGTGGGTCTGAGGGTACCCCCGGGCTCACTAGTGCCCCCGTGGGTCTCAGGATGCCCCCGTGGGTCTGAGGGTACCCCCGGGCTCACTAGTGCCCCCCGTGGGTCTCAGGATGCCCCCCCGTGGGTCTGAGGGTACCCCGAGTGGGTCTGAGGGTGTCCCCCAGGCTCACTAGTACCCCCGTGGGTCACAGGGTGCCCCATATGGGTGCGGGGGTGCCCCCGTGGGTCCGAGGGTGCCCCGAGTAGGTCTGAAGGTGTCCCCCCGGGCTCACTAGTGCCCCCGTGGGTCTCAGGATGCCCCCGCCGTGGGTCTCAGGGTGCCCCCTATGGGTGCGGGGGTGCCCCCGTGGGTCCGAGGGTGCCCCGAGTGGGTCCGAGGGTACCCCCCGAGCGGATCCGAGGGCGGCGCCCTCCCCCTCCCCCGTGGCTCGGGGCTCCCCCGGCCGGCCGCGGGGCCGCGCCGGCTTCCGACGGTGCCCTACATGGGTGCGGGGGTGGGTGTGCGCGCTCCCTCCTCACCCCCACCCCCTCTGCCGCGGTCGCGGGGTGGGGGGGTCGGGGGTAGAGGGGGGGGTCCGGGGGGGGGGTCAGTTGTTGGCCATGCACTTGAAGCGGTTCTTGTAGAAGTAGAGCTGGTGCTTGAGGCGGAGGCTGGCGTCGTGCTGCGGCGGGTAGCGGAAGCGCGCGTACTGCGCCTCCCCTCCGAGCGCCGCCAGGGCAGCGACAGCTTGGAGGCGTGGTCCACCACCACGTCCTCGCAGGAGCCGACGTGCAGCACCCCCAGGCCGTCGATGAAGAACTCTGCGGCGGCGCCGGCGCCGGCGGGGGGAAAGGGGAAAAGGGGGGGAAGGGGGAAGGGGGAAGGGGGAAGGGGGAAGGGGAAGGGGGAAGGGGGAAGGGGGAAGGGGGAAGGGGGAAGGGGGGGGAAGGGGGAAGGGGAAGGGGGAAGGGGAAGGGGAAGGGGGAAGGGGAAGGGGAAGGGGAAGGGGAAGGGGGGAGGGGAAGGGGGGAAGGGGAAGGGGAAGGGGAAGGGGAAGGGAAAGGAGAAAGGGAAGGGGGAAGGAGAAAGGGAAGGGGGAAGGAGAAAGGGAAGGGGGAAGGAGAAAGGGAAGGGGGAAGGAGAAAGGGAAGGGGGAAGGAGAAAGGGAAAGGGAAGGGGGAAGGAGAAAGGGAAGGGGGAAGGAGAAAGGGAGGGGGAAGGAGAAAGGGAGGGGGAAGGAGAAAGGGAGGGGGAAGGAGAAAGGGAGGGGGAAGGAGAAAGGGAGGGGGAAGGAGAAAGGGAGGGGGAAGGAGAAAAGGGAGGGGGAAGGAGAAAGGGAGGGGGAAGGAGAAAGGGAGGGGGAAGGAGAAAGGGAAGGGGGAAGGGGGAAAGGGCAAGGGAGGAGGGAAGGGGGAAGGGGAAGAGGAAGGGGAAAGGAGAAAGGGAAAGGGGGAAGGGGGAAAGGGCAAGGGAGGAGGGAAGGGGGAAGGGGAAGGGGAAGGGGAAAGGAGAAAGGGAAAGGGGGAAGGGGGAAAGGGCAAGGGAGGAGGGAAGGGGGAAGGGGAAGGGGAAAGGAGAAAGGGAAGGGGGAAGGGAAAGGAGAAAGGGAAAGGGGAAGGGGGAAGGGCAAGGGAGGAGGGAAGGGGGAAGGGGAAGGGGGAAAGGGCAAGGGAGGAGGGAAGGGGGAAGGGGAAGGGGGAAAGGGCAAGGGAGGAGGGAAGGGGGAAGGGGAAGGGGGAAAGGGCAAGGGAGGAGGGAAGGGGGAAGGGGAAAGGGGAAAGGAAAGAAAGGGAGAAGGGGAAGGGGGAGGGGGAAAGAAAGGGAGAAGGGGAAGGGGGAGGGGGAAAGAAAGGGAGAAGGGGAAGGGGGAGGGGGAAAGGCAGGGAGGAGGGGAAGGGGGAGGGAAGGGGGAAAAGGAAGGGAAGAGGAAGGGGAAAGGAAAGGGGAAAGGAAGGGAGAAGGGGAAGGGGAAAGGAAGGGAGAAGGGAAGGGGAAAGGAAGGGAGAAGGGGAAGGGGAAAGGAAGGGAGAAGGGGAAGGGAAAGGAAGGGAGAAGGGGAAGGGGAAAGGAAGGGAGAAGGGGAAGGGGAAAGGAAGGGAGAAGGGGAAGGGGAAAGGAAGGGAGAAGGGGAAGGGGAAAGGAAGGGGGAAGGGGAAAGGAGAAAGGGGAAGGGAAGGGGAAAGGGAGAAGGGGAAGGGAAGGGGAAGGGAAAGGGGGAAAGGAAGGGGGAGGGAAAGGGGAAGGAAAAGGGGAAAGGGAAGGAAAAGGGGAAAGGGGGAAAGGAAGGGAGAAGGGGAAGGGGGAGGGAAGGGGGAAGAGGAGGGGTAAGGGAGGAGGGAAGGGAAAGGGGAAGGGGAAGGGGAGGGAGGAAGGGATAAGGGCAGTGAAGCAGTCAGCAAGGGGGAAGAAATGGTCAGGAATCAATGGAGCAATCAGTTGCAGTCAGTAGTGAATCAATAAGGAAATCAATCAAGCAATGGGGAATCAATGGAGCAATCAGTCAAATTGGTTAATGAATCAATAAGGAAATCAATGGAGCAATCAGGAACCAATCGAGCAGTCACAGTCGTTAATGGATCAATAGGGGAAGAAGTCAATCAAGCAATCAGGAATCAATCGAGCAATCAGTCACAGTCAATGAATCGATAAGGAAATCAATGGAACAGTCAGGAATCAATCAACCAATCAGTCAAAATGGTTAATGAATCAATAGAGAAGGAAAACAATCGAGCTGTCAGCAATCAATCAGCCAGTCACAGTCATTAATGAATCAATAAGGAAATCAAGGGAGCAATCAGGAATCAATTGATCAGTGAGTCGCAGTCGATGACTCAATAGAGAAATCATTCGAGCAATCATCAGTCAAAATGATTAATGACTCAAGAGAGGAAAGAGATCAATCAGCCAATCAGGAATCAATCGAGCAATCAGTCACAGTCAGTAATGAATCAATAAGGAAACCAAGGGAGCAATCAGGAATCAATCGAGCAATCAGTCACAGTCGTTAATGAATCAACAGAGAAATCAATCAAGCAATCATCAGTCAAAATGGTTAACGAATCAATAGAGATCAATCAACCAATCAGTCACAGTCGGTAATGAATCAGTAGAGGAGGAAATCAATCAAGCAATCAGGAATCAATCGAGCATCCTGCCCCAAGCACCCAGCAGGGTCCCATCAGCACCCATCAGGATCCCATTCTGCTCCTAGCACCCAGCAGGGTCCCATCAGGATCCCGTCCTACCCCCAGCACCCACGAGGGTCCCAGCAGGGCCCCATCAGCACCCACCAGGGTCCCATCCTGCCCTCCCCTCCTTTTCCCCCGCCTTCGGCACCCCCCAAGGTCTCTTTCCCTCTGCCGGCTGCCCCTTGGGGCCACCCCTCCCGGTTCCCTCCCCCCCCCCCCCCGCCCTTCCCCGGTTCCCCCCGCCCCGGCCATCCCCGGTTTCTCCCCCCCCCCCCGCCCTTCCCCGGTTCCCCCCGCCCCGGCCATCCACGGTTCCCCCCCGGCCATCCACGGTTCCCAGCCCCCGCCCTTCCCCGGTTCCCCGGGACCCCCTCCCCGGGACCGCCCCTCCCCGCGGGCTCACCGAGGTGCGCGACGCGGCTGAGCCGGGGGTCGAAGCCGACCTGCCGAACCTTGTCGGTGCGGGCGAGGAAGAAGTTGACGACGCCGTCGGTGACGACGCAGTTCGGGAACCCGGCGAGGCGGTGGTGGAAGCCGGGCTGGGTCCGCAGGCAGTCCCCCCCCGCGCCGCCGCTCCGCACCACCAGCCGCTGCCGGTACGTCGTGGTGTAGCCGGTGATCTCCCGCACCGCGCCGCCCACCTGCCGGGGGGAAAGGAGGGGAGGGCACCGAGGCTGGCACCGGGCACGGCGGAAGGCCGCCGGGACCCGCCGAGCCACCGCCGGGACCCGCCGAGCCACCGCCGGGACCCTCCCCCAGCATCGCTCACTGCAGCTGGCACCGGACACGGCGGAAGGCCGACGGCACTCCGAGCCACGGCCGGGACCCGCCGCGCCCCCGCCGCGACCCAACGCCCAGCATCGCTCACTGCAGCTGGCACCGGGCACGGCGGGAGGCCGACGGCACCCTCCGCACCGCCGCCGGGACCCTCCGCGCCTCCGCCGGGACCCGCCGCACCTCCACTGGTACCCAGCGCCCAGCATCGCTCACCGGGGATGACACCGGACACGGCGGAATGCCGCCGCCGGGACCCTCCGCGCCCCCGCCGGGACCCTCCGCGCCCCGCCGGGACCCTCCGCGGCCCCCGCCGGGACCCTCCGCGGCCCCCGCCGGGACCCTCCGCGGCCCCCGCCGGGACCTCCGCGGCCCCCGCCGGGACCCTCCGCGGCCCCCGCCGGGACCCTCCGCGCCCCCGCCGGGACCCAACGCCCAGCATCGCTCACTGCAGCTGGCACCGGGCACGGCGGGAGGCTGACAGCACCCTCCGCACCGCCGCCGGGACCCTCCACACCGGCGCCGGGACCCAGCGTCCAGCATCGCTCACCGGGGCTGGCACCGGGCACGGCGGAATGCCGCCGGTACGCCCCGAGCCTCCGCCGGGACCCTCCGCGCACCGGCCGGGACCTTCCCCCAGCATCGCTCACTGCAGCTGGCACCGGGCACGGCGGAATGCCGCCGGGACCCTCCGCACCGCCCCCGGGACCCTCCCCCAAACATTGCTCACCGGGGATGGCACTGGGCACCAGGAGACTCCCTGGCACTAGGGACGTTGGGCACTGGGGGTGTCGGGCACCAGGAGACTCCCTGGCACTGGGGGCTTTGGGCACTGGGGTGTCGGGCACCAGGAGACTCCCTGGCACCGGGGACGTTGGGCACTGGGGGTGTCGGGCACCAGGAGACTCCCTGGCACCGGGGGCTTTGGGCACTGGGGGTGTCAGGCACCAGGAGACTCCCTGGCACTGGGGGCTTTGGGCACTGGGGGTGTCAGGCACCAGGAGACTCCCTGGCACTGGGGACGTTGGGCACTGGGGGTGTATGGGGCACCAGGAGACTCCCTGGCACCGGGGGCATTGGGCACTGGGGGTGTCGGGCACCAGAAGACTCCGTGGCACTGGGGACATTGGGCACTGGGAGACTCCCTGGCACTGGGGGTGTCGGGCACCAGGAGACTCCCTGGCACTGGGGGCATTGGGCACTGGGGTGTCAGGCACCAGGAGACTCCCTGGCACTGGTGACATTGGGCACTGGGAGACTCCCTGGCACCAGGGATGTTGGGCACTGAGAGACTGCCTGGCACTGGGTACGCTGGCCACTGCAGGTGAAGGGCACTGGGCAACTCCTTGGCACCGAGGTCGTTGGGCACTGCTTCCGCAGGGCACCAGGACCCCCATGGCACCGATGCCACCGGGCACTGCGCCACTTCCCTCGCCCGGCCCCCGGGGGGACGCAGTGGCTCCCCCTCCCCCTTTCAAGCGGTGCCCTCTAGGCCCAGGGGGTGCCCTCCTTCCCCCGCGGGGGGGTGGGTGTGTGCCCGCGGTGCCAACTCACCAGGTCCAGGCTGGTCCTCTCCAGGACGTCCACCAACTTCTCGAGCCGGGTGCGGGGGTGAAGATGAAGTCGTCGTCCACCCACAGCACGTACTTGGTGGTGACCTGCGACACTGCCAGGTTCCTGCCCGCGAACCAGCCCTGCAGGGGGCACAGGGCAGTGCCAACCTACCGCCTAACCCCCCCCAGAGCCCGGGCACACGACCCTGGCACCCCCCGCCCCGCCGCGCCTCGCCCGGCGCCGTCCCGTCCCGCCCCGTCCTTCATCCCCTGGTAGTGACCTGCGGCACTGCCAGGTCCCTGCGGGCGAACCAGCCCTGCAGGGGGCACAGGGCAGTGCCAACCTACCGCCTACCCCTCCCGGACCCTGGGCACACGACCCTGCCCTTCCCCCCTCCTCCCCTGGGCACACGACCCTGGCACCTCCCACCCCCCTCCCCCGGGCACACGACCGTGGCACCTCCTGCCCCCGTCCTGCCCTGTCCCTCATCCCTCGGTGGTGACCTGCGGCACTGCCAGGTCCCTGCGGGCGAACCAGCCCTGCAGGGGGCACAGGGCAGTGCCAACCTACCGCCTAACCCCCCGGACCCTGGGCACACGACCCTGGCACCCCCCGACCCGCTCCGCCCTGCCCGGCCCCATCCCGCCCCATCCTCTCCTTCATCCCTGCTGGTGACCGGCGGCGCTGCCAGGCTCCTGCCCGCGAACCAGCCCTGCAGGGGGCACAGGGCAGTGCCAACCTACCGCCTAACCCCCCGGACCCTGGGCACACGACCCTGGCACCGCCCCGCCCTGCCCCGCCCTGTCCTTCACCCCCTGGGCGCCTCCCAGTGTCGCTGTTCCTGGTGCCCCTCAGTGCCCCCCAGCCCTGCCAGCCCCCTCCCCATTTCCCCACTGGCCCCTGCTATGTGTGTGTCCCCCCCCCCCCCCGGTGTCCTCCTCCCCCCGTGTGCCCCGGGGTGTCCCCCGGGGGTGTCCCCAGTGTCCCCCCACACTGTCCCTCTCTCCCCCTGGGCTGTCCCCAAGGTCCCCTCCATGTCCTCCCTGTGTCCCCCCGCCCATGTCCCCCTGGGCTGTCCCCTTCTATGCTCCCCCCGGTGTCCCCCTCCCCCCGTGTCCGTGTCCCCCTGGGGTGTGACCCCCACAATGTTCCCCTCTCCCCTTGGGGTGTCCTCAACGTCCCCTCCTGTCCTCCCCGCGTCCCCCTCCCCCCATGTCCCCCCCAATGTCCTCATCTCCCCCTGGGTGTCCCCAAAGTCCTCTTCTATGCTCCCCCCGCGTCCCCCTCCCTCCGCGTCCCCCTTCTCCCGTTTCCCCCTCCCCCCGTGTCCCCCTCGGCTGTCCCCAACGTCCGCTCCTCTTCCCCCCCCCCTTGTCCCCCTCCTCCCCGTGTCCCCTTCCCCCCGTGTCCCCCTGGGGTGTCCCCAGGGTCCCCTTCTATGCTCCCCCGTGTCCCCCTCACTGTCCTCATCTCCCCCTCTCCTCCTGGGCTGTCCCCAAGGTCCCCTGCTATGCTCCCCCCGCGTCCCCCTCCTCCTGTGTCCCCTTCCCCCCGCGTCCCCCTGGGGTGTCCCCAGCGTCCCCTTCCTGTTCCCCCCTTGTCCCCCTCCCCCCGCGTCCCCCTGGGGTGTCCCCAGCGTCCCCTTCCTGTTCCCCCCTTGTCCCCCTCCCCCGCGTCCCCCTGGGGTGTCCCCAGCGTCCCCTTCCTGTTCCCCCCTTGTCGCCCTCCCCCCGTATCCCCCTGGAGTGTCCCCAAGGTCCCCTTCTATGCTCCCCTCGTGTCCCACTCCCCCCGTGTCCCTCTCACTGTCCTCATCTCCCCCTCTCTTCCTGGGCTGTCCCCAAGGTCCCCTGCGATGGTTCCCCCGCGTCCCCCTCCTCCCGCGTCCCCCTTCTCCCGTGTCCCCCCCGATGTCCTCATCTCCCGCTGGGGCATCCCCAAGGTCCCCTTCTATGGTTCCCCCGCGTCCCCCTCCCCCCGCGTCCCCCTCCCCCCGTGTCCCCCCCGATGTCCTCATCTCCCCCTGGGGCATCCCCAAGGTCCCCTTCTATGGTTCCCCCCGCGTCCCCCTCCCCCCGCGTCCCCCTCCCCCCGTGTCCCCCCCGATGTCCTCATCTCCCCCTGGGGCATCCCCAAGGTCCCCTTCTATGGTTTCCCCCGCGTCCCCCTCCCCCGCGTCCCCCTCCCCCGTGTCCCCCCCCGATGTCCTCATCTACCCCTGGGGCATCCCCAAGGTCCCCTTCTATGGTTTCCCCCGCGTCCCCCTCCCCCCGCGTCCCCCTCCTCCCGTGTCCCCCCCGATGTCCTCATCTCCCCCTGGGGCATCCCCAAGGTCCCCTTCTATGGTTTCCCCCGCGTCCCCCTCCCCCCGCGTCCCCCTCCCCCCGTGTCCCCCCGATGTCCTCATCTACCCCTGGGGCATCCCCAAGGTCCCCTTCTATGGTCCCCCTCCTCCCGCGTCCCCCTCCTCCCGCGTCCCCCTCCCCCCCGCGCCCCCTGGGGTGTCCCCCAACGTCCCCTCCTGTCCTCCCCGTGTCCCCCTCCCCCCGTGTCCCCCTCCCCCCGCGTCCCCCTGGGGTGTCCCCCGCGTCCCCCTTGCCGCCCGCGTCGTCCCCCCGCCCCCTCCTCTCCGGAGCCGTCCCCCCGCCCCGGTGCCCTCCCCGGTGCCCGCCCCATGTGCCCACCTTGCCGAAGGGCATGAGGTAGTGCTCGAGGTGGGGGTCGCGGAGGGGCTCGGGCCGCTGGCTGTCGTCGGCCACCACGATGGTGACGCTGGGGTAGAAGCGGCGCACGCTGGCGATCAGCGCCCGCAGCTTGTCGTAGCGCAGGAAGGTCTTGGTCGCGATAGTCACCAGCGCCGAGATGTTGTAGCCTGGGCGGGGAGGGGAGGGCGCAGAGGCTGGCACCGCGGCGGGGCACGGAGAGGAGCGCCGGGCAAAGGGAAGGGGGAGGGGGTGGGCGCACGCCGGGAGCAGTGGGCACAGACTGGGAGCAGTGGGCACACGCACTCACAGACTGGCACGCCCTGGCACTGGGAGCAGTGGGCACAGACTGGGAGCAGTGGGCGCACGCACTCACAGACTGGCACACCCTGGCACTGGGAGCACTGGGCACAGACTGGGAGCAGTGGGCGCACGCACTCACAGACTGGCACACCCTGGCACTGGGAGCAGTGGGCACAGACTGGGAGCAGTGGGCACACACACTGACTGGCACACCCTGGCACTGGGAGCAGTGGGCACAGACTGGGAGCAGTGGGCACACACACTCACAGACTGGCACACCCTGGCACTGGGAGCACTGGGCACAGACTGGGAGCAGTGGGCACACACACTGACTGGCACACCCTGGCACTGGGAGCAGTGGGCACAGACTGGGAGCAGTGGGCGCACGCACTCACAGACTGGCACACCCTGGCACTGGGAGCAGTGGGCACAGACTGGGAGCAGTGGGCGCACGCACTCACAGACTGGCACACCCTGGCACTGGGAGCAGTGGGCACACACTGGGAGCAGTGGGCACACACACTGACTGGCACACCCTGGCACTGGGAGCACTGGGCACAGACTGGGAGCAGTGGGCACACACACTGACGCACTCACAGACTGGCACACCCTGGCACTGGGAGCAGTGGGCACAGACTGGGAGCAGTGGGCGCACACACAGACTGGCACACCCTGGCACTGGGAGCACTGGGCACAGACTGGGAGCAGTGGGCGCACGCACTCACAGACTGGCACACCCTGGCACTGGGAGCAGTGGGCACAGACTGGGAGCAGTGGGCACACACACTGACTGGCACACCCTGGCACTGGGAGCAGTGGGCACACACTGGGAGCAGTGGGCACACACACTGACTGGCACACCCTGGCACTGGGAGCACTGGGCACAGACTGGGAGCAGTGGGCACACACACTGACTGGCACACCCTGGCACTGGGAGCAGTGGGCACAGACTGGGAGCAGTGGGCGCACGCACTCACAGACTGGCACACCCTGGCACTGGGAGCAGTGGGCACAGACTGGGAGCAGTGGGCGCACACACAGACTGGCACACCCTGGCACTGGGAGCAGTGGGCACAGACTGGGAGCAGTGGGCGCACGCACTCACAGACTGGCACACCCTGGCACTGGGAGCAGTGGGCACAGACTGGGAGCAGTGGGCGCACACACTCACAGACTGGCACACCCTGGCACTGGGAGCAGTGGGCACAGACTGGGAGCAGTGGGCGCACGCACTGACTGGCACACCCTGGCACTGGGAGCACTGGGCACAGACTGGGAGCAGTGGGCGCACGCACTCACAGACTGGCACGCCCTGGCACTGGGAGCACTGGGCACAGACTGGGAGCAGTGGGCGCACACACTGACTGGCACACCCTGGCACTGGGAGCAGTGGGCACAGACTGGGAGCAGTGGGCACACACACTGACTGGCACACCCTGGCACTGGGAGCAGTGGGCACAGACTGGGAGCAGTGGGCGCACGCACACTGACTGGCACACCCTGGCACTGGGAGCACTGGGCACAGACTGGGAGCAGTGGGCGCACGCACTCACAGACTGGCACACCCTGGCACTGGGAGCAGTGGGCACAGACTGGGAGCAGTGGGCGCACACACAGACTGGCACACCCTGGCACTGGGAGCAGTGGGCACACACTGGGAGCAGTGGGCACACACACTGACTGGCACACCCTGGCACTGGGAGCACTGGGCACAGACTGGGAGCAGTGGGCACAGACTGGGAGCAGTGGGCACACACACTGACTGGCACACCCTGGCACTGGGAGCACTGGGCACAGACTGGGAGCAGTGGGCGCACACACTGACTGGCACACCCTGGCACTGGGAGCACTGGGCACAGACTGGGAGCAGTGGGCGCACACACTGACTGGCACACCCTGGCACTGGGAGCACTGGGCACAGACTGGGAGCAGTGGGCGCACACACACACTGGCACACCCTGGCACTGGGAGCAGTGGGCACAGACTGGGAGCAGTGGGCGCACACACTCACAGACTGGCACACCCTGGCACTGGGAGCAGTGGGCACACACTGGGAGCAGTGGGCGCACACACTGACTGGCACACCCTGGCACTGGGAGCAGTGGGCACAGACTGGGAGCAGTGGGCACACGCACACTGACTGGCACACCCTGGCACTGGGAGCAGTGGGCACAGACTGGGAGCAGTGGGCGCACGCACACACAGACTGGCACACCCTGGCACTGGGAGCAGTGGGCACAGACTGGGAGCAGTGGGCACACACACTCACAGACTGGCACACCCTGGCACTGGGAGCAGTGGGCACAGACTGGGAGCAGTGGGCACACACACTCACAGACTGGCACACCCTGGCACTGGGAGCAGTGGGCACACACTGGGAGCAGTGGGCACACACACTGACTGGCACACCCTGGCACTGGGAGCACTGGGCACAGACTGGGAGCAGTGGGCGCACACACTGACTGGCACACCCTGGCACTGGGAGCACTGGGCACACACTGGGAGCAGTGGGCGCACACACTGACTGGCACACCCTGGCACTGGGAGCACACAGACTGGGAGCAGTGGGCACACACACTGACTGGCACACCCTGGCACTGGGAGCACTGGGCACAGACTGGGAGCAGTGGGCGCACACACTGACTGGCACACCCTGGCACTGGGAGCAGTGGGCACAGACTGGGAGCAGTGGGCACACACACACTGACTGGCACACCCTGGCACTGGGAGCACTGGGCACAGACTGGGAGCAGTGGGCGCACACACTGACTGGCACACCCTGGCACTGGGAGCACTGACTGGCACACCCTGGCACTGGGAGCACTGGGCACAGACTGGGGCAGCAGTGGGCGCACACACTGACTGGCACACCCTGGCACTGGGAGCACTGGGCACAGACTGGGAGCAGTGGGCGCACACACTCACAGACTGGCACACCCTGGCACTGGGAGCAGTGGGCACAGACTGGGAGCAGTGGGCGCACACACTGACTGGCACACCCTGGCACTGGGAGCAGTGGGCACAGACTGGGAGCAGTGGGCGCACACACTGACTGGCACACCCTGGCACTGGGAGCACTGGGCACAGACTGGGAGCAGTGGGCACACACACTGACTGGCACACCCTGGCACTGGGAGCACTGGGCACAGACTGGGAGCAGTGGGCACACACACTGACTGGCACACCCTGGCACTGGGAGCACTGGGCACAGACTGGGAGCAGTGGGCACACACACTGACTGGCACACCCTGGCACTGGGAGCACTGGGCACAGACTGGGAGCAGTGGGCGCACACACTGACTGGCACACCCTGGCACTGGGAGCAGTGGGCACAGACTGGGAGCAGTGGGCGCACGCACTCACAGACTGGCACACCCTGGCACTGGGAGCACTGGGCACAGACTGGGAGCAGTGGGCACACACACAGACTGGCACACCCTGGCACTGGGAGCAGTGGGCACACACTGGGAGCAGTGGGCGCACACACAGACTGGCACACCCTGGCACTGGGAGCAGTGGGCACAGACTGGGAGCAGTGGGCACACACACACAGACTGGCACACCCTGGCACTGGGAGCACTGGGCACAGACTGGGAGCAGTGGGCACACACACTCACAGACTGGCACACCCTGGCACTGGGAGCAGTGGGCACAGACTGGGAGCAGTGGGCGCACACACTGACTGGCACACCCTGGCACTGGGAGCACTGGGCACAGACTGGGAGCAGTGGGCGCACACACTGACTGGCACACCCTGGCACTGGGAGCACTGGGCACAGACTGGGAGCAGTGGGCGCACACACTGACTGGCACACCCTGGCACTGGGAGCAGTGGGCACAGACTGGGAGCAGTGGGCGCACACACAGACTGGCACACCCTGGCACTGGGAGCACTGGGCACAGACTGGGAGCAGTGGGCGCACACACAGACTGGCACACCCTGGCACTGGGAGCACTGGGCACAGACTGGGAGCAGTGGGCGCACACACTGACTGGCACACCCTGGCACTGGGAGCACTGGGCACAGACTGGGAGCAGTGGGCACACACACAGACTGGCACACCCTGGCACTGGGAGCAGTGGGCACAGACTGGGAGCAGTGGGCGCACACACAGACTGGCACACCCTGGCACTGGGAGCACTGGGCACAGACTGGGAGCAGTGGGCGCACGCACTCACAGACTGGCACACCCTGGCACTGGGAGCACTGGGCACAGACTGGGAGCAGTGGGCGCACACACACACCCTGACTGGCACACCCTGGCACAGCACTGGGCACAGACTGGGAGCAGTGGGCACCCTGGCACACCCTGGCACTGGGAGCAGTGGGCACAGACTGGGAGCAGTGGGCGCACACACTCACAGACTGGCACACCCTGGCACTGGGAGACTGGGCACAGACTGGGAGCAGTGGCACTGGGACTGGGAGCAGTGGGCACAGACTGGGAGCAGTGGGCACGCACTCACAGGGCACACCCTGGCACTGGGAGCACTGGGCACAGACTGGGAGCAGTGGGCGCACGCACTCACAGACTGGCACACCCTGGCACTGGGAGCAGTGGGCACAGACTGGGAGCAGTGGGCGCACACACTCACAGACTGGCACACCCTGGCACTGGGAGCACTGGGCACAGACTGGGAGCAGTGGGCGCACGCACTCACAGACTGGCACGCCCTGGCACTGGGAGCAGTGGGCACAGACTGGGAGCAGTGGGCGCACACACTGACTGGCACACCCTGGCACTGGGAGCAGTGGGAGCAGTGGGCGCACAGACTGGCACACCCTGGCAGCAGTGGGCAGCACACACAGACTGGCACACCCTGGCACTGGGAGCACTGGGCACACACTGGGAGCAGTGGGCGCACACACAGACTGGCACGCCCTGGCACTGGGAGCAGTGGGCACACACGGGGAGCAGTGGGCACACACACTCACAGACTGGCACACCCTGGCACTGGGAGCAGTGGGCACAGACTGGGAGCAGTGGGCACACACACTGACTGGCACACCCTGGCACTGGGAGCACTGGGCACACAGTGGGAGCAGTGGGCACACAGTGGGGGCACTGGGCAGCCTGGCACTGGGCACACACCGGGGCACCGGCCACCCCCACTAACAGCCTGGCACAGCCTGGGCACCGGGAGCAGCAGGCACCCCCCAGGGGGCTGGCACCGCCTTGGCACCGGGCGAAGCGCAGCCCGGGGGCGGGGAGGGGTCCCCAGGCCTCACCTCTGTCCCCTGCGGGGCCTTCATCCCCCTCCTCCTCTTCCTCCTCCTCCTCCTCTTCCTCCTCCTCCTCCCCCTCGCCCTGGTGCCCGGTGCCAGGGTCGTAGAGGCGGGGGTGGGGGGTGCCGGATGCGGATGGCGAAGGCGGCACCGTGCCCGTCGGTGGAGAACTGCACTGGAAGGTCAACGAGGCGTTGGGTGGCACTGCCAGGGGCACCCTGCCCACACCCTGCCCCTGCCCTGCCCAGGCTGTGCCCAGGCTGTGCCCACACCCTGCCCCTGCCCTGCCCCCACCCTGCCCACACCCTGTCCATGCTGTGCCCATATCCTACCCATGCCCTGCCCCTGCCCTGCCCACACCATGCCCAGGCTGTGCCCACACCCTGCCCCCGCCCTGCCCCTGCCCTCCCCACACCCTGCCCATGTTGTGCCCATATCCTACTCATGCCCTGCCCACCCCTGGCACCATCACCCCTCCCAGTGCCACCCCCTGAAACCAGTGCCCCTCCATGACCCACCCATGGCACCAGCACCCCTCCCGGTGCCACCCATGGCTCAGAGCCCATCCATTGCCCACCCATGGCGCCAGTGCCCTTCCATGACCCATCCACGGCACCAGTGCCCACCCAGCTCCCCCCAGCACCATCACCCCTCCCAGTGCCACCCCTGGCACCAGTGCCCTTCCATGACCCATCCACGGCACCAGTGCCCACCCAGCTCCCCGGCACCAGCACCCCTCCCGGTGCCACCCCCGGCTCAGAGCCCATCCACTGCCCACCCATGGCACCAGTGCCCAGCCAGCCCCCACCCCTGGCACCATCACCCTCCCAGTGCCACCCCTGGCACCAGTGCCCTTCCATGACCCATCCATTGCTCCACTGCCCACCCAGCTCCCACCCGTGGCACCCATGGCACCAGCACCCCTCCCGGTGCCACCCCGGGCTCAGAGCCCACCCAGCCCCCGCCCGCGGCACCGGCGCCCATCCCCGGGGCCCGGGCGGGGCGCCAGGCTGGGCGGTGCCAGGCTTGGGGGCGGTGCCAGGCTTGGGGGCGGTGCCAGGCTTAGGGCGGCGCCAGGCTCGGGGGCGGTGCCAGGCGCGGTGCCCACCGATGTCGGCGGTGTCGGGGTGGAACTGGGTGTTGGTGTAAGTGACGAACTGCAGCTGCCGGTTGAGGTGGTCCAGGCGGGGGCACCCAGTGCCAGCTGCCGCTGCCCCTCGCCCCGCAGCTCCACGCCCTCCACCACCGCTGCCACCCCCAGCGTGCCCAGCGAGGCCGTCAGGTTCACCTGGGGGCGGGGGGGGAGGCTGGGCACCCGGCTGGCACGGGGAGGGGGCAGTCCCACGTCCCTGCCCCTGCCCGGCCCGCACCGTGCCCATGGTGCACCCGTGCCCTGCCCGTGCCCTGCCCACCCCATGCCCATGCTGTGCCCATGCCCTGCCCGTGCCCTGCCCACCCCATGCCCATACTGTGCCCATACCCTGCCCTGCCCACCCCGTGCCTATGCTGTGCCCATGCCCTACCCGTGCCCAGCCCACCCCATGCCCATGCTGTGCCCATATCCTGCCCGTGCTGTGCCCATGCCCTGCCCGTGCCCTGCCCACCCCATGCCCATGCTGTGCCCATGCCCTGCCCGTGCTGTGCCCATGCCCTGCCCGTGCCCTGCCCACCCCATGCCCATGCTGTGCCCATGCCCTGCCCGTGCTGTGCCCATGCCCTGCCCGTGCCCTGCCCACCCCATGCCCATGCTGTGCCCATGCCCTGCCCGTGCCCTGCCCACCCCATGCCCATGCTGTGCCCATATCCTGCCCTGCTGTGCCCATGCCCTGCCCGTGCCCTGCCCCATGCCCACACTGTGCCCATGCCCTGCCCACCCCATGCCCATGCTCTGCCCATGCCTGCCCACCCCATGCCCATGCTGTGCCCATACCCTGCCCATGCCCTGCCCACCCCATGCCCATGCTGCACCCATACCCAGCCCATACGCTGCCCATGCCCTGCCCACACTATGCCCATACTGTGCCCATATCCTGCCCATACCCTGCCCACCCCATGCCCAAGCTGTGCTCATACCCTACCCATGCCCTGCCCACACCATGCCCATGCTGTGCCCATATCCTGCCCATGCCCTGCCCACCCCATGCCCATGCTGTGCCCATACCCTGCCCATGCCCTGCCCACACTATGCCCATGCTGTGCCCATATCCTGCCCATACCCTGCCCACACCATGCCCAAGCTGTGCTCATACCCTACCCATGCCCTGCCCACACCATGCCCATGCTGTGCCCATATCCTGCCCATGCCCTGCCCACCCCATGCCCATGCTGTGCCCATACCCTACCCATGCCCTGCCCACACCATGCCCATGCTGTGCCCATACCCTGCCCATGCCTGGCCCGCACCATGCCCATGCTGTGCCCATCTCCTGCCCACACCATGCCAATGCTGTGCCCACACCATGCCCATATCCTGTCCTTGCCCATGCCCACACTGTCCATGCTGTGCCCATGCTGTGCTCACACCGTGCCCATGCTGTGCCCATGCCCTGCCCATGCCCTGCTCACACTATGCCCTGGCTGTGCCCATATCCTGCCCATGCCCTGCCCACCCCATGCCCATGCTGTGCCCATCTCCTGCCCACACCATGCCAATGCTGTGCCCACACCATGCCCATATCCTGTCCTTGCCCATGTCCACACTGTCTATGCTGTGCCCATGCT
The DNA here is from genome assembly GCA_033816785.1 of Picus viridis. NCBI lineage: Eukaryota > Metazoa > Chordata > Aves > Piciformes > Picidae > Picus > Picus viridis. The sequence continues at coordinate 10,254 of JAWKAJ010000048.1, read as the reverse complement.
GTGCTCACACCGTGCCCATGCTGTGCCCATACCCTGCCCACACTATGCCCATGCTGTGCCCATACCCTGCCCATGCCCTGCCCACCCCATGCCCATGCTGTGCCCATACCCTGCCCACACTATGCCCATGCTGTGCCCATACCCTGCCCATGCCCTGCCCACACCCTGCCCATGCTGTGCCCATATCCTGCCCATGCCCTGCCCACCCCATGCCCATGCTGTGCCCATACCCTGCCCACACTATGCCCACACCATGCCCATGCTGTGCCCATACCCTGCCCATGCCCTGCCCACACCCTGCCCATGCTGTGCCCATATCCTGCCCATGCCCTGCCCACCCCATGCCCATGCTGTGCCCATACCCTACCCATGCCCTGCCCACCCCATGCCCATGCTGTGCCCATGCCCTGCCCGTGCCCTGCCCACCCCATGCCCATGCTGTGCCCATACCCTGCCCATGCCTGGCCCGCACCATGCCCTTCCTGTGCCCATACCCTGCCCATGCCTGGCCCGCACCATGCCCATGCTGTGCCCATCTCCTGCCCACACCATGCCAATGCTGTGCCCACACCGTGCCCATATCCTGTCTTTGCCCATGCCCACACTGTGCCCATGCTGTGCTCACACCATGCCCATGCTGTGCCCATATCCTGCCCATGCCCTGCCCACCCCATGCCCAAGCTGTGCTCATACCCTACCCATGCCCTGCCCACACCATGCCCATGCTGTGCCCATACCCTGCCCGTGCCCTGCCCACCCCATGCCCATGCTGTGCCCATACCCTGCCCGTGCCCTGCCCACCCCATGCCCATGCTGTGCCCATACCCTGCCCATGCCTGGCCCGCACCATGCCCTTCCTGTGCCCATACCCTGCCCATGCCTGGCCCGCACCATGCCCATGCTGTGCCCATCTCCTGCCCACACCATGCCAATGCTGTGCCCACACCATGCCCATATCCTGTCCTTGCCCATGCCCACACTGTCCATGCTGTGCCCATGCTGTGCTCACACCGTGCCCATGCTGTGCCCATGCCCTGCCCATGCCCTGCCCACCCCATGCCCATGCTGTGCCCATATCCTGCCCATGCCCTGCCCACCCCATATCCATGCTGTGCCCATCTCCTGCCCACACCATGCCAATGCTGTGCCCACACCGTGCCCATATCCTGTCCTTGCCCATGTCCACACTGTCTATGCTGTGCCCATGCTGTGCTCACACCGTGCCCATGCTGTGCCCATGCCCTGCCCACACTATGCCCATGCTGTGCCCATACCCTGCCCATGCCCTGCCCACACCATGCCCATGCTGTGCCCATATCCTGCCCACACTATGCCCACCCCATGCCCATGCTGTGCCCATGCCCTGCCCATGCCCTGCCCACACCCTGCCCATGCTGTGCCCATCTCCTGCCCATGCCCTGCCCACCCCATGCCCATGCTGTGCCCATACCCTACCCATGCCCTGCCCACACCATGCCCATGCTGTGCCCATACCCTACCCATGCCCTGCCCACACCATGCCCATGCTGTGCCCATACCCTGTCCATGCCTGGCCCGCACCATGCCCATGCTGTGCCCATCTCCTGCCCACACCATGCCAATGCTGTGCCCACACCGTGCCCATATCCTGTCCTTGCCCATGCCCACACTGTCTATGCTGTGCCCATGCTGTGCCCATGCCCTGCCCACACTATGCCCATGCTGTGCCCATACCCTGCCCATGCCCTGCCCACACCATGCCCATGCTGTGCCCATACCATGCCCACACTATGCCCACCCCATGCCCATGCTGTGCCCATACCCTGCCCATGCCCTGCCCACACCCTGCCCATGCTGTGCCCATCTCCTGCCCACACCATGCCAATGCTGTGCCCACACCGTGCCCATATCCTGTCCTTGCTCATGCCCACACTGTGCCCATGCTGTGCTCACACCATGCCCATGCTGTGCCCATACCCTGCCCACACTATGCCCACACCATGCCCATGCTGTGCCCATATCCTGCCCATGCCCTGCCCACACCATGCCCATGCTGTGCCCATACCCTGCCCATGCCCTGCCCACACTATGCCCATGCTGTGCCCATACCCTGCCCACACTATGCCCACACCATGCCCATGCTGTGCCCATACCCTGCCCATGCCCTGCCCACACTATGCCCATGCTGTGCCCATACCCTGCCTATGCCCTGCCCACACCATGCCCATGCTGTGCCCATACCCTGCCTATGCCCTGCCCACACTACGCCCATGCCCTGCCCATGCCCTGCCCACCCCATGCCCAAACCATGCCCTTCCTGTGCCCATGCCCTGCCCACACCATTCCCATGCTGTGCCCATGCTGTGTCTATATCCTGCCCATGCCCTGCCCACACCATGCCCATGCTGTGCCCACTCGCTGCCCGTGCCCTGCCCTCACCTGGTAGTATTTCCTGCCAGCTGCCTGTAGGCTGAGCCCTGTGGGTGCCACGGGGAGGGTGGTGTCAGGGGTGCCCCATGCCCACCCTGCCCACCCTGCCCCTCCCTCCCTGTCTCCCCACACCCCCAGGCCGTGCCAGGTTCCCAGTGCCCTCCACGGCCCTGGTGCCACCCTGTGCCCCCTCCTATGCCTTCAGCCCCCTGCCCCTGTGCCCCCAGTGCCCTTATGCCCCCCCGATGCCCTTATGCCCCCAATGCCCTTATGCCCTCTCTGTGCCCCCCAAGCTCCCCTGTCCCCCATGCCCCCCAATGCCCCCCTATGCCCCCCAAGCTTCCCTGTCCCCCATGCCCCCCAATGCCCCCCAAGCCCCCCTGTGCCCCCCAAGCCCCCCTGCCCCCCATGCCCCCCATGCCCTCCCTGTGTCCCCCAAGCCTCTCTGTCTCCCATGCCCCCCCCAATGCCCCCTCGGTGCCCTCTCCACCCCTATGCCCCTCCACCACGCTATGCCCCCCGCCCCTCCGTGCCCACTGCCCCCACCCGGCCCGGGCTCCCCCGGTGCCCCCATGCCCCCCGCTCACCGGGCACCAGGATGGTCTGCAGGGGGCGCACCTCCACGCCCTGCGACGGGTACTCGAGGGGGAGTTGGCACGGACGATCAGCAGGCGGTCGGCAGGGGACTGCACCCTGCGGGAGGGGGCACGCAGCTGGGTGCCACCCTGCCCCGCGGTGCCCCAGGGGCTGCCCCTCTGCCCCCAAACGCCCCGCGGGTGCCACCCTGTCCCGCGGTGCCCCTCGGGTGCCTCCCCCTGTCCCTCAGTGTCCTGGGAGTGCCACCCTGCCCCGCAGTGCCCCGCGGGTGCCTCCCCCTGCCCTCTATTGCCCCTTGGGTGCCTACCCATGCCCTCTAGTGCCCCTTGGATGCCCCCCTGCCCCATAGTGCCCCTCGGGTGCCACCCTGCCTCGCGGTGCCCCAGGGGCTGCCACCCTACACCCAAACACCCCAGGGGTGCCCCCCTGCCCCGCAGTGCCCCGCGGGTGCCTCCCCCTGCCCTGCAGTGCCCTGCGGGTTCCTCCCTGCCCCGCGGTGCCCTGTGGGTGCTTCCCCTGCCCCTCAGTGCCCCTTGGGTACCCCCTCCCACAATGCCCCTTGGGTGCCCCCTGCCCCTCAGGGCCCCTTGGGTGCCCCCTGCCCCTCAGGGCCCCTTGGGTACCCCCTCTCACAATGCCCCTTGGGTGCCCCCTGCCCCTCAGGGCCCCTTGGGTGCCCCCTCCCACAATGCCCCTTGGGTGCCCCCCTGCCCTCAGGGCCCCTTGGGTGCCCCCTCCTCCCCCAATGCCCCACGGGGGGGCCCCGGACTGCGGCAGCGGCTGCCCCCGGGGGGTGGCGGTGCCCGCCGTGCCCGCCGTGCCCGCTGACCGCTGCCGGTAGCTGCGGTACTGTCGCTGCCGCTGCCGCTGGCGCCGGCGCCGCTCCCGCGGCTCGAAGGCTTCGGCGAAGTCGACGACGGAGCCCTGGCCGAAGAGCTGCCGCTGGAGGGGCAGTGCCAACCCCGGCTCCGCCTGGCACGAGCAGCCATTCCTGGGCAGCAGCCTGCCCCCAGCCGCCGTCACCGCGCCGCCGAGCGCCGCGGCCCCGGGGCGCCCCTGGCACCGGCCCTGGCACCGCCCCCTGGGGCCGCCAGCCGCCGGCGCTTGCCGCCGCCCCCAGCGCCCGGCCCCGCTGCCCAGCCGAGCCGCCGCCGCCCCTGGCATCACCTCCCCTCAGCCTCACACCCCCCACCGGCCCGGCGCCCCTTTGGGTGCCAGCCTGGCATCAGCCAGCCCAACACCCAGCCTGGCACAACCCCGACACCACCCCAGTGTCACCCTGGCATCGCCCATGCCCACCCCACAGCACCCCGGCGCCCCTTGAGGTGCCACCCTGGCACCACTCAGCCCACCACCCACCCTGGCATCACCTCCCTTCATCCTCACCCCCCACCCCCCACCGGCCCGGCGCCCCTTTGGGTGCCAGCCTGGCATCAGCTAGCCCAACACCCGCCCTGGCACAACCCCAGCACCACCCCAGCGTCACCCTGGCATCGCCCATGCCCACCCCAGTACCCACCCTGGCACCACCCCCACCACCCCCAGTGCCCATTTAGGTGCCACCCTGGCACCCCCACCCTTGGGCATCCCCATCCCGCTCAGTGCCTCCCACTCCAGGGTGCCCCCTACCCATGGGTGCCCTCCCTCCACCCATGGGTGCCCCCACCCCCGAGGTGCCTTCATTCCATGCATGCCCCCACCCTGAGCTGCCCTCCACCCATGGGTTCCCCCCCCCATGGACCTCCCCTCCCGAGGTGCTCCCCACCCACGGGTTCCCCCACCCTGAGGTGCCCCCCACCCCCGGCCCCCCCATTGGATCCCCCCTGAGGTGCCCCTCACCCATGGGTTCCCCCCATGGACCTCCCTCCCCGAGGTGCCCCCCCACCCATGGCTGCCCCCACCCTGAGGTCCGTCCCCCCATGAGTTCCCCCCTCCATAACACCCCTCCTCGAGGTGCCCCCCACCCACGGGTGCCCTCCCCCCCCTCCCCGGGTGCCCGCCGCCCGCGGCTGCTTACTCCATCACCTCCTCCTTGAGGCGGAAGGGGACGTGGGGGTAGGAGCGGGCGGGGGGCGCCAGGGGTGGGGGCAGGAGGCGCTCGGGGGGGGGCGCCGCAGGTCGACGCTGGGGGGCCCTTGGGGGCCCAGAGGTGCAGGTAGAGGGCGGCCAGGGAGGCCGAGGCCAGCAGCAGCAGGCAGAGCGAGCGCTGAGCCCCCGCATCCTGCCGGGACACAGCCGCCCTCAGCGCCCGCCCCGGCCGGGACGGACCGGGACGGACCGGTGCGGACCAGTACGGACCGGTGCGGACCGGTATGGACCAGTATAGACCGGTACGGACGGGTGCCGACCAGTATGGACCGGTGCCGACCAGTATGGACCAGTATAGACCGGTACAGACTGGCGCTGACCAGTATGGACCGGCACCAACCGGTGCAGTATGGACCGGCACAGATCAGTGCGGACCAGTATGGACCAGTATAGACCGGTACGGACTGGCGCCGACCAGTATGGACCGGCACCAACCGGTGCAGTATGGACCGGCACAGATCAGTGGACCAGTATGGACCAGTATAGACCGGTAGACTGGCGCTGACCAGTATGGACCGGCACCAACCGGTGCAGTATGGACCGGCACAGATCGGTGCGGACCAGTATGGACCAGTATAGACCGGTACGGACTGGTGCCGACCAGTATGGACCGGCACCAACCGGTGCAGTATGGACCGGCACAGATCGGTGCAGACCAGTATGGACCAGTATAGACCGGTACGGACTGGTGCCAACCAGTATGGACCAGCACCAACCGGTGCAGTATGGACCGGCACAGATCAGTGCGGACCAGTATGGACCAGTATAGACCGGTACGGACTGGCGCCGACCAGTATGGACCGGCACCAACCGGTGCAGTATGGACCGGCACAGATCAGTGCAGACCAGTATGGACCAGTATAGACCGGTACAGACTGGCGCTGACCAGTATGGACCGGCACCAACCGGTGCAGTATGGACCGGCACAGATCGGTGCGGACCAGTATGGACCAGTATAGACCGGTCGGACTGGTGCCGACCAGTATGGACCGGCACCAACCGGGTGCAGTATGGACCGGCACAGATCAGTGCAGACCAGTATGGACCAGTATAGACCGGTACAGACTGGCGCTGACCAGTATGGACCGGCACCAACCGGTGCAGTATGGACCGGCACAGATCAGTGCGGACCAGTATGGACCAGTATAGACCGGTACGGACTGGTGCCGACCAGTATGGACCGGCACCAACCGGTGCAGTATGGACCGGCACAGATCAGTGCGACCAGTATGGACCAGTATAGACCGGTACGGACTGGCGCTGACCAGTATGGACCGGCACCAACCAGTGCAGTATGGACCGGCACAGATCAGTGCGGACCAGTATGGACCAGTATAGACCGGTACAGACTGGCGCTGACCAGTATGGACCGGCACCAACCGGTGCAGTATGGACCGGCACAGATCAGTGCAGACCAGTATGGACCAGTATAGACCGGTACAGACTGGCGCTGACCAGTATGGACCGGCACCAACCGGTGCAGTATGGACCGGCACAGATCAGTGCGGACCAGTATGGACCAGTATAGACCGGTACGGACTGGCGCCGACCAGTATGGACCGGCACCAACCGTGCAGTATGGACCGGCACAGATCAGTGCAGACCAGTATGGACCAGTATAGACCGGTACAGACTGGCGCTGACCAGTATGGACCGGCACCAACCGGTGCAGTATGGACCGGCACAGATCAGTGCGGACCAGTATGGACCAGTATAGACCGCACGGACTGGTGCCAACCAGTATGGACCGGCACCAACCGGTGCAGTATGGACCGGCACAGATCAGTGCGGACCAGTATGGACCAGTATAGACCGGTACGGACTGGCGCCGACCAGTATGGACCGCACCAACCGTGCAGTATGGACCGGCACAGATCAGTGCAGACCAGTATGGACCAGTATAGGACCGGTACAGACTGGCGCTGACCAGTATGGACCGGCACCAACCGGTGCAGTATGGACCGGCACAGATCAGTGCGACCAGTATGGACCAGTATAGACCGGTGCGGACTGGTGCCAACCAGTATGGACCGGCACCAACCGGTGCAGTATGGACCGGCACAGATCAGTGCGGACCAGTATGGACCAGTATAGACCGGTACAGACTGGCGCTGACCAGTATGGACCGGCACCAACCGGTGCAGTATGGACCGGCACAGATCAGTGCAGACCAGTATGGACCAGTATAGACCGGTACAGACTGGCGCTGACCAGTATGGACCGGCACCAACCGGTGCAGTATGGACCGGCACAGATCAGTGCGGACCAGTATGGACCAGTATAGACCGGTACGGACTGGTGCCAACCAGTATGGACCCGGCACCAACCGGTGCAGTATGGACCGGCACAGATCAGTGCGGACCAGTATGGACCAGTATAGACCGGTACAGACTGGCGCCGACCAGTATGGACCGGCACCAACCGGTGCAGTATGGACCGGCACAGATCAGTGCGGACCAGTATGGACCAGTATAGACCGGGTACGGACTGGTGCCAACCAGTATGGACCGGCACCAACCGGTGCAGTATGGACCGGCACAGATCAGTGCGGACCAGTATGGACCAGTATAGACCGGTACAGACTGGCGCTGACCAGTATGGACCGCACCAACCGGTGCAGTATGGACCGGCACAGATCAGTGCGGACCAGTATGGACCAGTATAGACCGCACGACTGGTGCCAACCAGTATGGACCGGCACCAACCGGTGCAGTATGGACGGCACAGATCAGTGCGACCAGTATGGACCAGTATAGACCGGTACAGACTGGCGCTGACCAGTATGGACCGGCACCAACTGGTGCAGTATGGACCGGCACAGATCAGTGCGGACCAGTATGGACCAGTATAGACCGGTACAGACTGGCGCTGACCAGTATGGACCGGCACCAACCGGTGCAGTATGGACCGGCACAGATCAGTGCAGACCAGTATGGACCAGTATAGACCGGTACAGACTGGTGCCGACCAGTATGGACCGGCACCAACCGGTGCAGTATGGACCGGCACAGATCAGTGCAGACCAGTATGGACCAATGGAGACCGTCACGCACCGGTGCCGACCGGTACGGACCGGTATGGACCGGTATAGACCGGTACGGACTGGTGCAGGCCAGTATGGACCAGTATGGACCGGTACGGACCAGTATGGACCGGCACACACTGGTGCCGACCAGTATGGAGCAGTACAGATCAGTGCAGACCAGTATGGACCAGTGCAGACCGCTATGGGCCAGTATGGACCGGCACGCACCGGTGCCGACCAGTATGGACCAGTACAGATCAGTGCAGACCAGTATGGACCAGTGCAGACCGCTATGGACCAGTATGGACCGGCACGCACCGGTGCTGACCAGTATGGACCAGTACGGATCAGTGCAGACCACTATGGACCAGTATGGACCGCACGCACCGGTGCTGACCAGTATGGACCAGTACGGATCAGTGCAGACCACTATGGACCAGTATGGACCGCACGCACCGGTGCTGACCAGTATGGACCAGTACGGATCAGTGCAGACCAGTATGGACCAGTAGAGACCGGCACGCACCGGTGCAGACCAGTATGGACCAGTACAGACTGGTGCAGACCAGGAGAGATCGGCATGGACCGGTGCAGACCAGTATGGACCAGTAGAGACCAGTATAGACCAGTACAGATGGGTGCAGAACAGTACAGACTGGTATGGACCGGTGAGCACCATTGTGGACCAGTACAGACCAGTGCAGACCAGTATGGACCAGTGCAGACCTCTACAGACCAGTACAGACCAATGAGCACCCTATGGACCAGTACAGACCAGTATGGACCAATGCAGACTGGTGCAGACCACTACAGGCCAGTACAGACCAGCGAGCACCAGTACAGACCAGTGCAGACCAGTATGGACCAGTGCAGACCTCTACAGACCGCCACAGACCAATGAACATCCTATGGACCAGTACAGACCAGTATGGACCAGTTTGGACCAGTAAGGACCACTGCCGAACTGGTGCAGACCAGTGCAAACCCGTACAAACCACTGCCCCAGTATAAACCAGTGCCCCCCAGTGCCCCCCAGTGCCTCCCAGTGCCCTCCCAGTGCTCCTAGTGCCCCCCAGTGCCCTCCCAGTGCTCCTAGTGCCCCCAGTGCCTTCCCAGTGCCCCTCCAGTGCCTCCCAGAGTACCCCCCAGTGCCCCCAGTGCCCTCACCTCGGGGTGGGGGAGGGTCCCGCTGGGGTCGGGGCGGGGCCGGGGGGTCTCAGCCCACGCTCATGGCTCTGCCCCCCCCCCACGACACTGCCTGGGGGGGGGGGGTGGGGGGCGGGGGGAGGGGGGATGGACAGCATCAGGGCTGGGGGGGGACACCACGATGCTGACGACCCCCCCCCCCATCCCGACCCCCCCACCTCAAGACCCTCCCCCGGGGACAAAGGCACAGCCCCAGGACCCCCCCCCAGGGACTCTCCCTAGCCGAGGGGGAGGGGAGTAAAAAGGGAGGGGGGGCGCAGGAGGGGCCTGAGCGATTGGGGTGGGGGGCAGGGAATGAGAGGAGCAGGAAAATGGGGGGAGGGGAAGGAGGAAATTGAGGGGGGGGGGCTGGGGATGGGGGGGCAGCATTTGGGGGGCTCCAGGGGATGAGGAGGAGGAAAATTGGGGGGGGGGCAAGGAAGGAGAAAAAATAGGGGGGGCAGGGGGTCGGGGGGCACCTGGGAGAGGGAAGGGGAATTGGGGCGGGGGGTCCAGGGGATGAGGAGCAGGAAAATGGGGGGGGGGGGGGGGGGGGGGGGCAAGGAAGGAGGAAATTGGGGGGAGGGGGGACCGTGGGGAGGGGAGGTGGTCAGGGGGGGGGGGGGCCACGGCAGGGGAGCTCCGGGGATGGGGGGAACCTCCGCGGCGGGGGGTTGGGGAGCAGAGGGATCTGGGGGGGGAATCCCAAAGCTGGAAGGGGGGGCAGGTGGTGGTGAAGGAAGGGGAGGGGGCTTTGGGGGAGTCCGGGGGGGGGGGGGAGTCGGGGGGGAATCTGGCTTGGGGTCCCAGGAAGCAGGGGAGGAAGGAAGGGGGGAGGGGATGGGGGAGGGGATGGCGGAGGGAGGTGGCCCAGGATAGGGAAGGAATGGGGGTCCGGGGAGGGGGGGGTCCGGAAGGGGGCTGTCTATCGGGGTTGCAGGAGCTAGGGA